>CM029111.1:20351713-20599213 GCA_016859345.1 Istiophorus platypterus | reverse complement strand
AGGTATTTGGCACCATTTAAGTCTTTAAACGTGGCATTTTGTGTCTCTGTGTTTGCATTGTGGATAAAGAAAGTTTTTCTGTCTGAAGTGTTCATGTGTTCTGCTGCACACACATTCACGCACGCGCGCACACACACACGCACGCACGCACACACAGGCGCACACATGCACGCACACACCACAGTAGAAGTAGAGGAGAGCTGAAAGCCGGAGGAGGAACCTTCGGAGGGAGGCTCCTCCTGCTGGTCTCTGAGCGCCACCGCATCGCACCTCTGGATGCTACAACAGGAAATGTCTCACCTTGCTGATCTTGATGGCGCAGGGTGCTCCAGGGAAACCAGGCAGACATGTTTTGAACGCAGACACCTCCGAGAACGCTCCGCGGCCACAGATGTTGATCCCTGCAACGCGGAACTTATAGGCTGTCCCTGGCTGCAGCTCCACCTTCCTCATCTGGCTGTAGTCAGGCATCGCACCTGAGTAGTCCTGCAGGTATACACGCCAATGACACCGTCAGTAACCCGATCAACAGCCGTCACGCCTGGGTCATGCTGCCAATATCTAATCAATAAGCTGGTCAAAGATACCTGGAGGCAGCATTTAACAAAGTAAAAGCCTATAAAAACAGTGATGGGGAATTTGATGTGAATATTGAAGGTCACGTGCTTTTATTTTGAAGAGTTAGCTACATGTCATGACAGCTGATCGGTTTATTGATTAACTGTTTGGTCCATAAACATCTAAGGTGTTGGTGTCCAGCAGAAAATCTGGAACCAGAGAACATTCAGCATTTTCATGATAAATAAGTTCTCAGAGTTGCGGCTGATAACTTTTGATCAATAAAATCAACTGATCTATAACCCGCTGACTTTTGTTTGTGGTTTGAAATCAAAATGAACCAATCACAGGACACGAGAACCACCTGTCCACCACTTACGTTGGCCATGTTGTCGTCATATGGGACGTAGTAGTGAGAGACAACCATGTTTGTAACCTTGACGATCCCGACGTCATACCACCGACTGTCCCTCGCCAAGGACTTCACCTGGATACCCTGCTTCAGTACAGAGACACACACATGCATGCACGCAGTATAAAAACAGGCACACATAGTCAGCGTGTTGTTAGCATGTAGCTGCCTCCTCCCGTTAATCTACAGCGCCGCGTCTCACCGCTGTGGTCCCTGCGATGCCATTGGTCACCTCAGTTACAGTGGCAGAAGCCTGGATCTTAGTCGGACCCGTCGTCAGAAGGGGGGCAGGGCCGAACGTGCTAGCCAATCGGGCAACGGCGCTCGTTACCGCCGATGATGTAAACTCATGCCCGTTACTCTCTGCTGTTGGGTCATTGAGGCTGTCTGCCGGAGCAAGGCCCTCTGGGAAACAGAGTAGAGTTCAGAAAACTTTACTGACTTGCTGCCATCTGTCCAGGTCCGGTTCCCAGTCTGACCCCAGTCAGTCTGACAGGTTCCCCAGAAGACATACCGGTCTCATCTCTTTACATTACCTCTCATCATATTAAGTGCTGTGTACCTGTGGGCACGTTGCTGTGCTGTGGTTCTGGTTCTGCTGGTTCTGGTCGGTTTTGTACATCGTGGAGCTCCTGCTGCTGCTGGACCAGAGCTGCCAGTTCCTGCTGGGTCAGCACTATGGGGATGGACTGATCCACCGACCCCTCCACTTCACCTGCAGACACACCGAGGTAAAACATGTGAGACACAGTGATGATGAACTCCAAAAGATCTCAGACCAGATCAGAGATTTGAGCGTCCTCCCTGCCACAAGCTCTGAGGACTCTGAGAACGTGAGGGAAAGCTTCCCTGGTCTGATGAAACTGAAAGTGAACTTCAAACACTACATCTGGTGAAAACCAGGACTCTGCTCATCATCTGGCTGACACCATCTCTAAGGTGAAGGATGGTGGTGGCAGCATCGGGTGTGTGTGTCAGTTTGTGTATTACCGATGTGTCCTGCTGCCGCCTGCAGTACAGCCTGTATCGTTGCCTGCTGAGCCGCATCCTCTGTTACCGTGGTAACAGCCAGCTGATCTGGGGTCGGCCCTGTCGTCATCATTAGGGTCGTTGGCCCGGAGATTGCACCTCCTTCCTCTTCTGATAACATCAGCTCCTGAGGAAACCCACTATCTGAGGTTGCCATCTGAGAGGGGGGGTGGTGGTTAAGAGAGGTACAAGCTGATTGATTGTTATTATCTTTACCCATGTGTGTACCTGTGTGTGTACCTGTGCTGTTGCCTCAGTGCCCTCCAGATGAACCTGCAACACTGATGCTGCTGATGACATCACAGCCTCCGATTGGCTATCTGTCTGCACAGGCTCCTCCCCCTCCCCTGCAGCTGATGTCACCATGGTGACAGCCTCTGCCTCCAAGGACTCCGCCCGGTCCTCTCGGACCATTGAGGAGATCTCCTGTAGTCTCACACACACACACACACACACACACACACACACACACACACACACACACACCATCAGCATCATCTTCTCTGTGCCTGTCTGTGCGTGCGTGCGTTTCATGCCCGTCACTTACAGGTACTGATGGTCCAGGTGTGGGTGTTGCCTGTGTTACTGTGGTAACAGCTCTGCTCTGATTGGCTGTGGCGGAGGAGGCGAGGTCAGAGGAGGAGGCGGGCTCTGTGGGGTCTACCTGTTGACCTTCATTACCCTGCTGAGCTAGAGACACAGAGGTCAGGAAGTGAGGTCATTTCCTGCCAAGCACACCTGGTCCACCTGTAGCCAGCTGAGGCAGCTGACCCTCACAGTGGATACCAACTGATGGTCTGGGATTGGTTGATTATTGATTATTCATATTATGGACTGGACCAGTAGAGTAACTGTTCCTCAGGACCAGATGGATCACAAAGGTCAGAGGCTCTGTATGTTTTCAAGTAATTTTCAGGATGTTTTGATCCATTTTCCCAGACTTTCCAAGGACTAGCTGAAATAAATAATGCAAGGTTTTCCAGGACCTGGTCTGAGTTAAGTAGGTGTAGTCTAGGTGTGTCAGCAGGTTACCTGTAGCTGTGGTAGCCGTGTTGGTCGTGCCGGTCTCATGAGTCTCACAAGGTGGATTTGAACACACCTGAAACCGGAAATGGAGTTTTAAATCTGGTTTACCTTTTACTAGTGCTCACCTGTTGATTCATCTGTTGTCTCACCTGTCTGAGTCCTCCAGCTCCTGCTGTGGTAGCAGTGTTGGTTGTTCCCGTCTCATGAGTCTCACATGGCGGAGTGGAACACACCTGAAAAAACAGGTGTTTAGTGTGCAGACTGATATTTTTTTTAAACAGCCATGGATCTTTAGCCTCCAGGTGTCTGCAGTCAGGTGTTGTCTCACCTGTCTGAGTCCTCCAGCTCCTGTGGTGGTAGCGGTGTTAGTGGTTCCTGTCTCATGAGTCTCATATGGTGGATTTGAGCAACCGTTTCCTCCGTTCAGTCTGACAGCAGGTGGAGTAGCAGACTGCTGAGTTGGGGGCTGGTAAGGACTCACCTGAGGAGGAGAGAGGAGCAACTGGAGGTCAGGATCCAGGTGTTTTTCTGTCTGTTCTTCCTCATGTGTGCTGTTTTAGGTTAAAGGTCAGTTTCTACAGTGTATTTCATCATCTGTATGAATCTGATCAATGAGTTTTTTTTTCTAATTTGACTCCAGGACTTATTCAGGACCAGGCTAAATTTGGTTGTTTGTTAAGTTTGAGGTCAGGAGACCTGATTACTCACCTTAATCATTAGCAACATGCCTGCTGCTTACTCCAGCAATCAGCCCATGTCATGACTGAGGATGTGAGGGATTAGTCGACTAAACAACTAAAAGCTGGTCCCCTCGCCTGTCTGCAAAGCTAATTATTAGCTGCCCACCACTAGCTGGGGCTGCAGCCTTGGCAGAAAGCAGCCCCCCCCCCCACTAGTGCCTGGATGTTATAAACAAGCGAGGTGGAAAGTAGGACAGATGACATCTCATAGAACCAGCATGGTGTGGCAATGGTTTGCTCTAGAGGACGAAAATAATGTTGTATGTCGGCTATGTTAGAATAAACTGGCATATAACCACGGAACCCGAGCAATGATTAACCACATTCAGAACAGGCTCGTGGACGTTAGCCTGCAAGGAAAGAAGGCTGCCGGTGACAGCACTGCTAACGTTAGCCACAACTGCCATTAACCAATATGACACCATCTGTCCCAGACTCAGACCAGTTTTCTTTTTACCTTTGCATGAATGAAGCTGATGTCAGTGCAGCTGTTAACTCACGTTCTCACAGTGACTGGTTTAGCTCTACTTGTCACATGGTGTGACAGATCATCATCATCATCGATATATAAGCTCACCTGCAGCTCTTGGCTCATGCTGGTGGAGGCAATGGTGGCGGTGTTAGTCGTCCCGGTCTTGTGTGTCTCACAGGGTGGGTTGGAGCACGCTCTGTCACCACCGATGGTTGCCGTCGAGACGGTGGCGGTGCTAGTCGTCCCCGTCTCATGAGTCTCACAGGGTGGGTTGGAGCACGCTCTGTCACCACCGATGGTTGCTGTGGCGACGGTGGCGGTGTTGGTAGTGCCGGTGTCATGTGTCTCACAGGGCGGGTTGGAACAGACCAGCGTCACTGCAGCATCATCACAGTGACATCATCAGCACACCCTCACATCCTCCCAACAAACACTGTCTTCAGGTGTTTATACTTGATCTACAGCCGGAAAATGCAAGGTGACGGTCGTACTGCAGTATCAGTGGTAACATCTGTAACCTTAGTATTTACCCCATCCCGTGCAGTAATGGGAACTAATACAAGTAGTAGTGGTGGTCTAGTAATAGTAGTCGTAGTAGTGGTTCCTGTACCTGTGGCAGCTGAATCATCTCCAGCATCCCCTTCTGAGGTAGTAGTAGTCGTAGTATTTGTAGTACTTCCAGGTTCCTCTGCAGTAGGAGAAGCCATGATGGAGACAGGCAGATCCTGGACCAGTGGCTGAGCTTCAGCACCACTGGGAGTTGTGATCAGAGTCACCTGCACAGGGGAAAATTATGTTACTACAGTGTTAGTCCAACATTAATCCCACCATTACTCCAGCGTTACTACAGTATTACTACAGTTACAGTCTGACAGGTTGTATTTTACCTGTTTTGGTCCTGCTGCAGATGTGGTTGCTGTGTTAACCTGACTGGCCAGTGTAGCAATGGTTGCCAGGGTGGTGCCTGGCGTTACCAGGGAGGCATTGGCAGCCCCGATGCCTCCACCTGCGACCGTGGTGGAGACACATCCTGTTACTGTCCCCAGACTGGACACACCTGCAGATAACAACAACCACACACACCACACACACACACACACACACCTGTCAGAGACACTGAGACCTGAGACACCTGTGAGACTGAGGTCATGTTTCTAAAGGTTTAAACACAGTGACAAGACTTTAAAAATGCAGAGCACCAAACACCTGGCCAGTGTTTACCCGTGGTTGCCTTGACGACCAGTGTGGCGACTGTGGGTTTGGAGCCGACAGGTCCTGGTGACACCAGTCTGACTCCGCTCATTGGGACGGTCCTGAGGATGGTACCAGGTGTACCTGGAGCTCCTTTCAACACCACCTGAACACACACACGTAAGTCTTTACAACTATCCTTGTAAGGACATAGCCTAACTGAAAACAGGTAGACCGGTATATCACACACCCCTGTGTTAGTGTTTGTGTTACCTGTGAGTGGTGTGTGTGTGTGTGTGTGTGTGTGTGTGTGTGTGTGTGTTACCTGTGTGACCCCCTGCTGACCGCCTGAAGTGATTTTGGGGACAGTGGTGATGATCTTTCCTACAGTTCCTGGAGACACCACCTTGGTGGTCAGGATGGTGATTGGACTGTTACCACCTGCAGAGGGAGGGGCTTCACTCAGTCAACCGTCAAATTAAAAATAACAATCGGCTCAGGTATGCTAATGTGAGTTTTCCCGTACCTGCCCCACCCTGCAGTGCAGACACTGGGATGGTTTTGATGATGGTGGTTCCAGGTTTGGAGGTTGTTGGGGTGACACCCAGGATGGTGGGTTTGGTGGGTGTGGATCCGGCCTGTGCAGTGCTGAGGATGGTGGTCTGTTTACCGTCTGCTGATGTCACCAGCTTCAGGATGGTTCCTGCTGGGAGACCGCCCTTTGCCTGGAACACAGAGACAGGGAGGGCTTGATTTCTCAGGTGTCGACGGAACCGGCTCCTCAGTAGAAACCAGTAGAAACCAGTACCTGGAGGATCTGGGTGATGGGGTTGCTCCCAGCCTGACCAGTAACTGCTCCACTCTGAACTGGCTTGGTCTGGACCACCGACACCACCTTCCCCAGGTTGCCAAGGTTACCAATCTGAAACAGAGGCAGGAGTGATGTCATCTGCGCTGTCACCAGGAACCTGCAGGTGTGGGGTCACACCTACTTACCAGAGCCCCACCTCCTCCCACGCTGAGCGGACTGTTGACAAGAGTGATGGTCTTCGTGACCCCGCCCACCACCGTGGTGACCACCTGAGCCTGTTGGGAGACCGTCACCGTGCCCGACTTATGGACCGTGATGATCGGCCGGCCGGGGGTCCCGGGAGTGGAGACCACCGAGGCCCCGCCCACCTGAGCAGCAGCTGTCTTTAACATCCGAGTGGCCGGGTTGCTCACCTGACAGAGAAAAAACAGGTGAGTCCTCGTTGTAATGGAAAATTTATACTTTTGTATGCATATGCTTTTTGTATCTTTATGAAACTCTGAACTTCAGGTGAACTACTGCTATGAAAGATAGTCGGCAGATAGTTAACTGACCCTAAAAGGAACAGTATGGTGATGGCACACTGATGTATGGTATAAATACTTTGTGATATTCTGCATTTGGAAGCGAACTGTGCAGACAGTTTTGACTCTCTGTATAACCTCTCCCTCCTTGCAAGGAATAAAGACGCTCAGCAATACAGTATATACATATATATATATATACATGTATGTATATATATATATATATATATATACACATATATATATATATATATATATATATATATATATATATATATATATATATATATATATATATATATATATATATATATATATATATATATATATACACACACACACACTTTCTGAGCCCTTTATACTCACATGCATCTCAAATGCTCTGATCCTACTTTAAACCATTTATAAATCTAAACATGCAAGATTTTATGCAATTTTAATAAGTCTGATTATTTATTGAGACATTCCTGAACAACATGAGGTTTAACGTTACAAGACATCTATGACAAACTGTGTTACTGTGGGCAGACGGCTGTAAAATGTGGTTACCATGGTAACAGGGGCCGCCACTTTGACCGGCAGACTGCTGGATCCTGGACTGACAGCCACCGTCTTTACAATGGTAGCTCCTGCAGGGACATTCAGCACCGTCGGCGAGGACGGCGGGATCTTCTGAGTCGCTGCCGCCGCTGCCGCCAACGCCGCCATACCGCTCATCTGGGTAGTGCTGCCTATTGTCTGAGAGCGGACAGGAGGAGGGAGGTTGAGAGTTAAAGGTCATTCTCGATGTCAAACATTCTGACAAAAACATCCCAGCACAATGTCCAATTAGTTGAAATTTCTCCTAATTTTCTAGAGCTTTCATTCACTTCTCATGGCCTTCCTCAGCAGATGGATCTTGCTCAGTTGAAGACTTGTTCTTGTTCTCATGGGATACATATATATACCTATACACACATATACATATACAGACATATATACACATACATATACATACACACACGTATATATATATACATACATACACTCATACACACATACATACACACATACACACATATACACATATACATACACGACCACCTGTTATCATGTGACTGAAATCTGACTAAGGGGAAACAGAACTACAGCTGAAGCATCTCCATGACAACTATGAAAACTCCATCCACTAACAAAGGCTAAGAGATACAACTGAAAACTCCCAGAAATTCCCAGTAAGTTAGGTTTGATTTAAAATTATTTGATAAAACTACTGTTTCCAAGGTATGAAGTCTCTCCAAATCAGACTCCAGACCTTTCAACCATATCTCATGGTGTTTGGCAATGGAGTGATTGACTTGCTCAGTTGTCATGGAAATGGTTCAGGTTTCATCAAATGACCCAAATGCGGAATGTGGTCACATGACAACAGGTTCTCATACAGTATATTGCCGGGGGGGGTGAACTGGAGTAAACTGGCTCAAGTTCATGACAACTGCAAAAACCGTTTGTGGTTAAAAGCTCCAGTAAAAGTAAGGGGCCCTTGAGTTAGATGATCAGAAACAAAGAGATCTGCGTACTGTTCCCTGTCCGGCCTGAGCAGGAACCACCATTCGAACACCAGCAGGATGTGTTGTCAAGGCGACTGGGGATTTGGGCGTGGCCTGTCTCACTGTGACAACGGAGGCTCCTCCTGCTGCACCTGCAGCTGCAGCTGCCGCCACCTTCAGGACAGCTTCAGAACCACAGCAGAGGTGAGAAATATTAAGATCTTCCTGTACCATCACCTGTAGATATACCTGTGGAGATGTGTATACCCACCTGGTGCTTTAGCAGTAGCAGCCAGTGGGCTTCCGGGCACAAGGGCAGTGGGGGAGGGGACCAGCGTGATGCCAGACAGTGGGACATTCTGGTTGGCAGGTGCCACAGCGATGGGGGTGGGGCTCTTGGGGGAGCTAGCTCCAGGGGTGACAGTGGGAATTGGGTTAGGGGAGGGGCTGGTGGCAGCTGAGGTGGTAACAGGTGTAGCAGGAATGTCGTACTTCTGCAGCTGTAGCAGGTAAGTGTCTGCGGTCTGCGATGGCCCCCAGCTCACCTCCAGAGACGATGTGTTGGCCCGGACCAGCTGCACCCGAGAAGGCGCACAGGGACGCTCTGAGGACAGACAAGTGAGGCATACAGGTGGAGAAGAGGAGACAAAATGAGCCAAGATTACCGCACCTAGCTCAACCTCAACTCAGGACGTTTCTATCCATTGTCTGCCCACAGCAGAAGTACTACAGCAATGCTGGCAACATGTTGACTGGTAGGCTACAGCCCTGGTCCATTTTAGAAACCAAGCACAATAATCACGTTGTTGTGTTGCTTATTATTAATGATACAAGCTGGATTCAGTGCCGTGCCACAGTCGGCACAAGGTGCCGATGAAGGCTACATTTGATTCGCCAGCACCTGTCATAATGACAAATTAAACTGGTTCCAATACAATCACATGGGTTTAAGCTCCCTGACTGGATCGGGCCAGAAAAACTGGAAATCAATCCAACTCTACTCCTCACCTGTTTCCAGGTACCAGAGGTCCTTGCAGCACACCTGGTTGTTCCAGGCCTTCCTGTACCATCACCTGTAGATATACCTGTGGAGATGTGTATACCCACCTGGTGCTTTAGCAGTAGCAGCCAGTGGGCTTCCGGGCACAAGGGCAGTGGGGGAGGGGACCAGCGTGATGCCAGACAGTGGGACATTCTGGTTGGCAGGTGCCACAGCGATGGGGGTGGGGCTCTTGGGGGAGCTAGCTCCAGGGGTGACAGTGGGAATTGGGTTAGGGGAGGGGCTGGTGGCAGCTGAGGTGGTAACAGGTGTAGCAGGAATGTCGTACTTCTGCAGCTGTAGCAGGTAAGTGTCTGCGGTCTGCGATGGCCCCCAGCTCACCTCCAGAGACGATGTGTTGGCCCGGACCAGCTGCACCCGAGAAGGCGCACAGGGACGCTCTGAGGACAGACAAGTGAGGCATACAGGTGGAGAAGAGGAGACAAAATGAGCCAAGATTACCGCACCTAGCTCAACCTCAACTCAGGACGTTTCTATCCATTGTCTGCCCACAGCAGAAGTACTACAGCAATGCTGGCAACATGTTGACTGGTAGGCTACAGCCCTGGTCCATTTTAGAAACCAAGCACAATAATCACGTTGTTGTGTTGCTTATTATTAATGATACAAGCTGGATTCAGTGCCGTGCCACAGTCGGCACAAGGTGCCGATGAAGGCTACATTTGATTCGCCAGCACCTGTCATAATGACAAATTAAACTGGTTCCAATACAATCACATGGGTTTAAGCTCCCTGACTGGATCGGGCCAGAAAAACTGGAAATCAATCCAACTCTACTCCTCACCTGTTTCCAGGTACCAGAGGTCCTTGCAGCACACCTGGTTGTTCCAGGCCTTCCTGTACCCGTCCCTGCCGCTCCAGATGTAGAGTCGGGAGTTGATGGCCACACTGCAGTGACCTGCTCGTGCCCTAGGGACATTCTCCTCCAGACTGTCCATCAGGACCATCTCCCAACACATCGAGTCTGAGCAGAGAGACGGGTACATAGACGTGAAACAGACTGGTAAACTACATGTCATGCTGCAGTGTCATGGTCCTGATGTCTGTGTGAGAGTGCATTTCTCATGTTGTGTTGACACAGTCGCACTGTGAGGACTCAACTCCCTTTGAGGAACAAAAAGCAGGTCCCTACACTGTAAATCATTAAGCTGCAGGCCTTGGATGAGGTCGGAGTCGGGGTCCAGCATTGAGTAGTTACAATTAAGGTTAGCAGGATTTTACGTGTGTGTGTGTGTGTGTGTGTGTACCCAGGTTGAGGCAGGCCAGTGTGTTGGTACATTTCCACTCCTTCTCATGGGTCGCCACTTTAACATCTTCCATCACCAGAGGAACCCAACCTCCAAACACATACATCCTGACAGAGAGAGGGAGACGGGGAGAGACAGTGGGAGAGACCGGTGAGGGTCCAGTGCAGATAACAAATTAACACCTGCATCAGTGTTTAAGCAGGTATCAGTACAAGTAGAATTTACTCTTTATCTTACTTGTTGTTGATGGTGGTGGCAGAGTGCAGGCTGCGAGGGAGGGGGGCAGTTCCACTGAGGGCTGGTTTCCTCCAGCTTAGAGAGTCTATGACATCATCAAAACAGGAACTAGTCAGAACTCAGGTCAGTTTCATTAAGGCTTGGACTGTTATCATTACATCTCCGATTACAGCCCCCACAGTCTGACTGTGCTGAATCATCTCACCTATGTCGAGGACCCACAGGTCTCCCAGCCTGCAGCCGCTCATCCCTCCGTAGATGATCAGTTTGTTGGCTCCGCAGCCGCTCGTCACCACGGCCGTGTGGCTCTCTCTGGGCGGCGGTGGCTGACCTGATGTCATCGGGATCTCCCAACCAACCACGCTGGAGCCTGGACGCAGCTCCAGACAGTACAGGTCGTTCAGGTACCTGGGAGGGGGTCAAAGGTCAGTCAGACACCTGAGAGAGGGGTCAAAGGTTAGCCATGTCTAAAACTGGACCAAAGGGTTTCAGTTCTGGGTTTTTATTTTTGGGCTTCATGCGGCATCAAAGTCCAGTCGGCAAAACTACTTGAGATACCTTAGTACACCTGTCTGATGTTTCCCACCTGGGAATGTTGTTTTTGGGGTCTTCACTGTCATTGGCCAGTCCTCCAAATAGGTAGCAGCGGCTGCCAATCAGAGAGAAGCTGTGTCCGAGGCGTGGGCAGGGAAGAGGGCCGTTCTTTGGAGCCTTGGCCTTCAGTCGTTTCCACTCCCAACGGCTCGCCTTAAGGAAAGAGTTTAAGCAACACATTTCATGATCTGACATCAAAGTGCAGCAGGGCCTCAGGTGGATTGCAACAACCAACAAAGCTGCTCAGACCTCAGAGACCTGCTACTGACTCAAGGTAGACGGTTGTCTGAACCTGCACAGCCCTGAACCTGACCACAGAGATCTGGAGCTGGATTCTGAGTCTGATGAGAAGCCTGAGTAAAATAAACCCCAGAAAACCCTCTGAGGTGAAGAGGGAGCTGCAGTAGTCGACTGGAATAGATGGCTCAAGTGATCCCTCTGTGTCAGCTTGAGACACAACAAGTGCCAACTTAACAAAGTTACTAACTGAAGTGGGAAATTTTAAAAATAGTTGCATTAGTCTTATTAATTTCCTGTCCACTGATTTAGTAACCATGTGGCTCTTTTTGGGATGGTTATGGTGTTTTGTGCGGTGAAACTATTTCAGAGGACTGAACTATAGCCTGACTACAACGCTGGAGTGATATGTAGGTATTGCAGTGTGAGACTGAGTATGAGTAGGGTGAGGGTAATTCAGACCAGGGAAGACAGAAAAAGTCACAGTCTCCGAGCTAAATATAGATCACAACAGACAAAGATCTGTTAGCTAACGGAGCCTCCAGATTATCATCAGCACTTTCAAAGTATAATCAATTCATCATTACAATCCACTCACAGTTAGTGTAATTAATAATTACAGAGTCAAGCTGTTGCATTGGGAGGCAGTTTGACCAATCAGAGCTCCTGCTGCTGGCTCCTCAGAGGGATGAACTTTTTTACTCGTTTTTTAAAATTATGACAAAATGCCTTAAAAATAAGAGCTGTGAAATGGAATAGAAAATATAAACCAACAAAGGCTTTCAATCGTCAGTTTGAAATTTAATGACAGAACTTGGAAAAAAATATATTAATTGGGAAAAGTACTGACCTAATTGTTATGATTTCATTTTTTTACATTTCTAGTTCTATGCTGTGCCTGCTGTTCATAATCAAACACTGCAGGCTCCACATTCAGGGCTCTACCTGCTGCTCAGGACCAGTCAAGTGTGTAAACTAGGATCTGATACTAGTCAGGATCTGACACCATGCTGTCCATGATAGGTGTCCTAGAGCCCCGCCCCCTGCCCTGACACCACTCACCTGTAGCTCGTATAGGTCGTTGCTGTATTTGCCGTACTCCACCATCCCTCCAAACACCAGCAGCCTCGTCCCATCACACACAAAACCGTAGGCGGCGCAGCCAGGGGGGACGTCGCCACGGACCGCAGGGATGAACCACTGGTTGGTGGCTGGGAAGGGCACACATGTTAAATGTATACTTTTACTACATTTAGCTACAGACTGAAACACAGACAGCTCCCGTGAATCTTTACTCTGCTCAGTTTGTCCCAGCTGCTTCTTCCCTGTGTCACAACAATCAATATCAATCAATAATCAATATTTCAGCTCAAGTTCAGGTTCATTAATGTTAATGTTGATTAGTTTAGTAACTGTCACTAAAAACTGTAGGATTTCAGCAGATCATTGATCTGAACTTAACTTCAGTCACTGAAAAATAATGAAAGATTAATTCAATGAGATAGAATGGGGAATTAAAGAGGATTCAGAATTTATAAGGGGATTTGATGTTGGGTTCTGATTCAATAAAACACCATCGGACCCTGATCCTTCAGGTACAGGTCATTAAATCACATAAAAGGAGTTTTTCCTTCCTGCCATTTCATTTTCTGACCCGTGACCCGGAAAATAAGCCCCAAGTCATCTGGTCACTTTGATGCGTCTCTCAAAGGAGACGAAGGACCAGAGGTGAGTCTAGTGAAAAGCTAAGCCCCTTCGATCTGACTTAGTGTACTGAGGGGTTGGCCGATCGGTTGGAGCAGTCTGGCTGCGGAGGAAGAGGGACTACTATAATATTAACATAAAAACTATTACTTGTCTGGAACTGTTCTGGGTTCAGTGCAGATCTGGGGCTTTGCCCTGAAATCTCTGAATGAGCCAGGGGTCATTATTACTGTATGATCAATAAATATTGAAATATTGTAATATTATTGTAATATTATAACTTACATATAGATCTGTTATTACTGTTATTACTGTTATTACTGTTATTATTATTATTATTATTATTATTATTACTACTACTACTACTACTACTTCTTCAGACACACTGGTATAGGCTTTAATAAAGCACCTCCTGCTCAGTTTTCTGGTACATCTAAAATTTATTGCGATCCAATACAACAGATATTCCAAATGTAGGATGATTGTAGTGTTCCATTTAAATGTTCAACCCCCTCAGACACCATCTGAGGGTTTAATTCAATTCTAAGTTTACTTCAGAGGTGGTAGGTGGTGGTAGCATTGAGACATTTTTTCTAAAAGTGTCATGCTTGTAAATGCTGAGGAAAAAACATTGGAAATAAAGCTCAAAATAAAATCAGTCCAGTTAAAACCGCATCCTAAATTACAGAAAAATCAACACCTCTTTTCATCTTTGCAAAAAGCTTTATGGCATAAAGGTTGTATTGAATTGCACTACTTATTACAGGTGTACCCTAGTGTGTGTGTACATTTATTTTTATGATATTCTTTATTTAATTATATTCTTATTATTTCCAATTTCCATTTGATGTTTTTTCGTTTCATATTGATATTTAATTTTTCATGTTTTTTTGTTTTGTTTTCATAATATTCATAACTTTAAATGGCATCTTTCCTTTCCACTATTATCAATATGTCCTTTTATTATTTTCATCCGGCTCTTCTATTACTCGTGTTTATTTTTCGCGCTATTGCCATCGGTCTCTGTTTTCTGCCGCAGCAGCAGGGGGCGTGTCCCTGTGATGTCAACAGTGTTTTCAGTAAAAACGCGCCATTTCTCTCCGTGTTTCTGCCAGAGCCGCTGTTAGCCCCTGCTAATCTCGTTAGCATACGGAGGAGATGCAGAAGCTAGCTTAGCCTAGCCTAGCCGGCTAAGCAACAGTGCGCATCAGTTTTAGCCACATCGCCAGAATAAATTACAACACATGCAATTTTAGCTTTGAGCAACGTTAGCGGTTAGCCTTCAGATAGCATTAACAGAGCCAAGTCGTAGCATGGTTAGCCTTAGCACCTCTCCACGTAGCTAATGTTTCTTCATACACTTAACCGCGTACTATAAAACTACTGAGACCGCGGTTACCCTGGTACCTGTATTGTAAACGTGCAATTCGTCCACGATCCCCTCGTTCCCCCCACCGAACACGACCATCAGCTCCTTGATGGCCACGGCACGGTGTCCGTGTCGGGGCCGCGGCACCGGGCCGGTCCAGCCCACGACGCGCTTCCAGCGGGGCTGCAGTACCGCGGGGATCGCGGGTACGGATGCCATGACTCCGCTGTCAATGCCCGCTCCTCCTGGTCCTCAGTGAGGGAGAAAAATCCAAGTTCAGTCGAGTGTTGTGTTAAAAGATTCAAATCCTCTCCTGCTCGCTAACAGCGCGGGATTAGCATTAGCCCGCTAACCAGCTCCGCGGCTAAGTAGCCTTGGCTAACTCTGTGGGCAGTTACCAGCGTATGTCCCCGGGCCGATAGTTTTTAATCGTACGCTGAAGAACTTGTATACGGGACGGACCCAAACTGAAGAGCAGACCTCCTTAAAGACCAAGCCGGTGGTATTGAGAGGGGCCGTGCTGTTGTTCGCGCTAGCCCGCAGACTGCAGCGGGTAGTCCGCCATTTTACCCGGTGAATGCTGAGCGGAGTCAGTAGAAAGCTACCGGTAGCTGCTCAGAATGATACAAACAAACAAACAGAAATCCAGCGACGGATGAGTGGGCTGCACGGCTCCCATGCACCGACGAGGCGGAGCACTGTGGAGACTGCGGGCCGTTGTTATATATGCAGAGCAGAAGGGTTCTTCTCCGGGACGGAAGCCGCCATCTTGCTGCTAACAGCAACTAAAGAAAACACAGAGAGGCTAGCGGCTAGCGGCTAACGGACCAGTAAACACAGCGAACTGTGTCAACCTGTCTATGCCGAGTAAACTGGAAACACCGTCCGGTTTACCATAGGTCCACTCCTGGATGACACTGGGCCTCTGCAGTGGTCACCGAATTGTATTTAACATCGTTTTAGCACCACATCGAATGTGTTTAACATCTTTGATAGTCAAATCGTTCGAAGAATGTAGAAGAATGGAGGGTCTTTTCCTTCTCTAAATCCAGGGGCCCGTTGTCTCATAACTGGATTGTGGTTTAACCAGTTAAAATGCTTTTTTGTCCATTGTAAACGCATGAGCTAACAACTGTCTCCTGACAGTAGAATCCAGACTTTTCAAACTTAATTCATTGTTGTTTTTTTTAGGAAAGTGCATTCAGTCCTTTTAAGACTTACGAATTTTTGCAGACACGCAGTGTTTTTCCAAATAGAAACCTGATTATACTGAATATATTCACTTTGCTTGTTCATCAATGTCAGTAGATGAATCCTCTGTCGTCTTAAATTTTTAATAAACATCAGCCTTTAAAGTTTGAATGAGATGAACTTTTAAGACAAGCGGAGATATTTCCATGTATTATTGAGACTTAATGACACTACCCTGAATAGACAGTTCATACCACAAAGAAGTATTTATTATTCAAAAATGTAAAAGTGGTATTTGATTAATACTGCTGCCTTAATATAGCTATATTCAACTACAACTGGTACAAAAATATACAACTATAATACACTGAAAATTTTGTTTAAAAAATGTTCAACATATATTTTTCCTATTGACAAAAAAAAATCAAATTTACAGACTGAAAGTTCAACATTAACTACATATGTATAACACAAAGTTTTGTTATATCTTCTGTTTTTTCTTTACTTATTTTTTACAGCTTGAGGACTGCCTGCTTTTAAAATGAATATCTTTAGCCTGTTTTCTTAAACGTTTACATTATTGATTATGATCAGTTGTAAGCCCAATAGACTTTATAATAAACCGTAACGTCCTTTGTAAAAACAATAATAGTAATAATAATGATAACAATAGACCGTATTTAAAAATGTAGCTGGTCCACAGGATGAAAGCACTAAAGGTTCAGTTTGAGATACTTTGAATTTAGAACCAATTTTCACCTCAGCATCAATTTTTTTTTTAAGTTTACTATGACAAGGGCCCGGAGACAACAGACTTTCTTTTTTTATACAGGCTCTTTATCGATAAGTTTCTTGAGTAATTAACAGTGTCTGGTCTTGCTGCTTCTCTTCTAATGCTAATGATGTTAACTGACTAGATCCCTCCGAAGCTAACTAATGCTAACCCCGCAGTGTAAGCCACTGATGATTAGCAGTCAATGTAGCAGCATGGCTAGATTAATGCTAGTTCCCTTCAGCCTATGTGGCTATAGCAAACAGTTCGCATTCCCTCTGAGTGAATAAGTGTAATGCTGTTTTTCAATGTTAGCAGTGGACTGTATGGACGTTATTTGTGTCAACTAAACAGCTAGTACACTAACATTAGCGCTAGCACTCCGAATTAGCAAACGCTAATACAAAATTCACTGCCACATATTAAAACCGAGAAAAAAGGTTTTTTGTTTGTTTTGTTTTTTACCGGGGCCGAATGGTTGATTTAGATGTAATAGAAAACATTTCATGCTAATGTTTAGTTAAGATGGATTGGCCAATTCTCCCTTCCCTCAACAAAAATGGCGAATAGGTCGCGGAAGTTGCTTTGATAACCGGGGTGGGGGGGGGGTCGTTGTGTTTGTCTTACAAACAATGGACAAAACACATCCTCCTCATTAAAATCTGTAAACTACAGTGAGAGTGCACGGAGCAGCCAGAAAATGGTCCGCACGGTTTCAGCTTAAAACCCTCTACGTCTCCATCTTCTAAGACTGCTCAGGGATGCGCCATTTTCTGCCCCAACTACGCTGCAGCGGGGAGGAGGCGAAGGATGATGGGAGGGGGCCGCCCAGGGGTCGGGGGGGGGGGGGGGGTGAGCCTGGCGGGTCTGATCTAAAACGGACTCGGAGGGTTGATCCGCTCACCGCAGCTGTAACTCACTGCCTCTTCTGAACTGAACTTGAATCTAACACAACTCACTCTCCTAGGAAAATGATGATAAAAACATTTAAAACCGTTATAAAAGGTTTAGGAGCCGTAGCATGTCTTCAATAATGGTTTTATATCTTTTTTTTTTTCCAATTCTTAGAAATATTAAGGAACAGCTTTTGTGTTGCCAGGTTGTGAAACATCTGTGGTTATCAAATCATTAATAAAATCTTTAATGTTTCTAACAGGCTAGCAGAAAAAGTAAGTTATCTATAATTATACATATTAAACTCAAATAAAGAGGGCTCTCATGGTAACTAATCACGTCGTTGGTTGTAAATGTTCATAAAATCACCAAATGGGTTTTATTCCACAGCATGCAACTGTTTCTACTACGTCAGAGGTCAAACAGAGGAAGCATGTCTGCTTCCAGATGAGGATCAACAGCTGCCACAAGCAGAAATAACCTGGAAACCCAAAAGATTTTACTATTAATTAAAAACCTGAAATGTAAAAAAATTAGGCATTTAAAATTTTTCTATAGTGTAGAAATAAAGAAATGCCAATGAATACAATACTGAATGAAGTGATTCTGTCTCGTCATCTTTCTTGTTGAAGTTACCAAATGTTTCTGCCATCTTCAGTTACATGGCTGACACCAATTCCCCCAGTGAAATGACAGTGAATGACATATCGAAATATTAGAGGAATTACAGTGTAAAAAATAGACACACAATGAGCGTTCAGTGAGGAACCTTTAAACTCCAGGACTGGGAGGCAAACCATTTCCTCTGCAGCATCACAAAACTAAAGCCTTTCTAGGACAATTTAATACAACCAGAAAAGTGACCACGGTATAGTTTAATTTCCATGAAATAAGTGTTGACCTATTCATATAAATATGGAATAACTTGAAAGAAGAACAAAATACATATATGTCGAAGTTCCCCATGACTGCAGTTTACTTGTGCCATATCTGAGAATCTATGAATACAAAAGAGTTAGATAATTACATTTAACTCAAGTGAATCATTTGGACGACATTCTGAGTCAGTCTCAAAGAAAACAAGACACTCTTGTAAATATTGTATGTTTTGTTTTTCAGTATTTTATAACAAATAGATTCAGTTAATGAAATGTTTATTATTGAGTTATTAATGAGTTATCAGTAAACAGATGTGAATAAATATTAGGGTCTTACACATTTGTTCTCAATCTGCCAGGCAGTGGCAGCAGTGCTGGTAATAATAAAGGTAACTGCAGGCCTGATCAGCAGGGACAGGTTAGGACACACTGGGCAAAGTAAAAGCCCCCACTCTCCGACAGAGGAAGAGGGGTGGTTGCATGGTTTCTGCTCCTTTTGTGCCTCTTTGTAGATGTTGGATTACTTTCCAATGATGTGCTAACAGTCACTTTAAATCGGCATCTGGCCCCTTAAACCCTGGGGCCCCCAGCCTGTGCCTGGTGGGCCCGTTCAGTTATCCGCCCACATTGGTGAGGCTCTCACACCTTCGTGTAAACCTCTGCTGCTGTAAATCTGTGGTTCACCCTGATTTCTCACTGAGTGGTACAAGCTGCGGCAGATTTTCGGTGCAGTGGAGAGAAACGTTTGTGTGTTGATGTCTTTGGCGACGTGGAGAAGGCAGAGCTCTGTGCTGTGGAGGCAGGATCCGCTTTTATCAGATGAAACAATTTGTGTGTATATGTAAACTAACAAGGCTTAAATACTGTTTTTTTGAAAGAGCAGTTTCTCTTTTAAAGGCACAGGTGGAACCACTACAGAGAACCTTAAACTAGACCATAGTTAACGGATTTAACGACTGTCTGACATCTGTGAAACAGCGCCACCTGCAGGTTGACATCTGGCGGGTTATTCTACTAACATAAGAGTTCATGGTCTGTGTGAGTGCATCAGACTATTTGGTCTTAAGGAGCGTGAGCTCTGGGCTCTGTGCAGATTCTGAGTGGGTAAAAGAAACCCTCAGTTTTGACTGGCAGGAAGATAATCCAACTCATCGCTCTCCTCTGGCCCTCTGGACTCCACAGAACGCCTCCCTCCATCTAACAAAACATGAGATGTGAGATGGGATGAGATGAAACACTGAGCTAGAACAAAATACTATCATGAGACGTGGAGACAAGACAAAGTGAGATATGACAAAGGATGAAGAGGTAGGAGTTGGGGCGGGATATAATGAGACATGAGGTGACATTAAACCGAATGAGAGCTGAGGTGAGAGATTAGATTTGAGATACAAGAGGAGGAAAGATGAAATAAATGTGAGATGGGCTGATATCATATAAAAATGAATAGAAAAAAATACGATGTGAGATGGAATAAGATTGAAAGAGGCATGAGTGGACACAAGAAATAAGGAAATGTCTGATGGGATGATATGAATGAATGAAATATAATGAAATTAAATGAGACAGATAAGACTGAATGTGAAATGAGACGGTATGAAATGAGACAGGAGATGGGATTAGATTAAATTAAATACTGTAGACTGTATCTCTATATGTAACTCTGTACTTGTCCTGCTAGATCTTAATGCTACATTTGATATCATTGATCACAAGCTTTTTTACAGAGACTGGAGAATGTTATTGGGATTAAAGGAACCACACTTGGCTGGTTTAAGTGATTTTTATCACACATAATCCGGTTTACTCGTTTTAACAATAACTTTCATTTACACAGAAGTTACTCATGGAGTTCCACAGGGTTCTGTGCTGGGAATGACATAATTCAATCTATATACACTTCCTTTAGTCAATTGTATCAGGAAGCAACACATACATTTCCATCGCTATGCAGATGACACCCAACTGCATTTATCTCTGAAACCCGAAGAAATTGATCAGGTAGTCAAACTTCAAGACATTGAGGCCTGGATGACCTGTAATGTTTTACTTCTAAATTCAGACAAAATTGAGGTAAATTGAGGGCAGACACCCTAGCCACATTTAAAAGGAGGCTCAAAACCTAACTTTTTGATAAAGCTTAGAGTCAGAACCTGCTCAGGATAATAGGATAATAGATAACAAGAATTAATGATAATGAGATGAGGAAAAATAAAATAAGATGAGACAGAATTAAGTGCCATGAGATGAGAAGAAATGAGAAAATGAAAATGATGCGATTACTAGAAAAATTCACACGAGATAAAAAGCTATGTGAGATGAAACCTGAGAAATTGAGATGTGTGTGTGTGGGGGGGGGTAACAAAATGAGGTGAAACAAAATACAAAACACTTTCGATATCTGGATAAAATAAAATTAATTTCTCATGATGACATAGGACAAGGCAAAGCGAGACAGGAGATGAGACTGCAAAACAATATAAAATGTGATAACGTATGTCATGATAAACTGAAGAGATGATTTTTAAACAAGATGAATTACAATACAGCATTTAAGATAAAATTATACAAGATACAAGATAATTATGAGTGTGTTTTACATACAGAGGTCATCAGACGACAGCAGCTCAGGAGTTCGAATCTTTCCCTCCTCGTACAGAGTTTTCTTCTCCAGCAAACGCTGCTTACTGGAATTTATGTGAACTGCACACACACAGACAGGAAATAGCAATGAATTCTTATTTAGATAGATTTAATCCAATTCATTTCATTTCATTTCATTACTATGAAAAAAAACTCACTCTGCAGAAACCTCCACCTTAACAAGTCATTTCTGTCTATTTCTGAGTCCAGTGTCTCACCATCCCAGTGCAGTGTTATGTCACCATATCCAGGAAAACACCTGGTTATGCTAAGCTAGCTGATGCTAATCACTCAGTCAGATGTTACAGGTATAATTTGAAGTGTATTGTGTTATTTCTGCGAAGACTGACATTTATCGAGCCTCAGGTCAGATCTGTCCACTGTTCTCCATGTGACCTCTGACTCTAAACAGGCCAGACATTAGCAAGCTAATATTAGCTTCGGTTCACTTAGCTACAAACAGTTCCACCTGCAGCTAGCGGCTGTAAATATTCAGAAACTGATCTTGACACAGGAACTGGTTTGTGGTGCAACCTGTTTAAATTTAGTGATGATATAACTTAGTTTGAACTTACTAACTTACTAACTGCCATTTATTTCCTGTGTTAATATGAGCTTAACTCCTCCATGTTTACCTGCCAGTATGATTACAGGGTCACATCAGGTGTTCACTTTAACCTTTTCCCTGAATGACGTTGTGAATGATGAAGTTGTGTTGACGGGAGCTCAAAACGGGTCAGGAGCACAAGGGAAGATACAATGACTTAGACTGAATTGTGAATGCATGAAAACATTATTTCTTTTAAATATTGAAGGACTTTTTTAGCAGACTGGTGAGTGTGACCTGTCTGTTGTCACAATGATGAATTACTGCTGTAAAAAATTACAGCATAGGTCATTACTGAGTTAAAGCCTGAGTAAACCAGGGTCTGGTCTAAAGAGCACTGCTGTGTTTGATGCGGTCTTTAACTATATTGTCTTTTGTGCTATTTGACACAAAAAAATTCCCCAAAGCATAATAAACCAACTAACAAACTAACTAAATGATGATTATCTGGTTTTTAATGAGCTGCGGATGTACCTGAGGGCTCTGTGGACACCAACTTCAGCGACCCTGCAGGAGAGAAGCTTTCTGGGATGCCATGGAGCCCTGTTTTGGCCCTTACTGTAGCCTGCCCTCTAGTCTCTGGTCCTGTGAGGGCCCTGGCCCCTGATATGTCACTGAGGCTGCCGGGCTGCTGAGGAAAGTTGTATTGGTCCTCAGTGGGGACAGAAGGCTTGCTGAACTGGGACTCTGTGGGCCCAGCTGGAAGGTGATACTCATCTGTGGTGGACAGGGACAGAGACCTGGAGCTGGTCCCATTTGATCTGATCTGGGGGCCGAGGTCATACTGGGAGAAACCTCGACTCTCATCAGTTTCACACGGGCCGACTAACGATGAGAGGGAGTGGAGTGGGTCGGGAGGGTTGAGGGATGAGGATGAGGAGGACTGGGAGAGCTGGTAAGTGTCCGTCATTGGTCCCAATTTGGACAGCTGGATCGACAGAGCTCCCACAGTGGAGTCTAGGGACCGGGGTGGTCGGGGGAAGGACTGAGAGGAGCGGTGAGGTTGAGGGGGAAGAGGGTGATGGAGGCTGGAGGAGGAGGTGGAGCTGGTCCTCTTCTCCATGTTGTGGATGTCGTTAAGTTTGTCAAACACCTGGAGGGAAAACAAAGATGAGGAACAGAAGAGGATCCAAACCGGAGCCCTGAGAAACAGCAGGCCACTTTAACTTTTATCTGAACTGAACTGTAAAACCAGACTGACTATGTTAAGAACTACCAATGCCCCTTACAGGCTGCAAAGTTCATTAGAGCAACAATTTGAACCAACATCCTGATGATTTATTTTATCTTTGTCTTAACTGTTGTTTATGAAATTCTGAGGCTGCAAATCTGAAAATTAAATCACATGAATGGAGTCAACTTTCGAGTGTATGGTGTATTATAGAATTTAAATTAAAACTTTTAAATCCAATGTTTATTCTTGAAAATACACAGTTATTACAGCCAAAATTAAAGCAAAATTTAATCATTTTGAAAGCCAATTTAACCTAAACTCGTATGTGAAACAATTATATACTACACTAATAAATTTATTTATTTATTTCAAATATTTTACCTCTTCCAGACGTTGAGCTATTGATTTATAGGTCTAAGCATGATATATATTTACATATTTTACAACTTTTCTGTACCTTGTTTGCTTCTTAAGTACTTTTAAATGCGTGTTTTTATAAAAGGCAACACATATAACAATATTAGTCATTTAAAAAAGAAATGAAGTGAACTGTGAACTTGAAATTTAAATTTAAATATGAATTATGGCCTAGCTTTAGCTTTTTTCTTATTAGGATGAAACTGACCTTTTTAGTGTTCAATTCACAGTGGCTGACTGCTTTAATAAAAATTAGAAATTTAAAATTCTAATTTTTAGTTTAGCATTGAAGCTCAAGTTACATGCCATCCTCTGTCCCATTTAATATGTTATTATTGCAATGTTCTGTTTGAATGTATCTTAAAAAATAAACTGGCTGGTTAGTTAGTTAGTTGGTTAGCGTTGTCCACATTGTTGAAATTTATCTAGGCTTCTCCACATAGCATTAAAAACAGTACAGGACAGGGGACATAGCATTAACGAAAACACTGTATAAAACACATTAATACGGTAAAAATAGGATAAATGAAAATGAGAGAAGAGCTAGATTTGAACTCTGGTCAAACTTTTTTTCAATCCTGAAAATCAAGCTGGATTTAAACAACTTAATTTTAATTCTGTCATACATTATTCACACATGTGAAATAATTAAATTTGATCGAATCAGTTCATGTGATCTGTGGTGCTTTTTAATGCTTTTTGCGTACAGTCATCTGTAGAGCGATGGCAGTAAACGAGGGGACAGAATGAGGGGGAATGAGATGCGACAGGTTCCTGACAGGAACACAAACGTTTCAGGGGAACTTTCAGGTGATGGCTGGAGGCCACAGGACACAGAGATTCATATGATGGAGGTGCAAATGTAAATTTTGTCCAAGGGGGGCACTACAGAAAAGGCCCTTAGAATCAAAGGAGACCATTACCACCTGACCTTCAGGTGCAGCAGGCAGCTGATTCTGGGCAAGCATGTCAGATGAAGGACAGACGTCTGCAAGCAGAAACAATTAAAACCGACCAACACTGTCTCTAACCTCAGTCATGGCTGGTCTCTTCTTCCTCTTCTTGTCCAAACACCTGCAGGCCAGAGCTACCATCTCCATACAGCCAGCAGGATCTGCAGCACCCTCTGAAGACACAACAGCAACACTGCAGCTACAGGTACCCGGCAGGAAATGGCTCAGCCATGACAAGGATATAAGCAGATACACACAAACCCTGACCTGTGATCAGCCGGTGGTCCAGCTGCTTCCTCCAGGCTGCTGTGGAAGAACCAGTCGGACCGTCCGCGATTTCCTCCACCAGGTCCTTCTACGCATCCAGACCCAGAACCATGCAAGCAAACACAAGCAGAACAACACTGAGTCAAACACTTGCATGGGAACATTTAAAGAATATTGTCGTATTGTGCCTGGACCCTGGTAGACCTGTTTATACCGGTCTGATTCCTACCCAGACCGGCAGACAGGTATACCACAAACTGTGTGTGTGTTCTGACCAGGTATCTCTCTCCCGACTTCCCGTCTTTCTCCAGAGCTCGACGACCCGTCAGCACCTCCAACAACACCTGAAACAAACACACACACTCATGTTTATATGTCTATCTTTGTGTTGACACTCACTGACATAGTGTATTCCCTGGTCCCTGGCCCAGACCTAAACCTGGTTCTAACATGAACTCTAAATCCAGGTCTGAGCCCTCAAACAGAAGATGAAGATATGAGGACCAGGCCAAAATGTCCTCACTGGGAAAGGTCTATAACTCAAAAGGTTCAAAGACAAGTACATGCAAACATACACACACGCACACAGACACACAGAGTAACACACAAACACATGCACACAGACATACACACAAACACACAACTCCTACATGTGTAAAATTAGAGTTGCCTGATTGTCACAAAGAGAGAAAACATTTCATTTTTTTCCCAAATTAATGACTCAGTGTAAATTGTCATCAAAAGCTAAAACAGCTCATCAGCATGAAAACCTGGGCCCGTATGTGTTTAGTGTCACTGGCCTGCTTTATCTTCATCCTTCACTTGTCAAATGTGTGTAAATAACTGAATCGAGATGTAAACACATGCAACTGTAGAGGTTGTCACGGTCGTCAGTGATGAGATGACAACGAATGATGACAACATTATTTCTGTTGTGTTATTTAGGTCTTCGTTAAGCTCCCAGAATGACACCTGGGCCCTGCACTGAGGCAGGAATACTTTAGGACTGAATCTCATGATGTTTAATTGAAAAATGAATGTTAATTAGTTTCCAATCAGTGCTAAACCCATCTGCTGCAGTACAAAAGGAGAAGAATTAAACTTTAGAAATCTAATGGCACAATCCATATATCTACAAATATGGTAGGTACAAAAGGCTTCTCGACCTGAAGTCAGTGCTGCTTCTTATATCAGCAGGTTATATAGTATAATGGGAACTAGCATTGAGACATTCCCCTAGTAAACTACTCTGAAACCCTGCCTATACATTTGTCTGATTGTTCTCCTTCTCACTGTCTTTACTGATGTGACTTTTTCTGCGGATGTCAGTTGTTTCAATGTTCACCTGAAGTCTTCACCATCAGCAGGAAGTTAGAGAGGCTCTAATGTCGTTTTAAAGGCAAGAAACATGCCGTCAGACTTTTTTTTGTTTATATGTAACAGAAAATAAAAAACATAAAACATTGATATTTTGATATATTAATATTATATTGATCTCAGTGATGTGATGGGGAAAAAAGACAGACCGAAAACTTTCTGTCTGACTGCTGAATAATTGCTAATTGCTAATTACACACCACATTTCCCATTAGCCCCCGCGGTGCCTCACCACTCCGAAGCTGTAGACGTCCACGGCGGTTCCCAGCTCTCTGTTCCTCACGTACTCATCGGGCAGATACGCCAGCGTTCCTCTTACCGTCTCCGTTCTACCGACTGACGCCGTCTGAGCCACGGATCGTCCCGGCGAGCTGCGGGTTGCGAACCGAGCCAGACCGAAGTCTGCCAGCTTTGCCACCAGGTGGCGGTCCAACAGGATGTTTGAGCTGGGCACACACAGACGCAGAATATTCAGGTCCGGTTGCAACCAAGTCTTATCACGGGAGTTTTCGAGAGTCAAGCAAAACAGGTTTGTTAATAAAAACAGTAGCTGCGGTTACAATTAGGAAAGCAGTAGTTCAGTGAAATACAAGTGTTAGAGAGTGCAGAGGGAAGAAACCCAGGTGTCACGCTGTTCTTGAGTCGCAGGAAAAAACACCGAAAACTCCAGGTTCGATCCTGACGCTTCATAACAGAACTACAGAAACTACAGAAACTAAACGATCAGAGCCACTGTGACCTGTCTCTTCATGTCTGCTGATATAATGTGTTGTCAAATGATTTAGAGGCCAAAACGATTACTCGATTAATCGATTAGTAAATAAATCGATTACGTTTGTCAACTGTCACAGTAAACTGAGGTAAAGGAAAAAAGAATAAACATTTTTTTCTCAGTTTTCAAACATTTTCTAGATGAATCTACAAAATTACTGTCAGATTCATCAGTGATGAAAAACAGTTGTTACTCACACCACTGATGTTGTGTCATGAACTGTGATGTGAGGTGTAATGTCATGTGATGTGTTGCTGATGACATATTGACCTCTTGACGTCTCCGTGGATGAGTGGGGGGTGTCCGTCGGGGGGGGAGTGGATGAACTGCAGAGCTGTTGCTACTCCTTCAACGATACTGACTCTCTGAGACCAGGGGAGGACCACAGCCTCCTGGAAACACACACACACACACACACACACACACACACACACACACACACACACCATCATCATATCAGGATAAAACATTTTTACATCAGATTACACATATAGATGGTGCCTGTGTGGGTATCTTATGTAGTTGTGTCTTTCTCTCTGTATGAAGTTTTTGGGGTTTTTTTTAAATAAAGTTTACAGGTTTACGGGTTGGACAACTCTAGTTGCTGGAATTTTGCCATGTAGTTAGTACAGCAGTGTGTTTACTTAAAACTTGCAACCAGGGCTTTAACAGGTAAGTTCACCTGTACTTTTTAATTACCAGGTAGTGATTTTACAGGACACACACACACACATCTATGAGGGGGAGGAAAGGAGAACCATTTCATTCAGGCTGAGGTGTCGTCACCATGGTGGAGGAGCCTCAGTAACTGTCAAGGTCGAGGACACACGAGGTCAGGGAGCTTCCAGGTGGAGAAGAACTCACTAACCTGTCCTCTGATTGGGTAGAACCAGGCTCCAACAACTGCTTGTTATTTGTGGGCAGGTTTTCATTTGGATGTTGAACATGGCTAGCGACTGTGTGTGTTTTCTCTCTGTGTTTGTCTGTGTGTGTTACATTCTGGGTGTGTGTGTGATGTGTGTGTGCTATGTTCTATATGTGTGTTACGTTGTGTAGCTGGTCCTCCAGTGATCTGTTGTCCATGTAGCTGTAGATCAGACACACGGATCCTCCCCCTTCACTGAAACCCAGCAGATCCACGATGTTGGGATGTCTGAACCTGACGAGGAAACAGCAGCTGAGTCGAAGCAGCTGACAACGAGCTTTGACAACTTCCTCTGTGGACTGTCTGTTACTGGTCAGCTCTGTCAATCTGTTACTGGTCAGTTCTGTCAGTCTGTTACTGGTCAGTTCTGTCAGTCTGTTACTGGTCAGCTCTGTCAGTCTGTTACTGGTCAGCTCTGTCAGTCTGTTACTGGTCTGTGCCAAACTTTCATCGGTCAAACACCAGTGAAGTTTCTTACTTTGTCAGTTTCTCCACTTCAGTCTGGAAACTCTCCTTCAGCAGAGGCCACTCAAGCAGACAGTCCTACAACAGCACAGCATCAACAGCATAAACAACAACAGCAAAAGCAACAACAACAAAAACAAAAACAAAGACATACACAACAGTGACACAAACAATAAAAAAACAAAAGCAACATAAACAAGAGCATAATCAACAACAGTAAAAACAAAAACAAATGCAAAAACAAAAAACAACAGCGAAATAACAAGAACAGCAAAATAAAAGTATAAACAACAACAGTAGTATAAACAACAAGAGCAAAAACGAAAACATGAACAAAAACAATAGATCAATATCTGAGATATGTGAACCAACAATGTGAAACAAAATAAAATTTGCTCAGATCCCCAGAGGTAAATACAGCCTTTGTTGACAGAAATTCGGTTTGTTGATCTCATGTGACATGAACAGAAACATCTTTTACATGAATCACACTGGAACACAAAACATGTAGACAAGGCTGGGGCAACGTGGCCCATTAAGACGACGTGTTAACCAGCAGCCACTTCCTGCAGCTAAAATCCTGATTTTATAACGACGACGTCATCTGACAGAATCACCAGACACATGAGTTAAAGACGACGGCTGAGCTGTGAATTCAGGTGTATTTACCTGTAAAATGATCAGTCAGACAGAAAGTTAGAGGTTCATTCATGTCTGTGACAGCTGATGTGTGGTCAGTCTAGTTACACTCATAGAGAGATGTGTCTGTAGAAGGAAAACTCAACTTGGGATCGTTGCTAAGGTTGGCTAAAGAGCTGCTAGATTTGTCTCCAGATGCTTTTGAGAAAAAGTCACTAGAGGGTCAGAAAAGTCTGTAAATCTACCAACAAAGGTGATAAGTTGGAAACACTTCAAGTAAATGTCCCCCCTGATCACCTGAGCTGGTACCTGAACTGGTACCCGAGCTGATCCTTGAGTATCGACAGATTTTGGTCTTGTGTCAGACTGGTGCCTCCCTAAATGAAATACATTCATTCATTGTCTTGTGACCTCTTAGATTTATCTTAAGACCCTGCGGGGGCCCCCAGCCTCTGATCGGCCCCTGTCAAAGTGAGCCATGTGTGATCTGTGTTATGATTGGCTGACCTGTTTGAGTCGCTTGACAGCACAGTCGGTTTTCCTCAGAGTTGCCCTGTACACGACTCCGAACCCCCCCTCCCCCACCTGCAGGGAAGGAGAGAACCCATCCGTCCCGGAATGTACCTCTTCATGTGACCAGCGCATCACCCCGCCTCTGTCGCCACATGCCACCACCTCCAGGGGCTGAGGGATGACATCATCATCATTGTCATCATCATTATAATATTCATTAATATTATCAACGTGCTGTGTGTGCATGTCTTTGTGCGGTTGTGAGGTGTGTGTGTGAGAGAGAGAGAGAGACCTGGGGAGGTTGGTGGAAGTCAGATTGCAGACTGGACGGGGGCGGAGCAGGTCTGGGCAGTGGTCTACCTCCTTTATTTAGTAAAGAACAGAAGACAAAGAGCGGAGCAGTCACCGTCTGACGTTATTCAGCTGTAAACTGCTGCTGTTGGTTTAAAGTATTTAATTAACGTTATCAAGTGTCTGTCTGAAGCCCGATCAGATTTCACAGATTGACACGGAGGTCCTCTCTTTGTAGATTAGAGGAATTACTGGAGGACGCTGTAGAAAGTACTAAAGGAAACACTACATTCTTAATGCAGAGCCGTTCGGCTGTTCAGTCTCCTTCACTAGTTTTATTGCAGGACTGGAATATGTAGGATGAAATGGTCCACTAGAGAATAAATAAATACTGGCCGATAAAGTGGTGAGGACATCCAAAAGTGAAGTGTCAAGAAATCAGCTGCAGGTGATGTTGATAAAATGACACCTAACAGAAGTTGAGCACTTATAATTACATTTAAAATGATAACATATTATTAAATTACCATAATTGTCATAATATAGAGATGAAAGGAACCTCGGGTCCCCTCAGGGGCTCCAGCGGAGCCAAGTCCACTAATTCAAAGAACAAACGTACTAAACGAATGTTTGTCTCACTGTGAATATGATGAATGACTGATCACTGAACAGACCCACAGGGCTCAGGACCAGGGTTCAGGGGTCAGGGGGCCTGGCCCTGAACCTCTGTATGAAGTCACTGTTAATGTTTCCTGTTTGAAAGTCACAGATTCAGTTTAACCACCACGAAGACACAGCTTCTCTGTCTGGGGGTCCTATGTAGTAGAATGGAGTTATTTCCTTGTCCATGTCCAGGGGCCCATTGTCTCATAACTGATGGATGGATTAACCGGTTAAAAGTGTTTTTTGTCCATGGTGATGGGATGAGCTTCCTAACAACTGTCTCCTGACATGAAAGTCAGAAACTTCTGTGGGAGGAGAGAAAATACTTTCAGAGACTTAGTGACTGAAACTTCAGACCTTTTAAAACCTTCTCAGGATTTTCTGTAATCAGTGCATTCAGTGTTTGTTCTGGACATTTTAAGACCTGGAATGATTCCTCTGTTAATTCACCTGCGGGTTTTGTCCACTTACTCCATCAATAATAAAAATAAAAACTGTTTCGTACTGAACATGCTGAGAAACAGATGTCATTCTGACCTGGGATGTCGGCACGTTATCCTATGATGGTTAAGTAAGGCTGGGGCTAACTATCCTATGATGCTTAAGTATCCCTGGTGCTAGCTAACCTAAGCTGGTTAATTTTCCCTGGTAAAGCTAATCTAAAACGGTTAATTATCCCTGGTGCTAGCTAACCTAAGATAGTTAAGTATCCCTGGTGCTAACTATCCTAAGATGGTTAAGTATACCTGGTGCTAGCTAACCTAGGCTGGTTTATTATCCCTAATGCTTACTATCCTAAACTGGTGCTAGCAGCCACAGCATATAAACACTTTAAACCAGCCTCTGTTATTGTGTCAGTGGCAGTTTGTTACAGAGTGAATCCAGATCCAAACAAAAAGCTGCTGTAGAATGAGCTGACCGGTTTGTACCAGTGTTAACGCTGGACTTTATTCTGGTTCATGTGCAATCGTTCTACCGACAGTCTGTTGACGTGTCTGTGGTTCATCTCACCATGTGGAGGCGTCGACTCTGTGCGGTTTTTGTGACTTAACTCCTTCTGCTTATGGTTCAAAAAATATGATGTGAACGCAGCGTCATATTGTTTAATAGAAACAGCGGCTGAAACTGGGCCAGTCTGACCCTGTCCAGGGATGAATCCTCCTTCATAAAGCTTCCGATGCTGAAACTGTTTCAGAGGTGTTGGCTCACCTGTTTGATCTAATGGAGGCTGTAGCTTGTGCTGCTGTTTAACTGTTACATCACACAGGGTGTAACGTATGTCTCTATTATCAAGCCTGTCAGCACTGATATAAATGGGGTGGGCAAAATAATAGGAACACTTGTCAGTACAACGCAAAATAGTTCAACACCGGCACAAAATGCAGCCTCAACAATTGTCATAAAGATGAATCAGTAGCTATAACCTTCATGTTGTGTTTGCAACAGCTCTGTGCTTTATTATCGTATTGAGTAATGATATGAAATGGGACTGTCTTTCAAGGCAAATGTTAACTGTGAATCAAAATATGGACTAAATTATCATTTAACCCGAAAAACTAGCTGGCAATACCTACGCTCAGCCCTGAGTAGTGTCTGCAGGTATTTATTTCCAGCACAATACAGTCCCAACAATCTCCAGCAATGAGGTAGGGTAGACTGTACTAAGCCTGAGAGGCAACACTCAGGGCAGAATCTTTGCTGATAATTATGAACTGATAGTAATAACCAGAGGAGATGAAATGTAAATATATGCTGATCAGCTCCTATCATCCTCTGGTTTCTGGAGGCTGAACAGTCATAGAACAACATTCAGATACTTTAGGAAGGAAGTCTACCTGAAACTGTAAAAACTGAGGAGGACATGAACTGAGAAAGAAAAAAAACCCAATAAAACAGCCATTTGAACATCTATCACAGATGTTTCCTCTCTCCATGACGCCCTTTCAGTCCAGCTAAATACCTATAGCCATCAGCAGCAGGAATGAGCGCCTCACCCGTTGTCTCAAACCGGATTTCAAATTTAAATACTTAAACCATTTTCATGTGACACTGATTAGTGTCCACACTGACAGTATCCAGGTGGTTTTAGCAGAGGGTCTGTCCACAGTCAGACACCTGGACAGCATACAGGTAAACTTCCTCTTCTTCAAACTCTTTTCAGTAAAACAAAAAACATCTGGTGAGCAAGACAGACAGGCGGCTGATAACATCTGGATTTTCTGCCGTGTTCAGATAAATCCACATTTAAACTGGTTGATCACAGAAACTCACCTGTTTGAGTGTCACCTGTTGTGATCAGTTTGCGGGTGCTCAGTGTGGGTGGGGCTTCAGAGGATTTGGGAGGGGGGTCAAACTGAGGCAGAGAAACATGAGGACGATGAGGAGCGGGAGCAGGAGGAGGACGAGGAGGGGGGAGAGAGGAGAAAGGCATCAGACCGGACACCCCTGTGGACAGAGAGAGAAGTTGAGCATCACAAAGTGCTTGACTCAGAGGTTGTGACGGGTCAGAGGTCATCAGAGGTGAACTCACAGCCCAGGATGACATCACGGGGGCGGAACAGCTGCAGACGCTCCAACAGGTCAATCAGCTCCCCGACTCTACCATTCCTGTTCCCCCATTGGTTCATCACCCAGTCGGTCCGCCTGTCCCTTCTCTCAGCCAGTCGCACGGCGGTTTGATCGCAGAGGACCTCGGAAGCTACAAAAGAGAGACGGAGTCATTGATCCAATGAACGGAGCCCAGCTGATCGATATCTTCGGCCCGACCTCTCCTCAGCTCGGACCGGACAAGTGACAGGAGTCGAGTCATCTCCTCCTGCATTCAGGTCCAGTCGGACCAACGTCGAGTCGTAGACTTGCTCACGTCAACGTCCAAGTCTTTGTTCCGACTGAAAAACTCTCTGAAGCTGTGATGTATCAAACCTAGGGGTCAATAACACAGCGGTGGAAACCAACAAACACCTGGCCGCTGTACAGTTTAATTAAAACCACACTTTTCAGATGTAATGTTATATATATGTGCACGGTATTTTAACCCTCACACAATCAAGTCTGAAATCATATCAGCTGTAACTAACTGGCTTTTGTTATGGATTAATCTGCTGATTATTTTCTCAATTACTGGATGAATCATTTCATCTGTCAGAAAGCTAAACAGCTGTCACAACTTCCCAGATCCAAAACCTGCATCTTAATTTATTTGACAAATTAAGGTATTTTTTTTTGTAGAACAAATTAAGTCCAAAACTTAGAAAGGATCATTTCCTATTACATATGACAAAGAAAACAATCGAATTCTCACATCAATTTTTCAGCATCTTCTTCTTGAAAAATTACTGAAATCAATCAGAAAACTAGTGACTAATGAATTCTTCATTCTTTATTTTCTTTTCATCAACTGATGGTTGCAGCTCTAAATCATACGACATTTCTGAGCTGTGATGAACCACAAATCTTAACCAGAGACCATCTCGGTACATTATTTCATCGGTTCTCAGTAGTTATTACTACATTATTACATTATATGACAGTCAGATAGACAGACAGAGAGATAGGCAGCAGGCAGGCAGACAGACAGACAGACACTTCCTCAGTGTGGTACTTCCTATTATAGTAGGTGTCTCCAGGACCACACACACGCAGGCACACAGACTCACCAGGCTAGCACAAACCAGCCGGACTGTCGCTGCCTGTAAAAATGAGCCTCCTCCATCTCCACCGTCCTCATGCCGCCACATGACGGAGCAAACCTCGCTCATTACATCTGTGAACCAGGGTTTTACATCTCAGTCCACGCAGACGCTTTCTGAAGCGTTGCCGTGACCTCCACCTCTCGTGCGTCCGGTTCGTTTCATCAAACGGACCTGACTCTGTGACCCGTAACGGTGAACATCAGGGCCAAATAACCCAATTCTACAGGAATCATTCCAAAGTCTCGTGTCTGACTCTGACCCAAAGGAAACACAGAAAGAAACGGAAACTATGGAGATTCGCCTGCATCCACATCCAGTTGTCATCTCCCTGAATCTCTACAGTGGAGGTGGATCCGTGATTTTAGGGAAATCCACCAGGCTGGAATCAAATGGTACGTGGACATCCTCAGTGACTGCCCCCCAGCCTGGTGGAGACAGTCTGTCTGCTCAGAGCCCACACAGGGGGACGTCCTCGGTTCACTGACAGCTGAGGACACACGGTAAAGCTCAGGGGCCCCTGCTGATGACCCAGCCCTGAGGGTAGGGCCCCAGCCATAGCACACTGCAGGAGACATGACAACATGTGGACCCAGAGGTGAAAACACGTACAAGCTGAGTGACTGAGTCAAAAATCATCGTGAGACTGCAACATCTGCAGAGACCAGCTGGTTCTGGTCCATGTGCGTCTGCAGCCAAAGACCCAACAGATTATTCTGCTGATCACTTTCTAATGTAGTCAATAAATCATTAAGGTAAAGAACAGAGAGACTCAAACCGCCACAACAGAGACTCATCCGTGTTGTCTGGGGTCAAACACATGTCCTAGATGTGTCCATGGCTGTGGTGACGTGTGTGTAGATACAAACAGCAGTTGAGCAGCTGTTCACTGCGACTATTTCATATGAGAACGCCCCCCCCCAATAACTATGTACCAGTCTGCAAACATTCAGGTAAACAGGCAGCCAGGTCACAAACAGACTGGTACGTCCTCTCTCCAGCTCCATGTTAGCCGCTAGCAGACAGTCTCAGTCCTGGTTCTGACTCACCGAAGCGGTTCCAGTCCAAATCTGACAGTCCGTCCATGACCCGGCAGAAGTCCCAGAGGACGGAGGACGGCATGGTGTAGAGAAAGTGTCCCCTCGGGTCTCTCCCCGACATCTTTTACCTTCAAACTAAACCCTGGCAGAACTAACTCTGAAGCTAACAGGCTAACAGCTAACGGACCGCCGCGGAGGCCGCGTTCACACCGGGATCCGGAGCAGTCCGTCTCATGAGAACAGTCTGGTCCAGACCTGAGGTTAGTAGGTGCCTGTTCGTCCCTGGATGGGTCACCGGGGCTCCGGTCATACACCCAGTCTCGCAGGTTCAGCTACTTCCGCCTTCCGAAAAGTTAATTGAAATAAGAGCCGCTTCCGGTGTGTGGTTCTCCAAAATAAAGGCATGACGAGCGCTGTAAACACCGAGACGCCGAGAAAAGCGTTGGAAGCCTCCCGGTCAAACTGTGAAGCAGATACATTGGCTGTTAAACATCAGTTTTATGTCCCTTATTCTGATGAGTGATGACTGTCTCTGCCCTTACAGGACATTGATCTTAGCATCTGAGGGGAAATGTGGTTTCTACAAATAAAACGTCTTCTTGTTTTTTTTACTCAGCTCCAGGACAAAGCCTGTTCAGTTCTGTTTATCTTGAATTAGACAATGCAGAGCACAGACGTCCGCCAACGACGTAATCCAAACTTCAGAGGAAAGTTCTGGTCATGAGAACCTGAATTTGATGCTGCTTACCAACTCTCCTGCTCCTCCTCTCACCATGTTGGATGTGTCTCCCCATGGTGTCACTTTGTTCAATACAACATAAGGCAGATCAGACCTAATCTGACTCAGAATGCCACCCCGCTCCTGGTACAGATCAGGGTTTCCACCGCAGGGGGCCTCCCCTCAGATACAGTGAAACCCTGCAGAAGCTCCAGAATGTGGTCTGGTTTCTGAGGGTGTCTAACAGGCCATGTGTCCCTCTGCTGCTCATTGACCTAACCAGGGACATTTCAGTCTCAGATCCTGTTGTCCTTTGTGGTTCCCTGACGGTAGAACGAGTGACCGGATGTTGTCAGAGCAGGACATCCCTCTCGTACTGCTACTGTACTGAAGCTTCTTTGCTGTCCCTCACTTGTAAGTCACTTCGTATTTCTGCATCACCCTTGATCCCCAGTCAGTCAGCCTTCCACTGCTAGCCTTCAGGCTGAGATGCAGGCTTAAGCCTAGCATGAGTTGGGGGTCCCTGCCGGCCTCAAGTCTGCCTCCCATGTTCCAGCTCTCCAATCCCTGGGCCCCCCCTCCCAAGGTGCCCTGCTCTCTGTCTCTTCTGCCCCAGGGTCGTCTGCCTGGAGATTCCTGCTCCAGCAGGGGAAAGGTAAAAGGCACCAGGCCTGAAGTGATTGAAGAATAAGGAACTAACTGAAAGCTCAGGTTTAAAGATTAGTTTGGACTGCGGATTTAAAAACTCACCAGAGTCAGAAAGCCTGTAGCCAGAAGGGGGGTTGTTTCTAGAGGGAGGGGGCAAAGTTTAATCCACCTGTCTCTAAAACAGTTCCATGAAGGAGAACTTATTACAGGAATGTTGGATCTGACCAATTCAGTTTGAGCTCATCACAACATTAAGGAAAAAAACCTGTTGGTAATGCTCAGCAATTCAGCAAAGTCCTGCAGCTGCACATTCAACATCTTGTCTGAAAACATTAGCACAATTTCACTGGATACAGTTATAAAACATAACAGAATATCACTGTGCTTTTTCTTGCATTTGAACTGGGAAGTCAGAATTTCCCTGTTCCCGGTCAGAAATTTGAACTGGAACATCCGCTGACGTCAGACTTCCCTCTTTTCAAGTCAGGAGAACCTCACCAACCCTGAGCTCAGAATCCAACATCACAGGTTACACTGATTAGTTGTGTTACTGTTCTGTGATCAGCTCTCATGTCTCACATCTTCTAAAATCTAATGTTCAAACAATCCTGGTTTTTCTGACAAAGAAAATGTGCTGTAAAAGGGTCAACTGAGTTTTAGTTTTATTTTCATTTTGTAATTTTTAAGTGTTTATCTATCCTTAGTCCTTACTTCTTTCTGTTTATTTTTCATGATTCATCATATATTTATATCATTATATTTTTGCTGTGCTGTTCCCGTTGTATGGTTGTTTGAGTCTGTTTGTTTTTGTGTCAAGTTGTTTTGCTCTTATCTGATCCTGGATCTGTTCTGATCCACATTGCTGTCTTAAAGAGACAAAACACAGTAAAAGTAGATATATGGTTTAACTGGATTAAGATCAGAAAGGACTTTTACACATCCCTCCTCACTATAGAAATAACTACACCATCAGATTTATGATTTGGGAAAATTCATAAGAAGGAGAAAATAGGTTAAGAAAATCTACGACCTCAGTAATACAGTTTCTTCTCTGAAGCCTATTTAAACTTGATTATTAATCATTGAAACAACATCATTTTTTCTAATTTCATCTCTTTTTTGCACTTTTGGTCAAATTCAAATGTTTTTTAATTTATTTTTTTAACTATATGTTACCACCTTTTGTGTTTGTGGTGGAAACAGACCAACCCATTTTAATTAGTTATAAATCTATCATAAGTCATAATTGTCTAGTGGATGTTGTGTTAGAGCATTAACTTTATTTCTAGCATTTCTAACAGGTTTTTCACTTCTCTCTGGAACTTGTAGTTTTTCAGGCCTTGGTGAGCTGAACATACACAACTTGTTTTTTTTGTAAAATTACCGTTAATTATCGATAATTTTGATCATAGTAAATACCAGAGGGAAAATGTTGCGCCGTTTATTACAGACTTAGTTTGTTAAGTGTAGGCATTTAATTTCAAAATGCCTGTGGTTTCAACAGTTTAGACTATTGTCACATGAAAACTTCAGTCATTTACCAGATAAGATTCTTTAGATTAAACGGCAACAGAAACAACAACAGTGTCACTAAAAGTTAAAAATGCAGCATCATCTGTCAACAAGTCAATTGTCACATGGTAGTTCGATCATGTGTGTGTGTGTTTGAGTGTGTATGTCTGTGTGTGTGTGTGTGTTTGAGTGTGTTTGTTTGAGTGTGTGTGTGTATATGAGTGTGTTTGTTTGAGTGTGTGTGTGTTTGAGTGTGTATGTCTGTGTGTGTGTGCATGTGTTTGAGTGCGAGTGAGTGTGTGTGTGTATGTGTGAGTTTGACTGTGTTTGAGTGTGTGTTTTTGTGTATGTTTGAGTGTATGTGTGTGTGGTGTGTGTGTTTGAGTGTGTGTTTGTGTGTGTGAGTTTGAGTGTGCGTGTGTATGTGTGTGTGTTTTAGTGTGTGTGTATTTGTGTTTGAGTGTGCATGTGTGTGTGTGTTTGAGTGTGTGTGTGTGTGTGTGTTTGAGTGCGTGTGTTTGTGTGTATGTGTGACTGAGTGTGTGTGTGTTTGAGTGTATGTGTGTGTTTGAGTGTGTGTGTTCGAGTGTGTGTTATTGTGTTTGAGTGTGTGTTTGTTTGTGTGTGTTTGAGTTTGCAAGTGTGTGTGTGTGATTGAGTGTGTGTGTGTGTGTGTGTGTGTGTGTGTGTGTATGTGTGCTCCAGCATCTATCTGATCTGTGTTCTTGTGAAATCCCTCCTGCCATATTTAGGACCGTGGTTCTAAACAGGACCTGATATCATGGTGGCCCCTTGTCGGCCCTGGGGTCGACCTGAAGACAGTGTCAGCTGATGGTCGGCCTGTCCTCGGGACGGGGACGAAGACTGGGACAAACCCACATTCAGGGTCCTCAGGGTCGTCCCCATCACTTATTCCTCATCAGTTGGCTCATGGTCAGGATCATATTCTGGGTGGTCTGACACCTCTGACACGTCCTTTTCCAATGCCATATTCACCTGTTGGTCTGGCATGTGTGGTTCCCCCTGGGGGGACAGGGGGGGCATCCCAACCTCCCAGCTGTATATCCTTTCTCTTATCATGGTTCATTTCTTGTCGCCTGTTAATTTTGACAGCGAACAACGCTGGGCGTTAAACGAAAAACATCACACTACGTGTTTAGTGTCAAGTGCTCAGACTGAACAGGGACAATACAGGACGAGACAGTTCGACTGAATATAGTGTGAACTGCATATACTGTTAATACTGCATTTATATACATATACATATGTATATAGTGCAGAATAGTATATACATTATATTATGTATCAACATACCAATGTACAGATGTAAGGTGGTGAAGTTCAGGTCATTGCCTCTGTGGGACTTTTTATTTCTTCTTACTGTAGTCTGACATCACCCCCCACCACAAACACACACCACTGCAAAAGAGCCCCCCCCCCCCACACACACACACACGCACACACACAAACACATCCTTGTAGTGTCCTTTTTACCAAACTGAGATATTTATGACTTTGCGGTTTGTTGGGGAGTTCCTTAACGCACAGTTTTTGAGTTCAGTGTGTGTGTGTGTGCTGGGGGGGGGGGGGTGCCACATCCACCTCTGTACAAATAATGCTTATAGTCATGTTCTTTATGATGGACAGAGTTGTCATCTTTACTGCACCACTCTTTGGTCCCAGAGTGGTGCCTTCAGGTTTCTGTCTCTGGCTGGATTCCTCCGACCTAAACAGTCACACGACCCCAGAATAAAACCCACAGGAGCAGAATGGTGGCAGATGTGACAGTCTTGGGTTTTGTTGACCCCTCCATCTGCCTGACCTCCTCCTGACTTTCTCCCTAGCTCCTGTCACATTTACCATGTCCACTGGAGGGTCCCTCACAATAAATGTAATAATAGGTTTCTTCACAGATGACCTGCACGCTCGTCCTTTACAGGACAGACTCCTGCATACCAACCCAACAACCTTCAGAAAGAGGAAAAAGGGGGTTAACAAGTCTACCACAGAATCACTGGCTTCTGTGGTTTAGAGGTTTGAATGAACTGTAATAAGACTGTAACAACTGAGGGAGACTCACCTCAGATCTTGTCTCATCTGGACAGTGGAGGCTGGACAATCAGTGGACTGCATGTGGAGAGACTTTCAGAAGAAAATGGAGAAAATGTAAAAGTGATGAGGACATGTTCCCCCACCCACAGTGGAAACTAAAGAAGTTAGCAACTGGGAATTAAAACCATAGAAACCAGTCTGATAAATGACACAACTGCTGCCCCTTAACGCTCAGGAAGAAAAGACTGTTGAAGATATTTTCTAATGCACATGTACAGTTTCCATACACATCTGCACATGTGTATGACATGATCATGACAGATCTCAGAAAAGAGGAAGATGAATCAAGGGCAGCTTGACAAGCACACTTGTCTGCAGCTGGCGACCTGTCAGAGATCCCAGGATTATCCTCAATGTACAACTTAAAATGCAGAGTTAAAGAAGAGCCAAAGTATTGTGTTTGATGAATGTGATTTATTTGTTTTTTGAATTGATATTTTATTGTTGTGTAATTCACTGCAGTATATAACTTTGTAGTATTATATATATAGTATATATATGATTTTTCCACTTTACTCAAGAATATGAGGAAACTGCACCATTGGATAAAATCTGTGTTGTGTCACAAATATTACACTTAAACACATTAAGACACATTTATTGCTCTATGTTTTCTAATTTAAGTTTATTATTTGTTAAGTTTTCTTCTGGATTTTTAAATGTTATGTTTAGATCCTTAAAATCATAAAAAAGAACCAAATTCTACTTTCCTTCTCCACTTCTACTTTTCCAGAATCGGATGTTGTGACAAGATTAAAAAAACTAGATATAAACGACAAAATTTCACCTTTCACTTTAAATTCCTGTAAAGAGCAAATCTGGGTCTTTAATCTGTGTAATTAGATCATTATAATACAATCTAATGGGGGGGGGGGCTCAGACTCTAGGTGACTGTAGTCACCTAGAGTTTCCAGATACATGCAGTGAAGTAAAAAGTACTATACTGTGGTGGAGAAGCTGAAAGTGACATGAAAAATAAATACTCAGGTAAAGTGCAAGTACCTCAAATGTCAGTATTGTACATGAGTAAATGTACTTAGTTACTTCCCACCACTGGGTTCCTGCTGATTTAAACAAAAGTTCCAGATGAATCAGAAACAGAAATAATAACTTGATGAGATGGAGCTCTGATAACGTTCTTCCTCTTCTGCGCTGGAGTTAGATGGACAGAAACTCATTCACAGATTTCAGAGTGTCAGGAGTTTCATTTCCTTAATGTTTGTTCTGTGGGTTAAAGCTACACGATAAAAACAAGCAGCAGCTTAACCTCTCTGTCCTGATCTTGAAACTCAATGAAATCTCTGCTCCTCTAACGAGAGCCGGGATAAAAGCAAGCCCGTTTCTCAGGACTGGGTCTCCTCAGTCTTATGATTATCTTTATCTTTTCTCAGTTCAATAAACCGGACGTGGAAAAAAGTAAAGCAAAATCTCATGGATGGATCAACCAGTTTAAAATGTTTTGTCTGTTATGAGTGGAGGACACCTGTCTCCTGATGGCAAAGTCAGAAACTCACGTGACGGGAGAGAAAACCGCTTCAGGAGCTTTGAACTAAATTTTACATTTCTCGTCTGAGCCTTCTCAGTTTTTTGTTTTGTTTTTAATCTTTTTCGTTTCCTTTGAGGGACCTCGACTCTTAGGACTTTCTCAGACCTGCAGACGCCCTGGTTTTCTGAGCCGACCTCGAACGCGTCAGCCGTCACATCTCGCGTGATTACACCGCCCCTGCGCTGTGTTGACCTCTTGTGGGCGCACATCTCGCGGTGTTTGGTGACTGACGGTGGTTGGAAATGGAGTCGGAGGGGGCGGGGTGCAGCAGGAGGGAGCAGAGATGTTTGGAGGCTTTTTTTTTTAATATAAAATTATTTATTTAAATAAAAATGGCCGCCGTGGAGAGCGGAGAGGAGAGACTGTAAGTGGATTTTTTACATTTAATCCTCCTTTAAAGCGCCGCCACCGCCGCCGCCGCCTCCCGCCGCCGCCGAGCTTTTTCTGTCGTGTGTTTTATTGAAGTAAAAGTGCGTTGGTTTTCTCCGCGGCCTGTCGCGGCGGAGCGGGGTTAGCGGGAATACGTCACCAACTTAGTGCTAACTCTGTACTTTAGCTGCTCTAGCCGGAGCGGAGGTTAGCTTTAGCTCAGCACGATCTCTGTGCGTCGCCGGGCCGCTCTGACTTCCACACAACTCCCCGGGAAGTCAGGCCGGGGGTCGGCGGTGGCGTGTCCGTCACAAACATCACAGCCCCGGTCACCGGCGACGTGTCCGCCCGCCGCCGTCAGACAGGCAGGAAGCTAACGGCTGTTAGCTGGTTAGCAAACACAGAGTGTTTTCATGTGAGGGGAACGAACAGAGTCAGGCTGCTCACTAACCCGGGTTAACCCCCCCCCCCAACACACACACACACACAGATAAGACACACACGCCCCGGTACACGGCCCGCACCCCAGTCCCTATCCTCGGACTGAGACACATTATGAGGCCCTACTCTAATTAGCATTCAGCTGCCTCAGAGCCGCTGAGCCAGGCAGCTGTGTGCTGTGTGTGTGTGTGTGTGTGTGTGTGCGCGCGCGCGCGCGTTTGTGTGAGTGTTCGCGGGCGCGCACGCGTGTGTGTTTATCAGGGCTTAAGGCGGGAGTCGAACCCATCACTGTGTGTTCAGGACGCTGTGTGTGTGTGTGTGTGTGGGTGTGTGTGTGGCCCAGTTTCCTCTGCCTCACTTCCTGTTCCTGTTGCTGCTGCTTCACCTCCACCTGCAGCTTCATCACACATGTGCACACACACACAGCGTGGTTCCAGCCTGGGGCTCTGGACGGGTCGAGGGCTGACTGGGAGTTCTGGACCCCGTCAGGTCCTCGCGGCATGGTTCTGGGGGTGGAGGGGACGGTGGCAATTTAGAGTTTTCAGGCCTGTGGAAGTGAAACTAAGTAGAAACCGACTCTGGTTGAAGCTGCAGTTCAGCTGTTTCCATCGATTCATCTGTCTGTTATTTTCATTCCCAGACGTGGAAAGTAACTAAGTACATTTACCCCAGTACTGATGCAAAGTATGACTTTCAGGTACTTGTACTTCAGTATTTCTATTTTAGATGTTTTACAGGAGACTAAACATTGTACTTTTTACTGCACCACATTTATCTGACTTTAAAAAAAACATCACTTATAAAACGTGATGCTATAGTATAAATTAAACTGCTGGACAGCAAATTCAGGTGGAGCTGAAACTATTAGCCGATTAATCAATCAGTCAATTGACTGAAAATTAATTGGCAGCGGTTTTGGTCATTGTTAAGTCATTTTTCATGTGATCTTCCAGGTTCTGAAAATGAGAGAAAATCTTCTGCTTTTCCTTCACGTTAGTTCATTTGTTTTTAATAACGCTGAGGTTTGACTTTTGTTTGGGAACAAACTGACAGTTTAACTTCTTTGGGAGACCGGGACAACTTTTCTCAGTTTTTTTTACACGACAGTTGATCGTTTTGTGGAGAAAATTATCCGCAGATTAATCCATGACATTATTAATTAATATCAGCGTTATATTAATACACCTCACCAAGTAACTGCAGTAAAATGCTGTTACATGTTAATAATGATCTGATGTAAAACAGTCACAGACATATTACTGCATCCAGCACTTTCACTTTTGATACTTTCACTACTTTTTCCTGAGCTTACCCACCTACTCTTACCTTAGCAGGATTTTCGGTGCAGGACTCATCTCAGCATGGTATTAATACTCTTACTGAGGTGAAGGATCTGAATACTTCACCTTCTACCCACAAATGTCAGTTATTGAGTTTACTCTACTGGAAAACAGAGTAGAGGGAGGACTTTGACCGATTAATGACTTAAAGACTGATTTGTTTCGTAAAGTTGTTCGTCGATTAATATTCTGTTTGATCTTTAGATCTAGCGGCACAGATTCAGGACCGACCACATGTTACAGAGATGTAAACGTCATACGTATGCTGTTAAATGTCACCTTTTCAATGGAAAATGTCAGGGTCAGTCCAGTTATTTGTGTTTACTGCTTCACTTCAGTCATTTGAATCAGGTCACAATTAAACTTAAGTGACTGTAACTTTCAGATAAAATAAATGCTTCATGGAAACGGCTCCAGCTTCAGGCAGATTCATAACTTCTACCTGAAAAACAGATCTGGTTTGTTTTTTCAGCGTGAACATTCAACCATAACCATCTTTACTCCACCAAGTTTATATTTGAGCTGCAATAAGACTCACAGATACTCTGTGTGTTAATGTAGTTGGAAACGTCTGAGGTTGACTTTTTTTTTTTTTAATATAAAATATAAAGTTCTTAGAGGAAGTTTTGTTTGTGGTTTTAGAAAAAAACTGTTGTTCCAGAGCTCTGATGTTATGTAAAGTTCACGCATGAGCCTTAAACTGATTCATTATTTTTCATAAATTAATGCATTCATCCATCCTTTTTTGCCGCCTAGCAAGGTTCAGGTCATGTGTCATGATAAATTGATAATATTATCAGGAATTATTTTTATATACAGCGGGAAGTGCTGAGGAAAATATGATGGAAATAGCAATAAATTTGAGGTAAAATCATCCCCACAGCTTTCCATTTATATCTTTTAACTTGGACTGGATTGACTGTGAAACATTAGATTTTATATTATTATGGTGTTAAAAAGTCTAAAGTTTCAACTTGTTGAAACTCAGGAACTCTCTCAGAAAATGAACAATAACAAACAATCAAATGATTATCCAACTAGTTTCTGATTAATTTTGTGATCGATCAAAAATTTCAGCATCTCTGACCTCATGTTATTTTACAGAAACATGAAACCAAACATGTGGGAAACACAGAACTGATACCAGATCAGGAGCTGCTGTCTGCAGGTCACCTGAGTAGAGTTTTCAGACGAGTGCGTCTCTGCCTCGGTCAGACCAGATCCCGCATTTAACAAACTGTGGACAGATAAAGAGTAAAAATCCTTCACTTCTACTCACAAAGTTAAGAATAAAAACTATTTGTTCAACTTCTTCTGTCTTAAAAAAAAAAATCTGGCAACCCTGAATGCAGATTATGAAACGTGTTGTTGCTCGTATTTTCCATCACCAGTGATCAGATGGAGAAGTTAGACCCAGCAGAGTCCAGAAACCAGACTGGGTTCTATCAGGAAACAGGACGCACCTGCACACAGAAACCAGGACACTGTTCTGATCATGTGATCAAGGAGATCGATAATCAGGTATTTCATGGTACATGTAAACCTTAGATCCTGAATACGATGAAAACCAGGACACTGATGTGCATGTAAACACTCAGTAACGGACCAGCAGCTGGTTTTAGTCTTCTACCTGAAACAAGTCGGCTCCGCCCGCCTCATTTGCAAAATGAGATCTGATCTCAGTACAGCAGAGTGGAGATAATAAGAAATGTTTATTTAAATCGTCGCCAAGTTAGTCAGGACTGAAACAGGCTGCAGCTGAGGCTGATTAATCAGTTTGCAAAGAATCAGTCAGACAATGTGAAATCACAGCGTCTTCTTTATCGGAGCAGGAACAAGCTGTAATCACTTCAACAACACATTTTACTCCTCATGTTGTTTTTTGGTGCCTGAAGTTGTCAAATGTTGAATATTTGCAAAGAAAGAAGCAAATTCTCAAAAATTCTCAAAAGCCAGAAAAAAACACTACAGGAAAAAGTGCTATGGAAATATGTTTTTATATCCTATCACTTAAATCAAAGCTGTTGACAAATATTCTAAATCTGATAATATAACCAAATTGTAAAAAAAAACCCAAAACAAAACAAAACCAACAAAATTTGACTCAGGGCTCCAGACTAACTTTTTCCCGTGGGTGCATTTTTTCACCGCAGTAATAAATTTAAAGCGTTATCGGTTTTGGCCTTTTTATCACATCTGAGCCACAGAAATTGGACGATCCATTCTCTGAAAAGGGCAGCTACAGTAATTTGGCCTTTTAGTGTTTTGTAGACTCGAGTCAGATGAGGTCATCTCCACCAAAGATTTTGGGTCAGGATGAGATATTTTACCCAGGAACATTTACATTTACTCTACTACTGTACTCTGGTACAGCTCTGAGGTACTTGTACTTTACATGAGTACTTTCCTTTTCATCCTACTTTGTATGTTCTCCTCCTCTACATTCATTCAACAGATTTAGCCACTAGTTACTTTCAACCTGAAGATCTGACCCAATAGAAATAACAAGCTTCTAAACTACAACACATTGTGGTTTCCAACCTTTTTGTCTCCTGACGTCTCACAAACATCAGAGTGTCCTCAGGTCACATTTCAGGTGTCTGAGCTGTTAACAGCCTCAGCTAACAGTGATTTTTGCATCTGAACATCTCATATGGTTTCATTTCAATAAATGTTGAAATTTAATCTATTGAATCTAGTGATGTCAGATGTAATAATATCTCAAAGGAACCAAACCGCTTTTCCTTTAATACCTTAACTACATTCTGCTGCTAATACTTCTGTACTTTTGATTACGTAGCATTTTTCATACAGGACTTTTACTTGTAATGGAGTATTTTTACTTTGCTGTATTGGTACTTTTACTGATGTAAAGTATCTGAATACTTATTCCATCTCTTACCTGGGACGGGGGAACCAGGTGGTGGAGTGGTTACCTCCATCAATGATGTCGGGTCTAACCTGTTGACAGGTTAACGGGCACCGCGGCACTGTCCTTAATTTTCTCTTCGTTTTGAGCTACTGGTATGTTTTAAGGTTGTGATGTTGCTTGACGAGGGGAACAGGGCACAGTGTCAAACATACACATAACTTATCCTGCCCTCCCCCCAACATCAGAGTCAGAGCCAATCAGAGGACGAGTATGGGCGGGTCTTTACAGAAAAAAAAATGCTAATCACGTACACACAGACAGACAGACCTGTTAAATGTCAGGAGCACTAGTGCCACCAGTGAAAATGTTTAGTCGCACTTGACAGATTCGTGGTCTGCACTGCAATTGTGAAAAATTAATATTCGATAGTGAAAGAAATCTCTGGCTCACCAGTTCTGGTGTGAGTCGGGGTTGCTGAATGCACTGTGACGGACAGGAGATGCACAGCATCACTCTGAAAATCTGGAAAACAAATGTAGGTGAAGCTGAAACGAGCAACTAATTCAACAACAACCATGTGGTGATGACAGCGGAGAGTTTGTAACCCAACTTGGCTGCAGAGAGTCTGACCTTTCCTCAGATCAACTTTAAAACACTGTCTGGAAACACTTCAGATTTTAGTCTGTAGACGTCTAAACTGTGGAACCTGAAGATAAAGTTGTACGTGAGCTATGGGAACTACCGTTAGCTTAGTCACATATTGGATTGGTTCAAACCTGTGTCTTTTCAGAAGGAGCAAACAAAGGTTTGACTGCGGTAACTTAAAGGGTCATAGTGAGTGTTGAGGTCACTGAGGTCTTGATAGTTGTGAGATGCAGCTGAAATTTCTGAAAGCTAGTAAGTGGATCTTTGAGCAGAAATTCACATGTACTTAAGGCAGCAAATCGAACTTCAGGCCTCAGGGTTTTGTTGTCTAGTCTAACATTTCTTTCGGAGGTGGCTTGTGCTGGACTCATGAACTCTGCAGTGCTTCGAACCTCAGCATGTTCAGGTTGGAAACAATTATTCAGCAGATTCTTCAGGTTAGTTCAATGTGCAGAAATTAAAACAGTCAATTGGCACAGACTTACAATGAATCATTTTATTAACTTTTCAAGCAAAACTGTGAAGTGAATATTTTTGGTTTCAAGCAAGATGTTTGAAGACGTCGTCTTGGACTCAATAAATCAATTTTTAAAGAATCTGAATAATTGGTAGTGAAATTAATTGTTAGTTGCAGTCTTAGTAACATTTAGGTCACAAAATGTTAAATGGTTGTTTTTTCCAACCAACAATCTAAAAGCCAAAGATATTCAGTATATAGTTATAGATGACAAAGAAAACCAGCAGACTTAACGAATGTGTCCTGTCCCTTTTTAAAAAGACCAATAAATAGATAAATAGCACCATGAATCTCTTTGGCTCTTAGAGAGTTTGTCACACAAACAAGACATATGACAATATCCCATTTTACTCTGAGATTGAATTTTTTTTACTGTTTTATGATGTTTTATAAACTAAACAATCAGTCCAATAATAGAGAGAATAAATGATGGAATGATCCACAATGAAAATAACTGTTAGTTGCAATCCACTCAAAAGCCTCTTCAAAATAAGATGAATGAAAAAGATAAATTCTACAAAACAAAGGACCAACAAAATGGAAAAATGTCATTTAAAAACATTATAGAAAAACGCTGTCTAAAACTTAGTGTATAAATGCGGCGATGAGTCTGATGAGGGTTAGTGTTGCTGCAGACATCAGCTGTCAGAGGCTCGTTCTGCTGCTGTAAACATCACTTCCTGTTTACAGCCACGTGGATGAGCCCTTCCGTTAAAACATTCAGACACATGATGACTGAAATGTGAAGCTACAACATTAGATAGCGCTGCTTGGGTCTTTTTTAACTTCCAGACATCCATTAGTTTCATTTTATCTCTGACAAGAGACCTGAAACCTGCTGGAGAGAGAAAATCCACCACAAGGGATGATTCGTCAAAGTCTTAAATGTTCAGAGACTTCCTGTTGGTGCATTCACGGACACTGTCAATGGCTGTAACTTTAATACATATTGAAGTTGCCCCGCAATAAAAGCTCAGTTCTCCCTGAAATGAACTACTGTACTGGCCCAAATATGAGACAGTATCTTTTTCTGGAAATGAGTGGGGGTGATATATTGGAAGATGAGACAATGACATGTGGACAACATCAGATATTTTTTTGAATGGAGAGAGTATCAGAATCACAAGGTTGCCTACAGAGAGTGTTGCATTATGGGTTGCCTTAATTTTGCCAATTAAGCAAGTTTTTCCAGTCTGTTTATTGTGAGTCCACATAATCTCCCGACATCTTTACAGCAGAAATGAACCAGGGAGAAAGTCTGTCTGTTAGCCTAGAATCACAGCTGAAACACATTATGAGCTCAGACAGATAAACGTCTGAAAAATACCAACTGTGGGAGGAAACGATTCCTTCAACAGTCTGACAGGAGCATTATGGGTTTATGTATCACTGTATTTCATGTTTAACTTCTTGAAGAAAAGGCTTCGTGATGAGGACTTGAGTCCCTGGAGCTCTTAAACTGTTCTTTCTGATCCTGTCGAACTTAAGTAAAGCATCTGGGGATGTCTGAGAATTTCCTGTCTGTATGTCTACTATCACAATCAAATGAAGGCAAAAGTACCTCAGAAAAACATTCCAGCCCCTCCCCCAAAAGGAGGCCTGACCGACAAATTAACATAACAATGTGCAGGATTAACCGTGTGATATCATACGTGATGCAATGTTAACAGGTATGATGTCATCTGTTTTTGACAGGGAGGAGGGTCAAGAGGGTGAGGAGGGACCTGTCGACCCCCAGCCCCCCACCAGAGAGAGAGACAGGTCCCACAGTAAGACCAAGAAGGCGCGCAGGGAGCGTCGCCATGCTGACCGGGGCAGTGAGACCACATCGTCGGCCACGCCTCCAGCAGCCAAGCTGCAGCCACAGATGGGGGTGGAGCCGCAGACCCAGGTAAAGACGGGTGTTTCAAACAACAGGTCACAGAGGTTAGCCAGAACAGGTGTCTTGGAGACACTGCTTTAATGTTACTTCCTCCCTGCAGGCGGCAGAGTCAGTGGCGGGTCCCTCGGAACCGGGGTCTGCACCAGGGTCAGAATCTGCAGCTGGCAGTGAGTCCGCAGGTTCTCCCAGGCAGCGGCGCTCCATCATCCGGGACCGTGGGCCACTGTATGACGACCCATCGCTGCCTGAAGGCTGGACCCGCAAACTCAAACAGAGGAAGTCTGGACGCTCTGCGGGGAAGTTCGACGTCTACTTGATCAAGTAAGCCACGCACAACCCTGATGCTGTGTCGATCCTCCATGACGAGATGGAGTAATAGCAGTTTTAGTGATATATGCGTTTGGTTTTGTGCCACTGTTCAGCTCAGAGGGGAAGGCATTTCGTTCCAAGGTGGAACTTATTGCCTACTTCCAGAAGGTTGGTGACACAACCACTGACCCCAACGATTTTGATTTCACTGTCACCGGACGTGGAAGCCCCTCCCGGCGTGAGAAACGTCCCCCCAAAAAACCGAAGGTTGTGAAACCTTCGGGGCGAGGCCGTGGGCGACCAAAAGGTACTCAGGCACTGGAACTAAAAGTTAAACTAAAGTCATTATAATGAACTCAATAGTTAATAGAGTTTGTAAGTGTTTCTTCATTCTTTGGGATTTTGTGTATTTGTTTATCCTCTGATGTGTTTGTGTAGGCAGTGGGAAGATGCGGCAAGCAACAGAGGGCGTGGCCATGAAGCGCGTGGTTGAAAAAACTCCGGGCAAACTGCTGGTCAAGATGCCCTTCAGCAAGGCAGAGTCCTCCACTGGCACCACATCCACTGCCACAAAGGTATGACCGGTCTGTCATTCAGTTGAAGGATCAAAACAATAAGCTCACCAGCCCAAATATCCTTTTGCACCAGAGCAACTTTCCACAGTTCTTGCACCCAAGAATTCTGGGAGAGCTTAGTTTACAAGTAGCAAAACAAAACTTGCTGTTAAAGGGTGTACACCTTTCAGAAAACGTACCTTTGACTTGCATTTGCATATTTTTTCACGCATACCTACTTTCTGATGTAAAAAGATATTCTGATATCATTTAAATGATCACATCTTTATGCGATCATCTCATCCATGAATCCCCACCTTGTCGTGTTGGAGGGGATTGTGTTTCCTACCAGCATTGGAGCAATCCATCAGCAGCACTTGCTAGGGCCTCCAAAAGACAAAATTGACCCAGGTGAGCTGCCTGTTTAAGACCATAATGAATCAGTCAAGATTCTCCCTGCTCAGCAACACCATAGCAGAGTCGTTAACTGATACCACCCGGTGGTCTGTTGAATCTGATGGCAGGGTAGGCTGCCAGGCAGACCTGGTGAATCCAGACTTGTAGTTTGGGTGAACTGGGAACACCCGGCTGAGGAGCCTGTGTGCAAGGTCATCAACTTCCATCTGGACTGGAAGTTGAAGAAGGACTTGATTTGTATCCCAATGAAGGATGTTGATGTGGAATTCATGAGAGTCCTGTTGAAAGCCTTCAGGTACCTTCTCAAAGTTGTGGCCTGAAGCTCATTGGTGCCTGTTGTTGTGGCAACCCAAGAACAAGCTAGTGAACACCCAAGACCTTTAGTGGCTGATTAGCCCAAGGAACGCATGAATCAGCAGAGAGGTAGTAGCGGGACTGCAGTTTCTGTGGTCAATGATAAAAGAACCTGGGTGCTGAGACAGTGAGAAAGGACCTTCTACTAGTCACTCAGGGAGAAGAAAGAGACTTTGGCCAAGCTTGAGATGAACTGCTCACATTGACTGGGGATATCATCAGGTGATTAAAGGAAGATTTATAGAAACTCCTGAGTATTCTTGCAAGGACAGTCTATATCTACTTTTTGTACTTGAAGAGGACCCATGACTTTGTCCCTAGGGGTGTCTTTTAAAAGATCCAATGGACTTCGCAAGGCTGTGCAGTTATGTTGTGATTCTCATGATTAGGATCCCAAAGCACTGTCTAGAGCAGACTGGCATGAACTCAGGTGGATGTGTGCATTGACATAGCCCTGCAGCTATGTGGATTTAGAGGGTCTAGTTAGTGCTGTTGGACCTTTTATAATGCCGTGTATCATTACTGTTTTTAAAAACGCAGTAAGAATGTCGGTGCTAATGCTAGTCGTTGATGTGGTAATTCACCTGCAGGTGGCGTCTCCTGCCCTGGTGCCCAAGTCCCGTCCCGGGAGAAAGAGGAAATCAGAACAGGAACTTCCGCCCCCACCACAGACTGCCCCCAAGAAACGGGGCAGGAAACCAGCCTCGGCTTCAGCAGCGTCGTCTATTGCCACAGCGTCCACCTCCTCAGCATCAACCTCTGGTAGCTCAACAGCTGGGAGCTACGCTGCAGCAGCCATTTTGGCTGCTGAGGCCAAACGGAGAGCAGCAAAGGAGTCTTCCACCAAACCTGTCGTCCAGGAAACAGCTTTGCCAATCAAAAAACGCAAAACGAGAGAGACAGTGGAGGGGAGGGAGAGTGTTCAGACTCCAGCGGCTACGACAACAGAGACTGGAAGCAGGGCTACTGCAGAGGGGGAGGGAGGAACGGGGGAGGGGGCTCCAGCCTCAGAGCCTCAGCCCACACCATCTGAGCAGAGCCAGTCACAATCACAGAAACAGCCCACAGCTTCAGATGAAAGCCAATCACATGGACACAAGACGCATAAAGGGAGGAAGCACAAAGAGAAAACAGGAATAGCAGAGGGAGATGGAGGAGGCAGAGGAGAGGAAGTGGGTGAAGATGTAGGTGATAAGGGAGGAGAGGAAGGAGGAAGGAGTAGCAGCAGCAGCAGTAGCATTAGCCCATCAAAGAGCCACAAAAGGAAGGACCGACCACCTCACAAACACCATCATCACCACCACCACCATCATCATCATCATCGCCACCAACAGTCCTCTGCATCCACATTGGATCAGCCTCCTCCTGTTCCTGCCCCTCCTGCATCTGGACCCCCAACACCCTCCAGCCAGTCCAGGCCTGAAGTCGAGTCCCAGACTGTGCCTCAGATCACCACCCAAGAATCGCAGCACACCCAGCAAGCTCCTTCCAGACCCCAGTCCAAGTCCGTGCCTCAGTCCCTGCCTGAACCTTGGCATTCTCCCACTCCACCACACCACCAGGCCCAGCCCCGTCCCCAGCAGCATCCTCAGACCCAGTCTCCCAGTCAGCCCCAAGCTCAACCTCGATACCCAGGGCCTCAGTCCTCTCCTACCAGGCATGTCCTCCCCCAGCCACGGCCCCAACATCCCCAAGCCCACAGTCAGCCTCAGACCTCCCCCCAAAAAGCCCAGTCACAGCCTATCCACACCTCAGCCCAGCACCGAACCCAGCCTCAGGCTCAGCATGCTCCACCTCAGTCACACCCTCCTCAGTCCCCATCCATTCTGCACGTTCATCCGCCCCAATCAAGGCATCCACTTCCACAAACCCAGTCCCCCACAGCACTCCAACCTCAAACCCTGCCCAGGCACCCGTCTCAACCCCAGAGCCAGCTCAAACAGCAGTCTCAATCCCAGCCCCGTCACTCACTGCAGCCTCAAGTCCAGCCCCAGGCAAGGACCCCAACCCCCCTTCAGACTCAATCTCAGTCCAGAACCACAGCCCAACCTCAGCCTCAACTGCAGCCCAGAACCCCTGCCCAAATGCAGCCTCAAATCCAGCCCAGAACTCCGGCTCAAACGCAGCCCCAACCCCAGGCCAGGACCCCAGCTCAAACTCAGCCTCAACACCAGTCCAGGACCTCAGTCCAACCGCAACCTCACCTGCAACCCAGGCATCAAGCGCAGCCCCAGCTGCAGACAAGGCACCCCTCGCAACACCAACTCCAGACTCAATACAGACCGCAAATCAGACAGTCTCTCTCCCAGCCTAGGCCAGCCCTGTCCCAGTCCCAGTCCCAGTCCCAAGCACAACCACACTTTCAGCGGATTCAAACACAGCTGCGCCCCCAGCCTCACCCTCAGCTCACAAGACCCAATGTCCAGCATCTCTCACCCCACCGGCCATCCCCAAGCTTAACCAGGACCAACCTGGTCCCTGCTCAACAAAACCAGAGCGAACAGCCCCAAGATCTGAGCACCACACGGCCCGGCAGAGGAAGCCTGCCTCTGAGCCGAGAGGTCAGCGTGGAAGACGTCAGGGTGGAGGGGAGAGGGGAGCTGGCCACGACGTCTGAAAGCAGAGAGGTTTTAGGAGGAGAGAGAGGGTCAAACAGCACCTCGAGACCTCCCAGCTCCATGCCCACTGGACCGCCCGGGGTAGTCGGGGCAGGGGTCGGTCTTGTCCCCGGGGCAGAGGGTAGGGCCAGGCTCCGGGCAGAGCCAGAGGCGGCAGGTGAGGGCAGGGAGCTCAGAGACATCGTCCCCCAGTCCGCCGTCCCATGCCCCAGCCGAGAGGAAACTGTAGAGTCACGAACTGCCGTCAGTGAAAGAGTCAGCTGATTTGTTGAGCCTATGAGTAGGCTGACTGATCAGTGGACTGACGGACTGAGTCAGCGCCACGCGGAAGAAGAGTCTGACTGGGCTGTTCGTGGAGGTTTAATATTTTTACACTGTTTTCAGATAGAAGGATAGCGCCGCACAGAGCTGGTAGGACTGTCGCAGCTTCTGCTCCGTCTGATTCTGTCTGGAGACTCTGTAAAGTTCTGGAGTAGAGAACCGACCTGGACAGCTGGAGAGGAGAACGCATAGCGTCTTTTTCTAGGAAAAACAAAAGAAAAGGAAAAACCGATAAAAAAGTGTGTGTGTATATATAATCAAAAGGCAGCTGTTGTGTCCCGCTAGTCTCCGTGGGGAGGGGGGGGAGTAGTTTGGAACTAAAAACCAACGCTTAACAACACATTACTCTGAACGAAACGTTGCTTCCGGAATATAACCTGTTTTGTTTTTTGGGTTTTTTTGTTTTTTTAATTTCGTATTTTGATAGTTTATTGTTTTGTCTCTGTTATACAGCTTTAAACTCTGATATTATTGACTGACAGTCCCTTACTCATTGCCTTGCTGCTGACTGACAGTCCCTTATTTAAAGTTCTGCTCTTGACTGACGGTCTCTCACTAAAAGTCCTCCTATTGACTGACACTCCCTTTCTGAAACTAGTCCTTGACTGAAAGCCTCAGAGGCCATGTGGGGCGGCGGTTTGCACCTTAAACTGGTTTCTTAGAAGTCTCACGTTTGTCTCCCCATTTTCCATTAAACCCACAATAAACAAAGCAGAGGGTCAGTAATGTTTTCCATCCTCTTCCAGACTGCCCCCTACAGGTAGCCAATCTGACGTATGAGTATTTACGTAGAATTTGTGACTCCACACAGACCTCATTCTGAGTCCTTGAAACCCATTTTGAGTATCATTTGAAATATTTAAGCAACTTGAAGAGTTCTTGATTCCTCTTATCAGAATCTGAAACAGCCTCAAAACAGACGAGTCAGTTATTTGATAAGCAAACCTCAAGCACTTCTCATTTGTTTTTCAAATATTTCAGGTTAAATGTTCTTCCAGTTTAGAGATTCTTCCATACTAGTCTTCATCGAATCTGTTTGTTTTGATAGTCTTTCTGTTTCCAAAGGAAGCACTTTTTATGTCAAACCAAACCCACTTTTATAGTAGCTTTATTTTAGTTTTTAGTCTTAATGAAAGAGTGGGAAATGAACTCATTGTTTATTGTTTCTTCGTGTTGAATGTCTGGAACAGTTTGCACTCCTCCAGTTTGTACAATCAACCGCCTGCATGTCGCTCAGAGACCCCGCAGGCCCTCAACCGGAGACACGTACGCAGAGGTCGACCTCGCCGAGGTTTTACTGGGAGCCATGTTGGTGTCCTGCAGAAGTAAAACCCAGAACGAGGTCTGGCTCAGGGTCAAGCGGAGTCATGTGTGCTGGGGATGGCGACACAACAACCATCCATTGAACAGAAAACTAACTTTGTCAATAAGTCCAGATTTAAGAGCCAGAAAGAGAGATTCATGAGCGCAGAACAAGTTAGGACAACAGCGAGGACAGTGTGGAGAGTGTAAGTGATATTGGAAGCTGGAGGAGCTGAGTGCAGGACTCGTGTTGTTCTTCTGCCGCGCTCACTTACAAATACACTCTCAGTAGCTACTGAACAGGAAAATACAGAGCAGGCACCATCAGAATTAAAAACTGAAAAAAAATACATGGTACAATAAAATGAAATCCTCATGAAACATTCCCTCTTTTCATACATTTCATTTTGTAATGGGGCAGAACACGGGTCTTTTTGCCTGATCCTCATTGGTTGATGCAGTGTTTACCACTCCAGGACCTGTGAACAATGCCACCGTAGCTACAATGCAATTGTTGCTAGCAGTAGATTTAGTAACTGCCCTGAATCTGAATATCTTTGTCTGGTCTGATATGAGGTTAGTTTGTTACTGTACAGTTCTGGAAATCCACAAAAACATGTCAATAGTGTTCCCCCATCTTTTGTTTCAAGCAGTGGTCAACAGCGATTGGCTGTAGCCACAGAGGTGGGAACAGTAAACCAAAAAACTGTTTTTAAGACTGACAGCCCCGCATCACATCTATAATACAGCCATGTGTTTAAGCCAAGTTGAATCGTTTAAGGACTTCTTGAAATCTGGCAGTTGCCTGTTCTGGTCCAAACCAGCAGATGAGTTAGTAAACACATTGATTCAGTTTCTTTTCACACAGAAAAAAGTGAACCACAGTGCATCAGTAAATCCAGGTGAGACTGCTCCTGCTCCTCATCGGTCTGAAGTGTGACAGAAGAGCCACAAAGTAAACACAGTACAGGGCTCTACCTGCCTTGGGTCACTAGTGGACTTACTTTTTACCAGCATCCACACACCTGCAACTTCAGCGTCATTGTTCACCTCCACTAGGGGGCAGATCACGGCCTCGTCATCGCTGGATGAAAACTAAATATCTTCCATCTGTTCAACTTCATACAATCAATTCAAGTTTCTTTCTTTGTTGTGGTGATTTAAATCTGCTGCTGACCACACTTTGATACTGCCCCCAAAGGTCATGTAATGAACTACACTTTCTGGACATAAAGTGTTCATTTCTGAGGGTGTGCAAAACCAGGAGCGTAGGTCATCCAGGTAGCCATGATGCACACGCAAAATATAGTTAAAAGTAAGAAAGTAAGCAGCTTGAGTATCAAGGGTCCATTCCAGGTCAGACCTCCATCCATTCTTCATTAGCTGCTAGAAACTTATGTTCTTGCTGGTGCCAGCCTACAAAGCTCAGCTGACTACAGGACCATTTAACTCAAATCTGCAGAGTAAACTTTGATCATTTCCACCTAGTGGTAAAAACCATGCCCCCACCACCAACACCACCAAGAGGACTGAAGTAAAGAAACTGAGCCTTACAGCTTTGAAACAAACAGCAGAGAAATTACAGTATTATATGCTGCAGATGTAATTAGAAAATGAAACTTCTGAATAATTAAAGTAAATTACACAAAAAAAATTGTTACTTATAAACTGCATCAAAAACAGGTTGAAACAGCAAATAAACACATCACAATCTTCACAGTTCATGTAAAGCTCTGATTGACTCTTTGTCAGTGAAATGCACCCTGGGAGCCCTACCTGACTTCTCTCCTGCTGTTTTATGTCCACGGTTTCTTGTAACTTTGGATTTTAATCAAAGAAGCAGAGATTTCCTCACCTCTCAGTTGATATTTCCTGCTCAGACCTGTTCTGTGCGTCTGAATCTCTCAGATCTGAACTTCAAGCTTCTGTTTGAATGTTGACGCTCTCAGTAGTTTTGACTTCGGTAAAATTTAATTTTAGTACCCTAGTGTCATGTTTCTCTTTGGGGAAGGCTCCAGCAATGGTGTTGGAAATTTGAACTTTTCGCCCTCAAATAAAGGGGGGGGTAACGAATATGTGAATTTCTCCATCCTGGATAAATTAAATGTGCCTCGTTCTTTTAGGTCCTCATCCGGGCATCTTGTTGCATCGTGGCGACCTCATGCAGGTGACGTTGTTTGCATCCACCTGAGGCTCCTCCCCTCTGCGTACGTGGCACTCCGCCTGCCTCCCAGTCTGCTCAGAGCAGTGAACCAGTTAGCATGCTGTCTCTCACGCAGCTGCAGAAATCAAACGTCCCTCTGTGAACGGACTCACTCCACAGGACTCGACCCGGCACAAACTACAGTAACCAGCCACCATATTGCATGTTCCAGAGTTTAGTGCCTATAATATTGTGCGTCTTGCCAGAAGCCACCATGTCAGCCAAGCCATGTTGTGTTTCTAGACTTAGTAGTGATGTGTGTGGTGACTTCATAGTTGCTAATATTGAGGATGAATATTCTGCTTTTACTCTGGTTGGAATTCAGTGGAAACTCCAATACACTGTCGCTGTAGACAAAACTAGTTTTTACCTGTTTTCTTATTTTTCTTTCTAACTAAAAGCGTTTGTTGTCCCCTGATCTGTGGTCGTCTGACTGTTTGACTGTGGCTCTGCTCTCACACACCAACACACATACACAGAAACAGAGGGTGAACAGCAGGACCCAGTTTCCATCACAAGCAGAACCGAACCACTTCTCTGGGACTCCGGATTCGCTTCCTACAGGAGCCTCAGGTCAAAGATCTGTTGTCAGGCCCCTGTTCACCCCTGCTACAAACATTGGTTTCATTATTCCCTCAGACACCAACCAGTACTCTAGAACTGAAGTGATTGGCTGATTAATTGATCAGTCGATTGAAACAAATTTAATCGGCACTGGATTTAATAATTGACAAATTTTTGTCTTTTTTTTTTTAAGCAGCTTCTCACATGAATATTATTTCACTTTTCTTTGACAGTAAACGCAACATCTCTGAGATTTTAACTGTTGCTCAGATAAAAACAGACATGAACATTTTCATTCGGGCTTCGGGGGACAATGATGAACTTTTCTCTATTTTCAGTCACTTTATTCACTAAACAATCAATAGATTAAAAAAGACAATACCAATCAGGTGTATTGATAATGAAAGTAACTGTTGGTTCTCCAGTGACAGATCAATATGACCTCACTGAGGTCTTCTGTCTGTTCATTATTCAACACACAGAAAAAATTAAGGCAATTTAATAAAACACAACAAATGAGCAAAAAATATAAACAAAAAAACCTTCAGGTCTTAAAACCAGGTTCTGACTCAGTCTCTCTACAAGTCCAGGACCATGACCAAGAGGATGGAGGACCTGTTGTAATTGATGTCCTACTTCAGTGGAAAAAAAGTCTTACAAATATGTGATTCATCAAATTATCGAGACCCAAATGATTTGGTGTAAACTGGGGCTTTTTGGGCCTGTGGGGCCCCTGGGAAGTTGCCCTGTTGATGATCCAGCCTTGTTGGGATAACATCCTCCTCCTCAGTGTCATCTTAGGGAGGAGACTTAGTTCAAAATCCATCACAGAGCCGTAGTTTAACAGACATTTGGAAAAGGATCCTGTTTTATCATCGTCTGTTCCAGGAACTCAAAAGAAAAAAAAGGCCAGATCACAAACCAGACAAGGTGGCTAACTTCCGTCCAGCCCCAGGACCTGAGTGGAACCAAAAGCTCCAGGTCTACTGAGAGTCTGGCTTTACTATTTAATGAACTGGAAGTATGAATTTTCAGCCGTAAAGTGAAGGAGCAGCCAAGGTTCTGTAGTCAGAGTTCATTCTGTGGCCCTGACAGTGATCAGGGTCGGTTCTGTCCAACTTGCAAAAAGTTCCTCAGTTTATTCAGAGTTTTGTGTTTCTGACAGAACATGCAGAATTATCATTTTTTAAAGTCATTTTATTTGTGTGAATCCGGCAGGAATAAATAACGTCTGATTTTTGTATCAAGGTTAAAGGAGGATTTAGTTCCACAGTGACGGGAACAGAGAAGATGATCAGAGACTGAATCGCATTAGTATCAGATTGTTTGTTTGTTTGCAGCTGATAAATTTAAAAGTTTGAAGTTTGTGGGTTAAAGTGAGGGATTTTGATCCAATCTGTCACTTTCTCTTCCACACACAGACTGTGAAGACGAGCCAGGATCCCGTATCTGGGCCCCGGAGGCCTCGTCTTCTGCGGTCAGTTCGGTCTGGATGTGACCCTGGTGACCAAAGGAGGAAATACAGGCCGGCATTTCAGAATAAGAATGGATGTGGTCACTGATCATCATCATGCAGATCAAAATGAGTGAAGAACTTGTCAATCCCTCAGACAAAGAGGTGGAGTCCTCAGCATCCTCATGGACCTGCTGCTGTGAGCAAGAGGGACTTCAGCTCCTATGATGCGCTGCTGCCACCTGCTGGCTGTTGCTGTGAGTTCAAACAATCTGCTGCAAGGAGGATATGGAAGCATGAACACGTGCAAGCATGAGGATGAAGTCGTGACATGTCAGCCTGACACACTCCTGAATCTTTTCAAAATAAAACTTTACATGTCACAATGAACAGCAGAAAATAAACAACCACAACCAATTCCCTTTCCTTTGAAGCCTTTAACACACTCTCTCTGTCTCTCTCTCTCTCGCACACACACATACATACACACACACACACACACACACACACACACACACACACATTTATGCACTTTTTCAAATAATTTTGGTGAAATAAGAGAATCTAAAGCAGATTTTACAAAAACTAAAATAAAGTGAAACTTGAATTTTAAACGTCGCAAGTGCAGTCTGATCTGAAACCTGATTGACAGATACAGACACGCGACCCGTTGCGACCTCTTGACGACTTCTGACCGGGTGAAAACCCGGCTCTGTGATTGGCTGGGCAGACTTAGCTGTAGGCAGGTGAAGATGGCAGCACATGCGGCCACGGCTCTGCTTCTGAGCGGCGCGGTGCTGCTTGGACTCTTCGCCGGTCCCGGACTCTCCTCCTCCGATTCCAGTCCGGACTCAGAGCGCGGCAGGATGCAGCTGAGGCGCGTGCAGACCCTCGCCTCTCAGCCCAGGTATGGAGAGTGTTGGGCTCAAGCTCTGGAGCACCTGGACACTCGCTGCAAGGACATGACGTCGGAGAGCCAGAGCCGGATCGCGCTGAAGTTCACCCACTGTCACCTGAGCAGGTGAGACGCGCCTAAACCTGAAAACAGGTGCTCTTGGAGATAATTTCATCATTTTGCGATTCTCTGTTGTCCCAGCATCGTCAGTCGCTTATTTTTCACTGGACTGAGATAAAATTTGTTCTGAACATTGAACGATTCATTGTTTTACCCCAACGAAGAGGAATCTGTTGTTAACGTTAACATCTCCACTAGTTTTCACTTTGTGGCAGCTTCACTTTGGTTCTGGTTCATATTCATACATTTCTGTCACATGCAGAAGTTACTTTGTTCTTATTTGGAAACCAAGATTTTGTTAAATTCAGCTTCAGAGCTGAAAAAATGTTTTGAGTGTATATTTTAAGGATTATTTTAATTATCTACAAACATTTTTATGGGGCTGTGTCAATATCCACTGCAGACACATGTTTTATCACATTACTGCTTCATTCAACACAACTGAACCAAGCGAACTAAAAACAAGAGAAGTGGAACAAACAACAAACATCATAACTCAGTTCTAATGAGAATCCAACACATTCTTGTATATAAAATTAAAGAAAATAAAGTGTTACCTGTCTTGTTAGTTTGTTTTTTTTGGGGGGGGCAGGATAGAAACTTCACCTCCACACCCACTTGTTCACTGTGACCCCCTCCAGTCAGTGATCCGCTCTGTTCACACACAGTCTGACGTTACAGACTTCGTACCTGCGAGCTGGAGGCCGGAGTCTGTTTAAGTTCTGTTCCAACTGAACTGGACCTGTTTTCACATTATGGTTCCTCTGGTTCAGGGCTGCAGTTCATGTGTGGAAGCACATCTGTGTGATATCAGCTCACCTGTCTGGTTCAACCTGGAATCTGTGATGTCTCTCTCTCTCTCTCTCTCTCTCTCAGCTCAGGTAGGGATTTCCCATCATGCCCTGAGGGCTCAGAAGTCCTCAGGTGTACAGGTGGGATGGATGCTGTGGCCTTTAACACCTACACAGAGTTCTTCACCCACACTCACTCCATCTGTCAGTTCCTGCAGTCTGAAGCCTGGCAAAGCCGAGCTGAAAACACCATGTACAGGTAAACTAAAGACAGGTAACACAGGTAAACTAAAGACCAGTAACACTGTGTATGTGTCTCAGGTTAACAGAGAGTTCAGCAAGTGTGGCAGAGCAGCTTCAGTCCACCAGACAGATGACCGCGGACCTCATTGAGGCCCAGAGTGCTGCCTTACAGGCACAGCAGGAGCTCTTGAATAATGGAGAGGAGCTGAGAGTCACCCTGAAAGACTCAACACAGGGTAAAAACTCATGTATACCTTTAAAAGACTTGGGCTAAAAATGTAAAAGAACACACACACACACCTGGAGATGATCTGCACAAGGTAACAAAACCCAATCACTGTTAAAAACTTCACTCAGGGTTAAACATACTGATAGCCTGTTGTACTCTACACAGGGTAAAAACTCACAGTCCACCTGAGAAACTTTACACAGGGTATAGAAAATATACACACTCTGATAGACTCTGCAAGGAGTAAGGAAAAAAAACCCACACAATATGGAGCCTTTAGACTCTGAACAGGGTAAACAAACACCGGTACGGACTGTCTGTCTCTCTATATCTTCACCTGTCTGTCTCTCTGACCACCTGCCTGTCTCTGACCACCTGCCTGTCTCTCTCCATTCATTCGTCTATCCTACTACCTGTCTGTCTCTCCAACCACCCTCAAGTCTGTCTCTCCACCTGTCCATGTCTCAAATGACCTGTCTGTCTCTCTCACTTGTTTGTCTCTCTCACCTTCCATCATTCTTTTTAAGCACCTGTCTGTCTCTCTCTCTCCACCTGTCTGTTTCTCCAACTACCTGTCTGTCTCTCTCCATCCCTCTCTCTTTAACCACGGGATTCTCTCTCTCTAACCACCCACCAGTCCATTTCTAACAGCACATCTGTCACTCTAACCACCCATCTGTCTCCACCTGTCTGTCTCTCTCACCATCCATCATTCTTTTTAGGCACCTGTCTGTCTCCACCTGTCTGTTTCTCCAACTGCCTGTCTCTCTCTCCATCTGTCTGTCTCTCTCCACCTTTCTGTTTCTTAGGCCTGCGGGCGATCTTCTCGGAGCTGAGCAGTGTCTCCAGGGACCAACAGGTGGCGCTGTCTGAACTCTTTAACAGAGTTTCCTTCCTGCAGAACTTCCTGCTGATGGAGGCTCATGGTCTGAGCTCCTGCTGCTACAACGCTGCAGCTCTCTGCATCTCCTTCCTCATCACCTCCACCCAGCGCTCCTCCAGAGCCAGGTAACTCCTCCTAGTCTCCCCAGAGATGATAGCCACCTGAAGGCAGAGCTACAGGAGGAGGAGGAGGAGGAGTGGAGCTGCCAATCACAAAGCCTCTTATTTAGTTGCTTCTGTAGTTGATTAATGTGTGTGTGTGTGTGTGTGTGTGTGTGTGTGTGTGTGTGTGTGTGTGTGTGTGTGTGTGTGTGTGTGTGTGTGTTTAGGCTGGTGTTGCTCAGTTTAGTGTGTCTGAATTTCTACCTGGAGAGGAAGCTCTACCAGTTTGTGACAAGCTCTGATCATCCAGAACACAAACACATGGTCAGTAACACGTTACATGTTGTAGACCTGACACATAACACGCACTGACACACGCTGACAAACAACACAAGCTGACATCGCCTCTTAAATCCCTGTGATGTTCTCGAGTCTGGTCTCAGGTGTCCCAACTCTTTTCGGTTCTCCTCAGTGGTTCTGTGTCGTCTGTCGCTGTTGAACTTTTTTTTCCCTCCGTCTGCAGGAGCTGGTCAGTGTGTATGTGAGTGTGTTGCGGCGGTTCATGGTGTGTGTTGGAGCGTTTGTTCTGCTGTGTGTGTGCGTTCAGTACAGAGACCCGGTGCAGCAGAGCCTGCAGGTGCTGCAGCAGCTTGGAGAGACACAGCGCCGCCTGCAGGAGGTGCTGAGGCGTGCAGGTGAGTCCGGTCTGCATGAAGAAGCTAGGCGAACTTGCCGAGAGATGAACATGTGTAAAAATTGTATTTGCTTTAGTCAGAGCCATAGTAGCATCCGGTGGACTTTGGAGGAACTGCAGCTCTGATGCCTCTGATCTGTTCAGTCTCCGTCTGCTTGCAGAGTGTTTAGGGGAGAGACAGAAGAAGATGACGGAGGAGACTCAGCCTCATGTGGAGGTGAGACCAGCAGGAACCGTTCGGACCCACATCACAGAGGAGGTGAAGGAGTTTCACTCTCGTCCTCTGAGGACATCACAGAGCAGAAGAAGAGAGGAGGTGCTGAGGAGGAGACAGGGGCAAAAAAGAGATGAAGAAAAAGAGCAAGGCGAGAAGTGCAGCATATTGTTTTGTCCGACCTTAGACAGCTCAGACCTGTCTCACCTCTCAATTATCGGTCAGTGCCTGTCTCACTCTCGGCTGCAGTTATATCGGTGTTGGGGGTTGGTCACACGTTTTATTGCAGCAGCAGAGAAAATGTGTGAAAAGAAAACACTAGGAGTCTCCTGTCCACATGCTTTTGGCCATGTAGTGTATTATTCTAACTGTCTTTGTGGTGCAGGTTGGAGTCCTGACACTACCCACAATGCCTCAGTGAACCCAGGCAGGCGTCCTCGCCACTCATCCTCCTGCTCCTCTGCCCAGGTCTACAGCTTTCTGGAGGAGGACACACAGGCAGATCAGGTCAGATTACAGGTTATTGATGATCTATGGAGGTCAGACTGTGACACAGGGGGTTCTGACACATTGCAGCAGTGAACAGAAACATTCCCAAAGCAAAAAAAAAAAAAGTTTTATTTCTGGCAGCGGATTTTTCAGCTTTAAAGTGAAACATGAGATTTTATTCCTAAAAACCCGGTGAACAATTTTTCTGTTGCTGTCGACAGTAACTTCGGATTTCTGATTAAAAACATTTGGCTCTTATGTGTCAATAAAAAGAAACCATGAATTTTGAAACTGGCTTCATCCAAAGTTCAGGTTTCTCCTCTGGAAATTAGTCAATTTTTAATGAGCTGATGCCTCATTAGCTTGTTTAAACATATAATGTCAACTTGTGACACTACAAATCACTACAAATTGTCTTGATGTCAGAAATCACTTGAGGGGGTTGATGGTGACACCTGTCACCTGTGGTGTTGTCTCAGCCACTGACATGTCTTTACTCTGATTAATAGCGTCTCTGTACAGTTACTTAGTCCAGATGTGGACAAACTTTGCTTTGAATAATTTGTTTTTTTCTCCAAACAAGTTGTTAACCAGAAAAAATTCCTCAAGTTGCATCGTCCTCAAGTGACAATATGTAAATATTCACATTTACATAAGTCATGACATGTAGATGAGTCAGTCTGCTCTGTCAATTATGTCGGTCTAATACTGGACCCTGATTGGCTTCATAGTAGCAGTGAGGTCCTAATTCCTGCAGGTAGGTCCAGCTGTCCAAACTGAGATTCTAGGTGAGAGCAGAGCAACCTTCCTCCCTCAGCAGAGAGAAACACCTTTCTGACGGGGGGTTGAATTAACCTGTCGCTTGCGATGTGACTCGTGCAATGTGGTGATGTAATAAATGCTTGACGGATGGTCCGTGGCATCTTGGGGTACAAGGATGTGACTCAATAAACAAATACTTTCAAATCAATCAGAGACGTTAGCAAGGTAACCACAGATATATATCTACTAGAAATGAGATCTGACAGATTATAACTTTGAATCAATCAAAGCAAAAGAGTTTTCTTGTATGACCTTTGACCTCTGCCGTTCTGTCTCCTGTCCTCGTTCTGTTCAGCCTCGTTACAGCCTGAGGACCAGAAGATCAGAGACTCACTGATTCAACCCACTTCCTCCGAAGTCTGGACCTTTTTTGCTGAAGTCTGGAATTTTAATTGGTGTCTTATATCAATAAAGCAGAGTTTTAAACAGACAAGCGTGTTTATGACATGAAAAACTGTTGGTCACACAAATCAAACACACCCCCAACACAACCCCGGGTTACCGAGCCCTTGATGATGAGAGACTCCACCCCTCTGTGGAGGGTAAAAATCACCGCTCCCTCATGGGCCTGAAAACAAACAGACCCCTTCATCTGGCAGGCGAGGAGATAAGACTACAGGCTGACCTCTGACCTCAGACACACACACTTTTGTCTTCCATTAGTTGTGAGGACACTAGTTGATATAATGCATTTCCCAGCCCCCTAACCCTGACCTAAACCTGGTTCTGACCTGTACCCCAAAACCAGGTCTGAAGCCTGAAACCGGCCGTTTGAAGGTTTGAGGACCAGGACAAAGTATCCTCACAACAATCGTTTAAAACCAAAATTTGTCCACATAGCCACACGAAGACATTTACACACACACAGTGGCTGCTAGAGTCTGCCACAGTCTGCCTCGGGTCGGGTTCCTGACCAGTAGAAAGGCCGTGGGGCACCCATGGACCTGGAATGACATCTGGCTGACGCCGCACCTGGAGCTGTGTTCAGTCAGAAAGGAAGTGGCTGTGACGAGGTCTGACAGCACTAATCCCGTCCAACACACAGCCTACGTTAACTGAACAAGTCTCGGGTTCAGGGCGAATGATTCAGTTGTTAATTGAAACTTTAAATAGCTGAGCAGAGGAACCCACAGGCCTCTGGAGCCCTCTGCTGGATTAACTCTAAACCTTAATCTCTGCTAGTCTTGAGTCAGTGTCAGAATAAATCACAATTTAAAAAATCTCACATGGAGGAGAAGCTGTGGGGTTTACACTGAGTCTCTGTCTGATGGAAAAGAGTAAGAATAAAAACCTTGCTGGAATTTTTCTCCAGTTTTCCTTTTGCTTCAAATTTCAGCCTCCAAAAACAAAAAAAGGAGAGAGAAAATGAGAAACAGACCACAGACAGAGGGAGAGGGAGGAGGGGAGCTGGTCTGGGATCAGATGTCTGGACGCTGGAGGAGGAGGAGTTGTGGTGTCGGTCTGCAGCTCAGATCAGATTTTCACACAAAAGCCTGAAGCCGCAGAGAGACGGACGACCGAGCAACCGTCTGTCTGTTTGCACAAACGGACGCTGGAATGAAAGAGGGAGAATCTGGGGAGGGAGTTAAACTGAGGCGGCCGTGGGGGGAGAAGTCAGGAGCTGGGTAAAGTTGAAGGAAAAGTGAAGCCACTTCTGTAGGAGGAGAGCTGAGTCTGCACATTCTGGATTAGAGCTTCTACGGGAGGAAACTACAGAGGAGAAGAGAAGAACCGCTGGGTTTCACGAGACCGGATCAGCTCTGGATCATGTTTCATCTGTGAAAAGTTATTTTTCAGTTTCCTGTTGTGTCCACGCTGCCACCGATCTGATCCGTGAGCAGTTGGAGCAACAGGAAACTTGAACCAGCTGAGCAGCAGCAGCAGATCTGAAGATGGTCTCTATTGTTGAACCACATTAACTGGATTCCTCTAACTCTTTCTGTAGATTCTTTAATTTCGGCCGAGTCCAGGGAGACGTGGAGACAGAGATGGATAGGAGACGATTCAAAAAGTTTGGTTTTCTTAAGGAGTGACAAAAGAAAAAGAGGAAAAGATGGGAGAGCGGGAGGGAGGATGAAGGAGTGGGAGACATTTGACCTCCACATGGCTTCAAGCAGTGACGCAGCCGCCAGAGACGTGCAGCTTTGGCCAGTGTTTCTAATGAACAGGAAACCATAGAAAACGTATGATGCTGACTCCTGGAATTGGACTGGATCTGTGTGGATTTACAGGACTTTCAGTCTGGTGATGATCACAAAGGGACCGGATCAAACGAACTTGAGCAGAACCCTTCAGATTAAGAGCCTGGTTTTTAAAAGTCTCAGTAAAGCATGTGGAAACATGTATGTGAACTGAAACAGGCAGGGAACCAACACTAAATCAGACCTCCACCTCAGCTGCTCCGGACTGACCTGAGACCCACGTACAGGTGTGGACTGACGTACCTGTACAGGCGTTGGCATGCAGCTGAACCGGCCACCTAGCGCCCTGCTCGGGTTCAGCCTACCCCCTCCTCCTCCTCCTCCTCCTCCTCCTCCTCCTCCTCCAACCACCTCCTTCTCCAATCAGTTCGGCACCATGAGGTTCTCCTACCATCTGAGCTCCAGACCGCCATCACCGCACAGCAGCAGCTCCACCTGCAGGACAGGTGAGCTCCAGTCTCTCTCCTTGTTCCTCTCATCTTCCTCCCAAAGGAGTTTCTGTCTGGGCAACCCGTTGGTTCAGTGGTCAGCACTGCCGCCGCCTCACAGCGAGAAGATTCTGGGTTTGAACCCTGGTTCTCCGGTGGTGTCTGGTCTGGGTGAAAATTGTGACTATGACTGGTTGTTAGTCTCAATGTGTCATCCCTGGGATAAGCTAATAGTGATATAGCTAACAGAAGCTAATGTATGGTCAGTCCCGCTGTGGATCAAATGTAAACTGTTATTAAGTATCACAGCTTAAGGTTTTGGTTTGTTTATGTTTGAGCCACTTTCTGTTGTCATTCAGGCTAAAGCTCGGTTAATAAAACTGGTCATGAAAACATGGAAAAAGTCATGATTTGCTAAAACTCCTGATGACATCTTCAAATGTCTCATTTCATCCGAACTCAATGGGTCCGTGACAGAAAACAGATTGTTCCTCCACATTGAGACAAACCGGAGTCTGGTTCAGGTTCAGGTCTCTCAGAGATTTATGTGTGCATCTGAAGGTCAGACAAACCGAGTTCATTACGTTAGACTCAATCGAATTACATCTGAAGCGCGCTCTCTCTCTCTCTCTCTCTCTCTCTCTCTCTCTCTCTCTCTCTCTCTCTCTGGTGAAGCTGGGGTCAGACGGGTCACATGATGTTTCCATGTTTAGCATCAGTGGGTGAGAACAAACTGTGTGTGTGTGTCATGTGATGCCGTTTGCACATAATGAGATGAAAAGAAACACAGCAGCTAGTTGTGACTGATGTAAAATGCTTCGTAGTCTCTGTCATCAACTTGTGTGAGGAAACGAAGATGGAGTGAAGGTGTAAGCGAAGCTCAGACTCGTTCTTCATCATGTCTCCTGCTTCACCGTCATTACAATAAAGACGAGACAGAAACGGCAAGCTTTAGAGAACTGGCTCCCAACAGACGTTTTGGTCCAAAAAACAAACGCACCTCATTCAAGTGCCGCTATTTAAGGAAAAACTATGACATAATAAAGTCACGTAGTAATATAACATCCAGACATAGGTGGATCAAACATGGTCGAACTCATTATGAATTTAATTCTTTTAATGCCACAGTCAGAATAAGTTCTGTGGCTGGAGCATAATGAGGTGAAGCTGTTCTTTTTATTCTTTAATTACACTGTTAAATAAGTTTGGACCGGACTGGACTGGACCAGACTGTACTGGACTACACTGGGCTGGACCAGACCAGACTAGGCTAGACTATACTGGACTACACTGGGCTGGATCGGACTGGACCGGGCTAGACTGCTGTTTCACTTTTACATTTTCACAGAGTTTTAAGATTTGTTGGCTGCATGTGGACATTAGTCTGATCATTTGAGTGTGTGTGTGAACAGAATAATACTTCTGTTATCACCAGAGCTGCCACACACACTCAAACACACACACACAAACTAGTTTTTGACCTCTGACCCTGAGTGTTTGGATATACTGTTGTCTGAAGTTTTTTAGACACAGAGTGAATCTTACCACTGTTGTTGTGTGTTTGTTCAGCCCTGACTCAACGTCAGCTACATGACAAAAACACTCTTTCTGTGCGAGGTTCAGTGTTGAGTTCAGCCTGGTTCTAGGTGCCGGTCCAAGGGTCTGGTTCCTTGTATGATCAGGTTTGGTCGGGCCCTGCTGTGTTGTCATCACCACCACAGGAGGTACATGTCCCGTAATGAAGAGATGTCTGAGGGTATGCTTGGCTTGATTGACAGTTGTCTCAGCCAATCACACTCCAGACTAGTTCTGACCCATTCTCTATCAGCTGTCTGTGACTGGTGAATGTACTTTGGAAGAGACACTGACCGTCTGTGGGTTCCTGCATCTGTGTGTTTGTGTGTGTGTGTGTGTGTGTGTTTTCCCCCCACGCTGCTTCAGTGGATGTGATGTTACTCACTTCTTGTCCCAGACAGTCACATAAACAGGCAGAAACCTGAGTTATCTATAACCAGACCAGCTGTTTGTCAGTTATCTTCTAATGGCCCAACTATGATAAAACATGGATGGACTCCTGCTGTCTGCTGGGACACATCTGTTCATCTTTAACAGTCCAGTGTGAACATCTTTATTTATTTGTTTGATGTTTATTCGTAACATACCACAGTATTTATAGCCTAAGCTGGTTTGCAATGTTTGTCCCTAACAGGTTTTTAAAACACATCAAACTAGACAACAAAATATGCCCCAGACTACACAACTCATGTTTAAAACTGCAGAAACAACCTTAACAAACGATGACACAGTAAAGTACCATAAACAGACCAGCACCCATGACTGTGACTGATCCTCTTTAACAACTCTTTCTAGGGTCTGAAATATCTAAAATGTCTGTTATCGTATGAAATGAAATATGATCTTATATATCCTAAGTTAATAAACTAAGATGAAAATACTGAACATTAGCTAAAAAAAGCATTAGCTTCTGTTTCATCACTCTTTTTCCACTGAAGTTAGCATGCTAACAGCTAACCAGCTAATCAGCTAGCCCTATAGTGAGTCCCTGTAGCGCCCAGTCTGCTCTCAGTCCAACATGAGAGGATGAAGACGTAGCTCTGATCAGAAAGAAACCATGTTCAGCACCAGAAAAACTCATTTTTTGCTTTAAAAGAAAATGGTTGCAGGTAACACCACCATCATGCTCATATCTGCAACCAACAATTACTTTCATTATCAATTAATCTGCTGATTATTTTATTGATGAACCTTTTCAGTCTAAGAAATTTAAAACCATGAAATGCACCAATTATAACTTCCCAAAGTGAAGCTGTTATATTGTTTGTTTTATCTAACTAACAACACAAACCCAAAAATTATTATCATATACAATACAAACGACACAAATCCTCACATTTTAAAAGCTTTTAATCAATTAATTAATTAATTAGTCAATTATTGTATTGGTAGTAACAGACTAGTCAATCAGTTGACTAATCATTGTATTTCTTCTAATGATCTACTTAGTCTGAGTGAAGAACTTTGACCTTCATTTCTGATGCAAGTCAATCTTTGACTTTCAGTAGTTTGATAAATACAGAATCTGATCTGGTCTGTTGTCAGTCAGTCAACCAGTCAGCCGGTATAAGTAGATAATTCTGCTTTCAGAGAGGAATATTGTCTTTCTGTATTTCTACATGTATGTGTGATCTTGTATGTATGTATGTATGTGTGTATATATGTTTGTGTGTGTGTGTGTGTGTGTGTGTGTGTGTGTGTGTGTGTGCGTGTGTGTGTTTACTTTAATAGAGCACTGATGTGAGAGTGAGCGAGGCATCAGAACAGAGAGAGAGCGATGGTGAATTTTGTTTGACAGATATGAAGTTGGATCACAGTGGAGGATTCAGCTACTCTGGTCTCAATTAGATTTCATTTCATTTTTAGTTAATTTTCTGCAAAATGTTTAAAGATAAAATGTTTGAATGTTTCTCCAGTGCTGATCAACAGCAGGTGGAGCTGATTCTTCAGTTGCCGCTGTTGAAACCACCAGAGAAGAAGAAGAGGACACGGCGAGACGAGGTGGTTAAAAGAGCTGGCGTCGAAGCTCAGATGATGGAGAACCAGATGGAGAACATGGTGGAAATCTGATGGTTCTGTCAGCTCCGTGTGAAGAAGGTTCTGGTCTCCTCCTCATTTTCACACAGATCTGATGGTTTAGTCTCTTCAGGCTTCATGGACATCAGAGTTTATTCATTTATTCTTATTTATCCACATAACAAACCCATATTCCCAGTGTTTCCACTCAGGTTTTCATGTGTAAACTGGAAATATGAGTAAAAACAGCTGGATGGAAACAAGCACTACATTTGTCTAATGGTCTGTAAATGCAGAGAACTTTTATTGTGAAAGTATGACTCTCAGCTGCTGAACATTGTGGATCAAACGTAGCTTTTCACCTGTTCTTGGAGACAAACATTAGTAAACTGTTAATGTTTTGCAGCTCTATAGTTTAATAGAAGAAAACTTTATTAGATGGATGATGAGGGCGGTCAGCTCTGGCCTCTGATTGGTTAAAATTAGTAAGTTTCACTGAGGTGTGTGTCGACTTGTCCTGGCAGGTAACACAGGTGGAGAAAGGCCTCATGTCTGTGTTCAGACCAGAGCTGATGCTTAGCCTAGCTTAGCTTAGCATAAAGACTGGCAGCAGGGGGACACAACCAGCCTGGATGGATCCGAAATGGGCCCCCAGGCACAGACAAGTGAAAGGCCCCTACCCTCCTATATCTGAGGAAGACTCCCACACTGAGTGACTGGTGGTCTCTTAGTCTGGGAAATAACAGGGACTTCATGCAGAGGCTCTGGTCCAGGGGCCAGGGATCAGGGGCCCCCTGTGGTCGTAGGCCTGTTTAATAAAGCTTCCTCATTAACACGTTGTATCTCGCTTACTTTAACCTGAGCACAAACAGAAGAGTAAAAACTCCAAACGCGTGCTGCTGGGACTATTTCTTGTTGGACAACAGTTGGTCAGGGCGGATGGATACATGGTTTATGGAGGATTAATGGGATTTATATGTGGAGCCCAGTCAATGAGACTGTTATCAGTGGGAGCAGCTATTATTAAACAGTATCAGGTGTCAGGTCAGGTATGTTGCACTCAAAACGTGTGACAGACGCCACACGTGAATACGAGCTTTTTACATGTTAGTATGACACTTACATGTGGTACGTTTGCCAGTGGAGTGATCTCAGTGTCCCGCAGTGTCGCCGGGGACGGTAAAAATGTTGCGACCCCCCCCCCAGCCGCCCCACCCCCATCCTGTCAGCAGGATATGTAAAGGCAGATATGAGCTGATATGAATGAAGAGCTGAGGGTTAAAAATAGACGGCAGATTCAGCTGCTGTACCGTGTGTGTGTGTGTGTGTGTGCGCGTGTGTGCGTGTATGTGTGTGTGAGAGTGACCTGACACACTAACAGCACCAGCACTGATACGACTAGTCTCTACTGTCTCTACTTGTTTCCAGTGTTTCCTTTGTATTTGCTTATTGCCCAGGAACCGGACAGATGTTTCTGTTGCGCATTTGGTTTTTATGTAAAATCAAACATAGGTTCACATGGAGAATAAAAGTGTAAACAATTTGTTTCTCGTTGTCACAAGTGGAAATAAAATGTCACGTGAAATGATTCACTTCACAAGTTTAATCAGATTCAAAGTTTTTCGTTCGTGTGAAGCTGAAACATGTCATATCTTATTTTACATATGTGACATGTAAAATCACATCACAGATGACATGTTTCAGTTGATGAAACAGCATCAGGATGAAACACACTGCACATGTGTGTTTCATTGTCAATGAAACACTGCACATGTGTGTTTCATTGACAATGAGGTGTGTTTGTGTGTATGTGACTTCAGGTATGAATAACATGTGTAAACATACATGACACGTGAGTTGTCCCGTCATCCACAGACTCACGTGAGCTGATGTCATTCATACAAGTGTAAATAGCTGTTGCTCTGCTTCCCTGACCTTGTTTGTAACATCTGTTTCAATGGTTAGAAATAGAAATAAAACTCTGTCAGGAACCATGTTAAACTCTGAAGATCTCATAACATCACTGCAGCATTACAGAATTCCCCCACCAACCCTGACCCTGTTCTAAACCTGGTTCTGAACTGGACCCTAAAACCAGGGCTGAACCCTCAAACAGAAACTCTGAAGGCCCGAGGACCAGACAAAATGTCCTCGCTCTGAAAGGTCTACAACTCAAAATGGTCCTCACAAAGATAGAAGTACAAAAACACACTCTCTCTCCATTCATAGATGTCCAGGGGGGATGGACGAGCGAGCTTCTCTCTGTTTAGGTCACTGGGTCGCTCACTGTAGCTCCGGGGGGAGGGGAGAGTGTGTTGGGTTGTTTTTTGTTTTTGTCTGTTAGTGTGTATGTGTGTGTGTGTGTGTGTGTGTGTGTGTGTGTGTGTGTGTGTGTGTGTGTGTGTGTGTGTGTGTGTGTGTGTGGTAGAGGTCAGAGGTCAGCCTGTAGTCTTATCTCCTCCCCTGCCAGTTGATGACAGGGTGGGTATGTTTTTCAGGCTCATCAGGGAGCGATGTTTTTTTACCTTCCATGAAGAGGTGGAGTCTAAGCATCATGCACTAGTGGCAGTTCAATAACCTGGGGTGTGTTTGATTTTGTGATCTACATTTGTGGAACAGGGACTGAAATTGGTGCCTTTGAGTCAAGCTTAGACATTGGATAACTGGGAGTGTGTTTGATTTTTACACCCTGTCTATGTGCTCTACAAAACCAGCAGCTCAATTACAGGGGTATGTTTATTTTTGTTCCTCGTGTTTTTACTCAGTGGTGGGTTGGAGTTAAATCAACTTTGTGACAAGGGGTGTTTGTTTTGCTCCTTTTTGAGTGAAAAAACCTCCATCAGGTGAGCTCACATTGCTCCGCCCACCACGCCCACCTGTGACGTGTGACGTGTTTCCTGTGCTCTGCCTCCCTCTGTGAACTGAGGAGAAGCTGTGACAGGACCCTAAAAAAGCTGAAACTACTGTTGAGTAGAAAATACTACTGTTGAGTCCTGGCCCTGGAGTCAGTAGGATCAGTACCAAAGAATGGATCCATCACATTGGATCACATCCTGGACACATGGACACTATTTTTGGTGGTGCTGCTGCTGTGATGTCCTCTGTGGTTCAGATAACTCACATTAAGGAAATTTTATTTAACATGAAAACATCTTTGTGGCCTGAACGGTGTCTTCAGACCAAACATCCTGACGTAACAGTAGATTAAAGAAAATTACATTAGAGTAGATAATATTATTTATCTCTGGGGCGGAAGGAGCAACAGTAGCTGCTGTTCATTGGGTGTCACATGGGGGCAGTCTCAGATGTTATGAGTTCATCTTTGTGGGGTTTAAATGAACTTGTAATTCTATTGTTATCTACAGTAGATTTACGAAAACTCATGTTTCACTGTGAACTCCTCCCATCCGCTGCAGTACATGTTAAAATTATAGACACACATTAAACACAACTACAGACAGTAGGTGAATGGTTTGCATCAGGCCAGTTGTGCGTGAAGGGGGGGGGGCTCAGAATCCTGAGAGATGTGAGAGGAAAACTGTTTGTGAGGCACTTAGTTTTGATGTGCAGTGACCTCTAGTGCCACCCTGAGGGACGGAGCTGTGTGGGGGGGGGCAGGATGGGAGGAGTTGGACAGCCCTGGAGGCCTTGTTGACAATCCGCTGTAGTTTATTGCCATGATGCCACGGGAAGTGACGACGGCTGAGTAGATCAGAGACGCTGATTTTAAGCTGCCTGAGGAAGTTGCTGTTGAGCTTTTTCAGTGATGTATTCAGTGTTAGTTTTAGTGCTAGTGATGCGTTCAGTGTTTGTTTTCTACATCAGGTATTTTGGATTCAGAGTTCATGGCCCTGAAGAGATGCTGTACTGAGAGTAAGAGGACATGATGTTATTTTATTACCCTTCACCCTCTACACCATGAATCCAGGTCAGAGTTCATGGCCCAAAGGTCGTTGAAGTGCCTGAGAAGGTTTGACCGAGGTCTGTGACCAGGTTGTGTACGTAGGTGTTGGGTGATTCCAGGCGCTGCAGGACGTGGTGGAGCTCTACGTTGACTTCATCTTCAACTGACCCATTGGCTTGGCAGGCAACTAGATCTGGAACCATCAGTGGGGGGGGGGGCAAGGTTTCAGGTATGGCTCAAACACTTTCGTGGCCACAAATGTTAGACCAAGAGGTCAGAGGTCACTGAGGCAGCTTTCCTTTTAGGAGAAGTATTAAATACACAGCTAACATTGAACACTAAATGTGTTCGAAATGACAGAAAGCAATGAAATCAGTGTTTGCGTCGTTACAGTGACAAGGTCTAACAGAGCAGCGTTGTCGGACGGTGTGAGCGTGTCCTTGAATGGATGCTGTTGGTGGGACAGCTCATCAGTGCAGTTTATCAGGTATATGGATACCACAGCAGGAGCGCGAAGTATGACAATAACCAGCGGTGACATGTTAATATTCAGCCAGGAAAACTACGGCGCTCTTTCTAGGAAACTTCCTGGAAATCATGGAGACTTTTCAGACCCCTGAGAGGAAGCAGAGGAAACCAGGAGGTGACTAAGCAGCTTCCATACGAACCGACGCTAGTCTCAAGGACAAACACACACAGGATGTGTATGAATGTCCTGTCTGTGTTTATGTGAATGTATGAAACCATGTGATCAGATTTACACATTCACTGCCACACCCCCAACCCTCCTCCCCCCACGTCTCTCTCTCCTTCTTTTCCTAATTTGTTGTCAGGGAAACCAAAATGGAGGAGAGACATAGGGAGAGAGAGGGTGCTCTCTCCCTCTCTCTCTCCCCCTCTCCCTCGCTCTCTCTCTCTCTTCATCTCCCTCTCCCTCGCGCTCTCTCGCTTCGCTGCCGCCCGCCTCTCACACACCGGGCAGCCACTGAACCAAACCGAGCGGATCTAACCTACTTATCCCTCCTGAAGCGGCGTCCCGTCTGTCTGTAGTCGGTCCGGACCGTCGGTCTGTCCGTGTGTCTGCGGGTCCGAACCGCTGCGCTCCGGTCCGGTCCATGCCCCGTGTGTGTGTCAGTGTGTGTGTGTGTGTGTGAGTGTGTGTGTGTGTGTGAGTGTGTGTGTGTGTGTGTGTGTGGAGCTGACCCGGTTTCTTCTCCGTGCTGTGGACCGGGAGAGCCGCTCTCTCCCCGCACCAACATTTTCTTTAATGACCGGATTTGTGTTTTGCTGCGCGATGTACATGGACAGAAGCAGTCTGACCAGGGGTGAGTCTCCACGCACTGGCACATACACACGCATCTGCACCGCGGACACACACATACAGTGCATAGCTGCTGGTAACTGCTGCACAGGTGCGCGCGCGCACGTGCACGAGCGTGCACACAGCTGCAGCCTCCTGACACCACCGCGTTTTATTTGTGCTTCTTTCAGACAAAAAACCCAAGATAATAATCGTGATAATCCCGATGTCCGGGGGGGGGGGGTGACATAGGCGCGCCCACACAGGCTGTCGTGCGCGCGCACACACTGACCGACATCTCGCCGCAGTGAATGTAGGCTAGTATGGCTGCGAGATACTGCGTCTGCCAGATGTGAGTCTGTGCCCCTGCTCTCTGATCAGCTGAAAATATCTTCATCAAAATATATCATCACTGTTAATGCACGGGCACGTGACACATCTGGGGATGAATTAATGTATCATCTGAATAATCCGACAGATGTCAGTTGATCAATACTCTCTGCTCTGTTTTATTCAATCATCACTGACACGAACATCGGTCAGATTGAACACAAACCGGATCCAGGCAGGAGTTCTAATTTCAGACCAGACTCTGTGTGTGTGCGTGTGTGTGTGTGTGTGTGTGTATGTGAGATACCATTGATTGACTCTTAATCCATTGATTTTAAACGTGGAGGCTGATGTGGATGAACGGCGGAGTGGAGGGATGGAGGCAGTGATAATAATTAGTGTCTAATCTGTGTGTTTGCAGTGTTGGTTTGTTTCTGCAGACAGAGGGACACACCCCCTCCACCACACACACACACACACACACACACACACACATAGGGATCTAAATCTCCTCATGTTAACCCTTAAAATGGCGGTAATGATGAAGGTGAAATCTGCAGAATCGGTATCGCCTGCATGTCTACCAGCACATATTAGTCTGGGGCTCGGTTCTATGCGTGGATCAGTCACCGTCATCCTGTTCTGTCTGTTCACACTGTGATAAAAATGAAGACACAGAATCCTTTTTCTATATCGAACCCATCCTTACCCGATTTAAACATATGATCTGTATCTAATATCTGATCTTGATCAGTAAAAGCTCAAGTTAACACAGGTAGAAATGCAGTGGAACCCATAGCAGTCACAATGAGATCAGATCAGACAGACCACATTAGAACCTCTCTAAAGGCCACTGTTGCTGTCTCTATGACTGTTAACCTTCCTAAATGACTCTTAGAACAACATAAAGGCTTCCTAAAGGACCTAACCTCTTTAATGCAAATAAAACCTCCCTAATGATCCTTAGAACCAACCTCTGTGGCTACTTTGAAATCATAAAAGAACCATTAGAACTATGACTATGTAAAAGACTTTGCAATTACTGCAAAGCTAGTTAGAACAGCCATGATGCTTACTAGAACCTCCTATAGGCCTGCTAGAACAGAGTGAACACAAGAATTACCAGAAGTACTATATAACCTCCTTGGTGGCTACTAAAATCTCAGAGAGAACTGCTATAGAAACTTTTACTCTACCCCTAGAACCTACAGATTGACTACAAGAACCATCTGAAGAACGACTAGAATGACCTACAGACCCCCTCCAACCCTCTAGAATCAGCTAAAGGACCTTTAGAACCTCAGTAGTAACTACTATAGCCTCCTTTGGAGCAACTAGAACCCCCTAGAGGACCCATAGAACACATTCATTGGCCAATAAAACCACCTTAAGGTTGACTACAACCTCCTTAAAGAACCATACCAGTGGGTATCAAAACTACTGAAAGAAATCATAGAAGCTTATAAATTACCTCTAGAATCCCTAATAGTACCAATAGAACCTCCTAGATGACTGATAGAATATCATTAAGAACCTGTAAAACCTCCTTGAGAATGAGTAGAACCTAAAGACCCTTAGAACCCCGAGTTACCCACAAAACATCTTAAATGACCACTAGAACCTCCCCACTGACCATAACAATTGTAAAGGTTAACTTGCAGATCCTACATGGTTCCTAGAACCTGATCTCATTTAGATTCTGTGAATAAAGGACAGATAGGTGGTAGGACCCAACACAAAGTGTCTTTGAACTTTTCAAGTGTGATGTGGATTTAGTCCCTGTGGTTTTTTGAGCTCAGAACACTGAGAGGGAGTCAGTGTTGTGTTCTCTAGGCTCAGCTGGCGATTATCCCAGGCTCTTTGTTCTGATATAGCACTGATGCTCTGCACTGTTCAGTTATCCAGCTGGAGATTATAGGAACTTTAGGTGCATAGAGAATATTTTTCCTCCAATGCAGAGATTGTCCTAATGCAACACTGCAGCACAGAACAGTTTATTCTATTTTGTGCAGTAGACACAATCTCTGCTGCACCAGCTGGTTCTGACATTTTGCTTGTCTGAAACACAACATGCATTACTGACATACTGTACATCTGTTTGTGTGTGTGTGTGTGTGTGTGTGTGTGTGTGTGTGTGTGTGTGTTGACTACTGACTAACCAATTGACCCACCCACCTATCGACCTACCTGCCTACCTCCCTATGGACCCAACCTACCCATGTTTTCACCATAATACCAACCAACCTGCCAACAACCTTCTGAACTACCCTCCCTCAGAGTGATTTATCTACCCACACACAGCAATACCAATATATCTACAAATAGGCTAACCTGTTAACTTACTTACTTACCTACCTAATTACTAACCAGCCTAACTGGTCGGTCATGAGGTCATGTTCCTCATGACCGATCACCCAAACCAGGCTACCTATCCGCCTGCTAACTGTTTTACTGACCACTGATGCTACAGATCTACCAACTAACTAGTTGACTCACCTTTTTACTTACCTGATGTTCTACTGATCTACCAGTCTACATACCTGCCAGCTGGCAGGCCTGCCTGCCTAATATCCACCTGCCTATCTACTGATGACATTACCAGCCTACATAAAGCATTGATCATACACCTGACAGTGACAGCTGCGGACCTAATAACTACGTATTTACCCAGTAACCTGCTGACATTCATATCTACATTCATATTCATGACAGTCATATTCTCCCCACTTAGCAAAACACCCGACAAAAGACCAGCTCTTGTTTTTGGCAGCTCTACCTTGAGAAACGGGGAGTGAGCGACACCAGTAACCATTGTCAAATGTTTTCCTGGAGCCAGAGTGGGAGACTTTGAATCCTATGTTAAACTTCTTCCTAAGGTTAAATGCAAATATACTAAGATTGTTATTCACATGGCCGTAACACCTGATTACGTTGGTGAAGATTCTGTTGTCCAGGTCATGGTATTTCTAAGTGCTCTACGAAGGCAACTGGATTTGCTTGAGGTTCTTGAAAACATTTCACCTCCCATCTGAAATGCTTCTTCAGGTATAACTGACTGGTTCAGCCAGTGAATTTCGCAGTAACATCGTAACTGATGCCAGTGTAGTTCTCATCATGGCCAAAGAATCAGCCACCAGAAACAACAGTGTGGCAGATAGTAAGGGCCACACAACTCAGGCTGAAGGTATCAACCATCCTCGCCAGTACAAAAGCACCCCCTTCCAACCTCACCATCCAGGAAGGCATCACAACAAAGTGACTGGAGCATCACCATCTTGCCAGCTGAGAAGGGAAGATGCACAGTGGAGCTAAACACAGCTGATTATCATGCCGAGGTGACCAGCGTACTCAGTGACACAGTCACCTACGAGGCACTGAGGCACGATCCTACCAGCGGCTACTGAGGAAGGTAGCAAACTGCCTGCAATAACTGGAAGAGGAAAAAGCCATTGACTTACCAATATATTACTGCCTGTACCCAGGGGAAGCCACCACATGTATTTATGGACTCCTTAAGATATACAAGGATGGAGCATAACTCCGACGTATCATGAGTTACATCAACTTGGCGTGCATTCCCACCATGGAGACAGGAAAGACTGTAAGGAAATGACTGCTACAGGACACCACTCTGTCCAGCAGAACCAACCTCCCCTCAGACCCTATGTGACCTACTCGACCTCTGCCTGACTCCGTCCTGTTTTCAGTACAATGAAGGTTTCTATAGACAGAAGCACGGCTGGGCCACGGACCCAATGGTGTCTCCACTGGATTAGGTATGAGGAAGACACCTGAGTCAAAATCCAAACAGGATGTGAAAGCCTTCACAGAACATATCAATGCAGTGTTCAGCAACATCAGGTTCACCTGGGAGTATGTCAGAGAGTATAATCTGGTGTTCTTGGACTGTGAGGTTTCACACTGAAGGTGACAGAAGCCTCAACATTGAAGTATACAGGCATCCCACACACCCAGATCATTATTTACTGTTTGATTTACACCACTCACTGGAGCAGAAGCTGGGGCTTTATTAGAACTCTAAGCCAACAGGTGCAGAACGTGGCAACTGGGACCAAGAGGAAGGAGAAAGACTCATCAGCGAAGCACTTAAAATGTGTTTACCCAGACTGGGCCTTCATTAGAACCACAAATAGAACAGACTGAGAGGAAATCAACAGTAAACAAAAACAACACTGTTATTCCTTATGTTGAAGGAATATCTGCAAAACTCATTAGGATTTTCAACACAATGTCAATACAATGTCGAAAAGAGACTGTGTCTTCCCCCTATCACCTTAAATTATTAAACTCAAACAGAGAAAGACTTGGACTGAAAAACACAATAACAATGTAGATCACCCATATAGAAAAATGACAAAATTTGAGAATTAATTTTCTTACTGAGACCTGGCTGTCTCATGACAGGACTTGTCTCTTTGCTCGTTCTGTTAGATCTTAGTGCTGCATTTGACACTATTGACCATCACATATTATTACAGAGACTGGAGCATTTCATTGGCATTAAAGGACTCGCTCTTAGCTGGTTTGAGTCCTACTTATTAGATTGATTTCAATTTGTGCACATTAACGATGAATCCTCCATTTACTAAAATTTTAGTCACAGGGTTCCACAAGGTTCTGTGCTTGAAACAGTTCTATTGACCATATATATGTTTCCTTTAGGCAATATTATTAGGAAACAGGCCATAAACTTCCATTGTTATGTAGATGACACCCAGTTGTACTTGTCAATGAAGCCTGACGAAACCATCAGTTGGCTGATTGCTCAAATTGGCCGACGGGCAAATCTGGGGTTAAACTTGGGCTGAAGTCAAGCAGGTCCATATCTCAGTTGTTCCAAACTGGAAAGTTTGACTTGTTGATACTGGAAGAATTATGGGTAATGTAGTGTGGTCAGCACAAACCCAATCTCTGACATCAAACAGGAGAATAAAAATCACTGACTGTTGGTCTGAAAATCTGCTTAATTTACTGTCCTTCAGTTTAATGACTGAGAACACTGTTATTAATAGACCTTTATAAATAGATTACACAGACACACACACACACACACACACACACACACAAACACACAAAAACAGATACACACATGCACCATCTGCTTTACATTAGCCTTTTGATGATTTCCCATGACCTCTACCATTATGTTCACATCTGTACACACAAACACACACACATACACACACGTGCACAAATTGGTGTTTCCGTCTCTTCCGAGGACATTAGCTTTCCTTACATTCTCATGTCAAACCAGCCCTCACTCTAAAATTCAATGATCTGCATTATGGGGACTTGTTTTGAGTTACAGAAGTACACACACACACCTATAGATCTCTATTTATACTGAATGCCTTCAGTCATGTCTGTGACTTTTGTAGGCACTTCTGCTGGCACTTCTGCTCCAGAAAGCCTCCTCATAGCTCCTCTTCCTCCTAATATTATTGATTTATCAGTTATTATTATTTGTATTGTATTCTATTTTTGTGGAGTAAATCTGCTTGTTTTTCATTTTAAGATGATTTGGTCTTTTATGTATTAGATGTTTCTTTTATGGTTGATTAGTATATAACCCCACATTCAAACAGAAAATAATCAAGTGTGTCCCATAAATGATGAGCCCACAGGTCGTCTGTCCAGCAGATGATCGCAACCCAAGGTTAAAGTTGGAGGATAGGTTGAAATATCCCTCACAGAGTAGCATCAACCAATCAGAATAACATTTTCCCTTGAGGTCTTACCCTTTCCTGAGGTCAGAGGTCAGTGAGTTTGACCATTGTCCTTCATCTCAGAGTTATGGAGTAAAGAAGATCGAGATCTGCTACAGTGAGATCAACCTGATAGATTTAAATGCTGTAGTTTCATTTGAAACCAACCGACAGCCTGAAGGGTCCCGACAGTTAAAAAGCAGCAAAGTGTGGCACTAACCAGATGAGCCGGTCGTCTGTTGCAGCGAATAATCAATAACTGTAGCCACAGCAGATGTTATTGTTGTTGCAGCAGTATGGACAATCCGACAGGTTTCCGATCCCCCGTGAATAATCGATCAGCCTGAGAAGAGAATGAAAACAGCAACGCAGCAGGGGGTGGATGGACACTGGAGCTTGTCTCCTGCTGCAGACTGATTTAATTGATGTTGGCTGTTATAACTGTTACCATGATCTTCCCCCGATTCTAACCAAAATAAATTTTCCTGTGGAGATACTGTAATAACCTGGAGATCAGAGTTCAGGGCTAATAACTAACCAGGTTACAGAGCAGTGAGTGTAGCCTCTGATAGATGTGACCTCAGGCACCAGAAGGGGTTTCCTTCTCTGAGGTGACCATAATAGAAGACTAGCCGCCTCTTCCACTGAAGAAAAACACAGAAAGACAGTCAGAGATCAGGACAGCGATGTGTGTGTGTATGTGTGTGTACCCCTGGCTGTAGATGTATTTGGTGAAAGTCAATCTTGATTTTGTTGTGCCACATATTTTCTGTGGAGGGCAGTCGTCTGATTGTCTCTAAAGATCTCCCCTGTTAGATCTCCCTGATATGATCTGGTGATGTTAGGGTCTGGTTGCAGTTTGTAGTCTTTGTGAACAGTTCCAAAGTCTCATGGGAGCTGTAGTACAGCAGCTGTAACAACACACCAACTTTTTAGGCTAGAGTTTGACAAAATTAAAGTCATGGTTTTCACACAAAAAACAGTAAGAGGATTTACTGTGGTTTCAATGGTTAAGATTCATTTTAAAATTGATATTATTATTTTAAATGATTCCTCTCAACCAATCAGCTTTCAGGAAAAACCATGATTCAGCCAATGAACTGCAGCCGTTAACAGACCACGAACATCTCTGTCTTTGTCTTCATGTGGAGTTTATTTCTGTCTGTCAGCACCAACACCAGAGACGTCATATGGAAGCTATTACTGTATGTGTGTGTGTGTGTGTGCGCGCGCGCATGCATGCATGGAGGCTGTTTTTACAATCAGCTGATTTAATCCACAGACTGCTCACATCCCTCCCTCCTCTGTTGAATGAAACTGTGAATGCTGTGAACACTAAATTTATTATACTGAGTGGTTAGTAATTCTTTAGGGGACCTTTTGTACACACACTGAACTGGGGTCATGAGATGGAATAGATATAAAAAAAAATGGTAAAAAAAACAAGTAAAACAGTGATTTAAATACTTTTTCCTTTCTGTAAAGAAGAAAACATTTTTATACAGTTGATAAAAGAATGATAATTCACGGTACATTTAGCTGCTGTTGTGGGGCTTTCTATCATACCACATGATATTCAACAGCAGATGGAGTTTTTCTCTATTGTCACAGGATTGTAGAGCAACTTTGTGTCTCTTTTAATTCAATAATCCACTGGTCAAAGCAGTTAATGCAGGGTTATGCAAGTACAAGTCTTAGTTCTACTTGCCAATGGATGACGTTTATAATGTTGAAACTTTAAAAACTCCAGAAGTTTCTACACAAAATACAACTGATGAAGTGACACCTTCATCATCTAAGTGAGCCTTTAAACTCGTCACGAAAGCTGTGATGGCTGAGATGCTGATCTGAGTGTTGATGAGCAAGTTGACCGTAAGTTCTCCACCATACTGTAGCTGAAAATGTTTTCTGTTAATCTTACCAGTGATAATTCAGCCGGCAGGTTGATGTGACAACTTCAGCTGGCGAATTGTTGAAGCTCCGGGGGAACATGCGTGTTTGATGTTGTAAAAACTGGCACCGTCTTACTGGAGCTTAAGAAAAGTGCTCTAATGCTTCCACGCCTAGAATGAATGTGCACCTCAGCCTCTTTGCGCTTAGACACAGTTTTCACAGTCAGTCAGTACTTGTATCGACTTGTTTAATTCAATTCCTGCCATTTAGCATCAACAACATCTGTAAGTTGTTGGTCTCTCCCAGATCATCCGAGTCCAGATGCCCTGGACTGTGGGTCAGTCTGGATCCAGACCTGAGTCAACCTACTGAGTCTGTCAAAACTAATCCGAGTAGTTAAATATTTTCTGGCATGGAAATGTACATAGTTCACCTCAACACAGGTATGTGAAATCATGCCTTGTATTGCCTCGGTTAATGCTCATGGGCGGGGGCGGGGGTGGGGGCAGTATGTGTTGGAGCATTTTCATATTGTCATGTCCTGTTTTTATTAAAGTTTTCAAATTAGTTTTTATTGTGAATATTCTTACACCTGACAGACAAAAGGCTTTTATTTTGGCAGTCTTCGGGCGGCGTGTCCTTTTCTCTAGTACCATTTCTGACCAGCCCTCCCTGCCCCACCCCCAGGTCCCGCCTCCTCCTCCAGTCCCAGCTTGCTGACTAAAAATCTCCCACTGGAGATGTCGTGCTCACCGTGCAGCCATCAGGGGGCGCTGGACGCCGATGCTCCCCAGCAGCCGAGCTCTGACCCGGGGCCCAGCTCTTCCTCCTCAGGTCCTGCCTCTCTGGAAGGAGGGGCAGAGCTAACAGAGCGCTGTGGTTCTGCTGACGGGCTTCTGCTGGTCAATGACACGGGGCCGCCAGAGTTGCCAGCTACCACAGTAACACCACCGAATAAGAGCAGGCCACCGCTGCCTGGGCCTAAACCTCAGGGTGACAATTTTATTTAAATTCCAATATCCACATTCTTTTTGTGATTAAAAATTCAGACAATAATAGCTTATGACATCACTAACTGTCCTGTGACCCCGCCCTCCATAGTGCCCCCAAAGCCCCCCCATCTCCAGCAGCAGGCGGGGGTGTCGAAGCCACGCCCCAGAGCTCCAGACAAGCCCCTCCCTCCTCCCCCGCCCTGTAGACCCCTCCCGGCAGACCCCCGGGGGGGCCGGACTCCACCCTCACGCGCCGACGGCACTGCCTCCCCCACCTGTGTCCTGTCGCTCATCGAGAAGTTTGAGCGGTGAGTCCCAATTGGTCAGATGAGGTGTGATGTTGTCATTTGAGATTTTAAAGAGATTTGACCTTGTTTTTATTGTGTTTGTTTGTTGTGTTTGCGCAGAGAACAGATCATCATGGTTCCTGACATCACCGGAGGGGCTCTGTGTCCCCGCCTCCCTGACCCCCCCTCCTCTCTCTCCTCCTCCCGACCTTCGTCACCACCGTCATCATTGTCCCTCACCTCCGCCCTGCCTGATGAGGAGCCGCCCTCAGAGGTCAAAGGCCACGATGACATCACAGTGGCGGGGGAGGAGGAGGAGGGCATCCTACCTAACGATGACGAAGAAGAAGATGATGACGATGATGACGATGAAGAGCTGGCGGTGGTGTGTTGTAACGACCTCCATCAGAAGCGTCTGTCCATGGAGTCAGGTTACAGCGCCTCGGAGAAACACCTGGATGACGATGTGGTTGCCGTGGAGATGAGGGAGCAACAGCAGCAGCCGCCACTGCTCGACCAATCGGAGCTGCCCTCAGAGCGTCTGTCCCTCCCCTCCTCGCAGACGGATGGGAAGCTGGCCAATCGAGACAGTGGGATCGACAGCATCAGTTCTCCGTCGCACAGTGAGGAGCTCTGCTTCGCCGGCGTGGACGAGGGGAGCTTGGCTTATCCCTGCAGCCCCGCCCTTTTGCCCCGCTTCTCCAGCTCATCCTCCTACGCAGGGGAGGGAGGGGAGGGGGAGGGAGAGGAGGTGGAGGTTAGGGGAGCAGTGAGAAGGAGGAGGGACTTTTCTGAGGAGGGAGACAGTGACCTGGAGGAGGAGGAGGAGGCGGAGCTAACACTGGTGCTACCCCCCCCCAAGACGGACAGACAGGACTCTGCTGAGGTGAGACGGGAGTTTACAGACACACGTTACCTTCACTGACACATTAACATTGACAGAAAAAATACTAAACTGTTCACACGGATGAAACGACAGGAGATCCGAGGCCCCCTGGGTTGCTGCTGAGTGAAAATCTCTGGGGGACTGTCTGTGTCTCTGTGTCCCGCTCGGACTCATTCCGCCACGTCGTTGTTTCACCTGATGTTCAGTCACTGTTGGTGACGCTTCCTCCACATGTTTAACGTGCCTGTGTCTCTGTCCAGATGTCTGTCCAGCAGAGGGTCTTCAACATCGCCAACGAGCTGCTCCACACTGAGATCGCCTACGTCTCTAAGCTGCACCTCCTGGACCAGGTGAGTCACCCGCCCAAGCTCCGGACCTGAACCGCCTCCGACAGTCCTTGTCCTCTTTGGTCCTGGTTCGGGTCCGGTGTCGTTGTGTTTTTGTCATCCGACTATCACAACTCCAATTCTCTCACTGTTGCCATGGAAACGTCACAGTATTTACTCTGCAGGGCTGACTCGTGTGAACTGGTTCAGCTGTTAAACTCGGGGTAAAATAACCCTAAATGACCCCCCCACACACACAGAGGACCAAGGGGTCTACATATCTGAGCCCAGGGGTCCAGGGTCTGTTGTCTCATCATGTGTCCATGGCTGCAGGATGTGTGCACTTACAAGCAGCAGCTGTTCACTGAAACTATTTATTATTAGGATGATCAAAGATGTTGGTTCATTTATTTCACTGGATCAATAATTAAACTGTTAATTGTGTTCAGTTTATTACTGAAGAGAACCAGAATTTTAAATCTGGGACAGAACGCCTTTTTCCCAAATGCCCCCCCATCTTTAAAACTGGGCCCCAGTCTGCCCCCACATTCAGGAGTTTCTAACCCACCCCTGCTCTCCTCCTGCAGGTTTTCTGTGCCAGGCTTCTGGAGGAGGCTCGATCTCGCTCCTCCTTCCCCTGTGATGTCGTTCAGGGAATCTTCTCCAACATCTGCTCCATCTACTGTTTCCATCAGCAGTTCCTGCTGCCGGCGCTACAGAAACGGATGGAGGAGTGGTGAGGACGTGTCTCCTGCTCCTCTTCTCCCGCTGCTTCTCCTCCTCAAGCGTTGCTCTGACCTCGCTCCTCCTTTGTCTGCAGGGATTCAAACCCACGGATTGGGGACATCCTGCAGAAGCTTGCTCCCTTCCTGAAGATGTATGGGGAGTACGTGAAGAACTTTGACCGGGCCATGGAGCTGGTGAACACCTGGATGGAGAGGTCGGCCCAGTTCAAGACCATCATCCAGGAGATCCAGGTACCAATCACTGACACTGCTCTGCTCGCCTGTTGAATGTCGTGCAGTTGTCTGGCTGTTTGTATGTGAATGTGTGTGAATATGCGTGTGTGTGGTTTTTGTGCAGAAGGAAGAGCGTTGTGGAAACCTGACCCTGCAGCATCACATGTTGGAGCCAGTTCAGAGGATTCCTCGCTACGAGCTGCTGCTCAAAGATTATCTACACCGCCTGCCGGAGGATGCCCCGGACCACAGGGATGCCCAGAGTATGAAAAGAAAAACATATTAAGACATTGGTGCAGTGATGGCGTTGCTTATATGACAACCATGCATTATCAGTGCTAACATTTAGAGTTCTGGTATAATCGCCTTTTGATAACACATTTTCATTGACACCATCGCGTACCTGCAGTCACACACATTCAACCCCTTCACGGCAGGAACGTGCCAACCAGTGACATGGTTCTTCCCGGAACCAGAACATTTAAGCATCTCTTGGTTTCCACTGTTTCACAGACTGGGACATTTCAGACAAACTTTATTAAAGAGGCGGCAGCAGGAGGACAGTGTCATATTTGTGCCTGGCTTGGTAGGAGGGTTATGGTCCGGACAAAGGACAGACTGCCAGTCTGAATCCAGGTCCCTGCTGGGCCTGGATTCAGATCCTGAACGCTGCAGCTGCAGGTTTTCCTGTGATTGGCAGATCATTCCTTCTTAGCAACATATCCTTCTATTCCCGGCATACCCAGAGTTTGATTTTAAAGGCAGGATTGAGGATAATTCCTGTCAGATCTGCACTAGCACTGGCCTGTTAATCTGCAGACCAACATGTTAGATTGTTATTGGTGCCTGAAGTCTGCATGGTTATAAAGTCCACAAGGACCCTCACAGATCCTCATGGGCATGGATAATGACAAATTTAACGTCCCGGGGCCCTGGCAGCCATTTACTAGTTGTAACTTCATGCAGTTCCCTGTACTTTGTGCCTTACCTGTTGAAATCTGTCATGCCTGTACTCCTACGTAACGATGCAGATGGATGGAGGTTTGTGGATTAAAGCAACTTATTCTAAAAGTATTTTACATGGTAAAAGTATTCTACATTGAAAGTAACTTGAAAGTAACTTGAAAATTGAATTGAGATTTTGGGGAGAATTCCTTGGAGGCAGTGGGATCTAGTCCCTGGTTTTCAACCCTACATCAGCCTCCACTCAGAGAGAACATCAGAGATGGTAACAGTCATCTGTTCACACACTCATGTCTCTGGACTTGTCTCTGTCTGCAGATTCTCTGGAGCTGATCGCTACGGCAGCAGAACACTCGAACGCCGCCATCAGGAAGATGGTAAGTGTTTCACACAGTCAACACCCAGAGCTGTCAGCCATAATCACCAGGGTCCGCCACAGTTCAGACCACATCACACGCGGAGCCCGATAAATGTGACTCAGACCAGAATTGGCGCCATCCCTGTCATTAACCTTCAGCTCATCTTTGATTTAACTGCCCTGATTACACTCCTCAACAGTCTAAAACTCCTCACAGACACAGTCGTTGCTTCGTGTGTGTTTGTGTATTTGTTCAGACTCGGGACATCAGTGTTGAGTCAATCCTTCAGAATATTCATCCTCAGGAACAGAATCTATATTGACGCGGATGTTTGATATTTGGATGTTTTTCCAATCTGTTGGGTTTCATTTACTTTATTTTGTATCGAACTTTGTGCACTAACACTGCACCAGACCCTCAGGAACGCCCCAACCCCCATGCTTTGTGATATGACTCTTTCACCAGATGCCCATTTACATTTTTTGACATGAGAAGAAGAGACCTGGACTTGTATAAACCAGATGGGTTTCCGATTTTGTGAGTCCCAGCAGGACGTTTGCTGTCGTCTCTAATTAACTCTGCCAGATTAAAGGAAAGCTGCCGCCGAAGTGTGTCGTTTCAGCGTGTTCAGCCCTTGGCTCACTCTGACAGTCTCTCAGTGACTGAGAGAGAAAACCGGGTGTAATGAGACCAGGACGATTGGTGGCATCACGCAGGCAGTGGGAAGGAGCTAATACTGAGCTAAGAGCAGTGTTGTCAGTGTCAGAAACGTCCTTCTAATCCTTCATTTCTGGACTCGATCAAGGACACTGTGTTTACCCCCCCACTGTTGTAGTGGTCTTTCTGGTCCGTAACAGTTTGATTCCATCAGTATTTATCACATTTGTCTTTTTCCATGCAACAACTTCTTCACCCAAACCAAATGTAAAAGCTTTTTTTTGCAGTATTGTGTCTTTTTTCTTTAACTTCTGGCCTTTACATATCTTTTGCAGTCAATCTCTCAGTAGGCGATGATACACCTGCTGAGCGTTTTCTGACTCTACCTGTCTCTCACCATCCATCAGGAGCGAATGAGGAAGTTGTTGAAGGTGTACGAGTTATTGGGAGGTGAAGAAGACATCGTTAACCCAACTAATGAGCTCATTAAAGAAGGACACATCCTCAAACTGTCCAACAAAAATGGGACCACTCAGGACAGATACCTCATTCTGGTACTTGACGGTCTTCTACTCTATTCTACTATCTTGTCCTTCGCTGTTTTCAGGTGCAGGCAGTGATAAGTGACACCTGTCTCTCTTTACAGTTTAATGACAGGTTGCTGTACTGCGTCCCAAAGCTGCGTCTGATTGGTCAGAAGTATGGCGTCCGTGCTCGAATTGACGTGGACGGCATGGAGGTGAGACCAGTTCATGTCTGACCTGCCCACAGCAGGTTTAACTTAACATGAGCCCACAGAGGTTCAGTAATGTTCAGGTCGGGGGGGGGGGGCTCCAGCTCATGTTTCTTGAATCTGTTCATGGTGGATTCTGAGGTCTGCTTCAGATCCTGTTGCTGTTGTAGAAGACTCTTTCATTGTCACCTGACTGACTGACTGACTGACTGCAGGACATCAGCCTCCAGAACCCGCTGATGTTTATTTGAATCCATTCTTCTCTCTGTCTTTGTTTCCTCTGCCCCCCTCCAAGCTGAAATGGTGAATTCCTTTGTGTCTTTCTGTCCGTCCCTCAGTTGAAGGAGACCAGCGGTGGAGCAGTTCCCAGGACGTTCCTGGTGTCTGGAAAGCAGAGGTCCCTGGAACTGCAGGCCAGGTACAAACCCAGAGGCTCAGACCTGATCCGGTTAGGTCCAGAAGTCTCACTCCTGACCTGACACCTCAAATACACACAACATCACAACAAGACAATTCAGTCACACAATGAAGCCACACACACACACAGTAAGAGGAAACACTGTTTCTGACTTGGGTTTCTTTGGCACTTCAGTCCTATAGTGAGGCGCATATGACTGGAAACCCATGCTCCCAGTGTCCCGAGGTTTTCTGGCTGATTTTCTGTTTTTTACGTGTCTCTGCAGAACGGAGGAGGAGAAGAAGGACTGGATCCAGGTAGAAACACCGTTTAAGTTTAACACCCTCCTCCCCCCTGCATCACTATCTCCAGCGATTTCTCACACTCCCTCAGTGATGCACAGGTGTATTCCAGGATGCTGTGACATCACTGCTGGGTGCGGTTACAGGTGCAACAGAGTACAGCAGTGATTCTGGCTGTGATCGTAGGTGAAACAGCCTCGGTCGTCGTCTTTAATGGTTAAGTTACCGTTAAAGACAATGACAATGAAACTCACAACTCCCTGGGCAAATGTTTAAACTGAAAGCACTGTGGGAGCTTATGGTGCATGATCTTCAGGTGGGCTTTTAATGTGAAACATCAGCAGGAAGTGTTGATTTTCAGTGAGAATAGCTTCACATTAGTCCAGTCTGAGGTTTATTTGTTATTATTCAAGAACTGTCCATTTGAATATAGGCTAATAATATGAGAAATATCTGTTATATACAGTAAATAGAACATTTTTAACTATACGCTTGGTTCTGTGTGTGTGCATGTGTGTGCACGTGCGTGTGTGCGTGTGTGTGTGCGTATGTGTGTGTGCGTGCGTATGTGCATGCATGTGTGTATGTTTTCACGTGTGTGTGCATGTGTGTGCGTGTGTGTATGCGTGTGCGTGCATGTGTGTGTGCATGTGTGTCCGCTTGTGTGTGTGTGTGTGTGTGTGTGTGTGTGTGTGTTTGTGTGTGTGTGTGTGTGTGTGTGTGTGTGTGTGTGTGTGTGTGTGTGTGTGTGTGTGTGTGTGTGCATTTGTGCGTGTGTGCATGTGTTCACGTCTGCTTGCGCTCGTGTGTGTGTGTCCAGGCCATCCAAGCGACCGTCCAGAGACATGAGCAGACGATGGAGAGCTTCAGACATTTGAATTGTTCACTCCGAGATGACGAGTCCACGCCACCTCACTCCCCGGTAACACACACACCAATAACTGTTACTGGTCCGTTCAGTGTTTCAGAGTCAGACCTGCAGCCGGTTCTTCCGGGGCGCCGATCGAGGCCCTGCATCGGGGAGGGGGCCCCTGCAGAGCTGTTAACAGGCTCAGTCAACGCTGTGTCTGTTTGTTTCTTCCTCAGAGCTGCGTGGAGCTGGGGAAACGAGCTCCAACTCCAATCAGAGAGAAGGAAGTCACCCTGTGTATGAAGTGTCAGGAGCCGTTCAACTCCATCACCAAGAGGCGTCACCACTGCAAAGCCTGTGGACATGTATGTTCGTCAGTCCTCACAATATAGTTTAATCTGTAGTAGCCAATAACGCCACGGTAAAGACACACAATATGTTGTCATTTATAAAAGCTGCTGACTCTTGCGGCACAGTGAGCGTAACTGATTGTTGCCATTTTCCATGATGAAACCAGGTGGTTTGTGGGAAATGTTCGGAGTTTCGCGCTCGACTGTCGTACGATAACAACCGGACCAATCGCGTTTGTATTGACTGCTACGCCACGTTGGTGGGAGTCTTTCCCTTGCCTGCCACGCTGACCAGCAGCAGCCAGAGGAGGCGCTCCATCCTGGAGGTTAGTTTGACATCACTGTGACATCACTCTGACCTGGGTGTGTGTCTGTCTATGTATTATAGGATAGTTAGGATACTATAAAACTGTCAAAGGACCAGTATGACTATAAAAAAAAAATGGAATTACATCCTGATATTATTACAGTTACCACATTAATAACATTAAGAGAATCGTGAACACGAGTTGATATTTTTGAAACTAAGGTTGAGTCTTGCAGAAAAATGATACTCCTTCCATCTCTCTCTCTCGTTGGCATAGAAACAGGCCTCGCTGGCAGCAGAGAACAGTGTGATTTGTAGTTTTCTTCACCACATGGAGAAAGGAGGGGGGCGAGGCTGGCAGAAGGCCTGGTTCGTCATCCCTGAAAACGAGCCGCTGGTGCTCTACATCTATGGAGCTCCACAGGTACGTTATTAAAAATAAATAGTGAATGGAGGCTGGAGACGGCTGGAAGGGAATACTCAAACAACTACGGTAGCTTAGCTTATGTTAAGATGTCTTATGCTAAGCTAAGCTAGCCAGCTACTGGCTGTAGCTCAGTATTTACTGCATCTAAATATCTAACTCTCAGCAAGAAACATAAAATGCTTATTTGTTTAACCATTATTCTGAAGGGGAATTTCTTTAGGACCACAGTGGTGCAGTAACAGAAGTAGATCTGGCTGTCATCCACATAGCGAATTATAAGTAAACATACTGTACATAATTGATGATTAGACCCAGAGGGAGCATGTACAGGTTGAATAACAGCGACCCAAGTCTCCAAGATCCACTCAGATTTAAGATCACCGATGGTAACAACCTAACTCCTGCCTCTTAGATAAGATCTGGACCATCTGAGAACTGTTCCAGATAATCTAGTTCACGTTTCTGGTCTGTCAGATAGTATTTAATGTTCCACAGTATCGTAGACTGCACTAATATGAGGCAGCAGCAGAACTGATGTTTGACCTGGGTCAGTATTCAGACCAATGTCCCCTCTATCAGTGCAGTCTCGGTGCTGTGCGATGGTCTGAAACCTTTATCTAATGGCCTACTCTGCATATAGTGACAGTAACCATGGCAACGCTACTGTTGCTTTATACTGTGCTAATGTAACATGTTAGCGCAGTATGTAAAACTATGCCTCTATGCTAAGTCAAGTGAAACATGGATGACGATGTTCAGTGTTTGTTTCCTTTGGTCTTTGGCCGTGTTTTAATACCCATGATGCACCCTGAGGAGGCCTTGTATAGACGATATGCGTTGTCTCGCTTGATTAGAACACATGCGGGTTCGCAGACAGATGTCAACAGTGTTTTGTTTTGGATATCACTTCTCCACCAGGACGTGAAGGCGCAGCGCAGCGTTCCTCTGATTGGCTTTGAAGTTTCTCTGCCTGAGTCATGTGACCGTCTGGAGAGACGCCATGCCTTCAAGATCTCCCAGAGTCACTTGACCCTGTACTTCAGCGCTGACGGGGAGGAGCTACAGCGGCGATGGATGGACGTCCTGTCGAGGGCCGGGAGGGGGGAGGAGCCCCAGTACCCCCGGCCAATTGTGGAGAGTTTGGAAGAGGAGGGGGAGGAGCTAGCAGCTGCAGCGGACGGCGAAAACACGTGATTCAATTGGATGACAAATGATGGTGATGATGAAGGCGGGTCTTTTGATGAAGATCAATTCCTATTGGAAAGCAGTAAAAAACCAGTGCATACATTCGTAGCTAAAATATACATCTAACACACACACACACACACACACACACACACACACACACACACACACACACACACACAAACACTTGTTCTGAGCTCTCTGTATATTTAAAATTACGTGGTTCGTCTGCATGATTCCTCCCTGCTGTCGACGAAGAATGGCGATTTTCCCTCTCTCTCTCTCTCTCTCGGTTAACCTTTGTTTGACCGGGGGGGTGAGGTGGGCGGAGCTTCTGGTTACCCAGTTACCTTCTAGTAATGTTGTCATTGTAAATTCTCACAGTAAACTTTCCTTTTAACGATAACCTCAGAACACGAACCATAGCAGTCTCCTGATCACTGAACCAGTTGGTTTTCCACCGTCGGTCTTGTCTGTGAAACGTCTCGAAACACTACAGTACCCATGAGCCCCAGCTGCCGTTGCTATGGAAACATCTCCACCCAGAGCAGGGACATCAAAGTTGTATGATATTCAGAAAACCGAACCAAAATCCCAAAGTGAACTTTTCAAAACTGTGACTTTATCCAGTGAGTTCAGCCTCATTTAACCGACTTATATATTTACCACGTGTCTTCTGACGGATCACTGCAAGTTCTTCAGCCTCTTCCTGTGTCCTTATGTAGTGTTAACTCATCAAGTTTCAAAAGGTCTGATGTATTTTAGTGGTAAGTGAGTTACTGTATCTGCATTTCTCTGGAGCCAAAAAGGTCAAACAGTCAGTTCGCAAGATAATGTACGATGAGGCTCTTTTATCAGAGTATGTTGAAAACCTGCAGGAGACTGTTGAATGACACCAGGAGAAGTTGAAATAAAATAGACGCAGGTTTAGTTGACAGTTACAACTCTGTTTTCGCCACTCTACCGACCTGATCTCATCACAGTATGATGTCCCTGAGGGCCCAAGTCCCTGAGCATCCACAGAATCTGCAACCTAATCATTTATCTAAGAATATGAAGAATAAACGCCAGGACCAAAGGCCCATGAAAGAAACCAGTGAGAGACTGGACTGAGTGGAACCAACAAAAACACAAACCCAATATCTGCAGCAGCAGAATGGGATTTTACCTGGACTCGGTCCAGACTGAATATAATCCAGCCTCGTCTCCCCTCAAATCACATTCTTATTGGTCAATTCTGCATCTCACAGTTTATTACCAATGGCACCGTTTAGGGCCAGTGGAGGAAGCTGTGTGCCCAATACCTGGATGTATTAATAGATGTGACGTGCTGCCTCCACCCACAGTGCTGCAATTAAAAATCTGTTCAACTTGTCAAAGTCAGAACTGCAGCCAGTTTGTCCAGTGGCTGACAAAGGTACTGCAACAACCCCCCCCCCCCCCAAGCCAAGAGAGCATTTCCCACACAGACCCTGGATACACAGGAGACGTCTCTAGAGCTGTTTACAGGCTCAGTTATAGCTCTGTGTGTTATGAGGCTTTAAACTATGAAGGCTTTATACTAATAAAACTTTTCCAGAGCCCAGAAAAAAGATTTTAAGAGTTTTTGGATTGTGCATGTGGAGAGCAATTTTCATATATATGTGCATTCAAAAAGTATTAAAAAAACCAATGGGGACACGGACGTGGGTCAATGTGTACTGTGAACACAGACATGTGTCCTGCAGAAGCTTGTTGACATGAGCAGAAAAAGAAATTTCCATCACACAGACTCTTACAGCCACATGGATGTGAAAAAAATAGTTTGGGCTGTGGTAACCAGGAGGTGGCTGTGTGTTCACTTCATCTGACTGAGCCTCAGTCATTGTTAATATAACCACAAAGTTCACAGCCCTTCAACCACACTATAGTTAACAGCCACAGATTCTGTAAAAAGTGAGATATTTAAAGACTAACATTGGACGTAATCTGGGGTTTTGCAAGATTGTCTGATATGATCATTGTCTGGTGATGGGACTGATAAAATCTGGACTGAGCCTGACCCAGGTCCAAGGATCTCGGTCAACCCACCAAGACCTCTACTGTTGTCGTTCAATGAAAACACAAGTGGAAAGAATTAGGAAGCATGTACAAACACATGTTGGAGCCAAACTGGACAATGACACCCCCCCCCACCATCATCCTGAAGTGAATGCAGCTGCTGCCATTGCCTTGATGATTATACAAGAGATTAGAAGAGATTCTTCCTGTTTTTAAAAACTAAAGTTCAGCACGACAGCAGGAGGTGGATATTAACTCTCAGATTTTTAAAACATGAAAGAAGAAAGACGAATCTGTTATTTAAATGCACTTCAAAGACATTTCATTTTTTAATTTCAAACCTAGCCTAAAGGGACAAAGGCTCCAGATTTCTTTTTCCTTATGTTTTTATTCAGTTTGAGTTTAAAAGTCTTTTTCCCACCCTCAGTGACCTCATCACTGCTGTCCAACCTCCAAACCTGCCGATCAAATCACTTGTCTGGAGATAAACTACATTTCCCAGCAGCCTCTGCTCTGAGGTGTGGACTCCTGAAGCCTCTCTGCTCTCTACAGGGGAAGCAGGGTACTGCAGGTTCTTCTAAAATGCCTGAGGCAGTTGGTTCATCACTGTCCTGAAGAAACCTCACTCAGCTTGTTCTGGATTAAAGACTTATTATAACTGTAGAAATCATCCCGTTTTTACTACTTTATTAATACTTACTTTATGAATGGAAGATGTACTCCTCCTTGTTAAAATGCCCACAAATACCAAAACTTCCTCCCACTTCATTGTTTGTGCTGTGAAGATCATTTCTGCCATGAAAAAAAAGATGAAAAGTTAGCAGTGATATAAATCAAAATGCTCACAGTAAATCAATATTTTGACTTTCTTTTGACTCTTCAAGTAATTACAGATATGGAAATCATAGGTAAAATTTTTGACAAAAATTAAACATTTCAACTCATCACAATTTATTACGGTAATTTAAGTCAAGATTATATCTTAAGTATCTTACCTAATACTTAAGTTTTAGGTTTTTTTCTTTAATTATTTTCCTCGACATTTCCTGACCTTTGTTAACCAGACGTACCTGAAAATGAAAATAATGATTAGTTGTGGAGCTGATAACCTGTGAGTAATGAGGCTTTTGCAGGACACTGATGATCCCAGTGGTGGTGGAGGTTCTTTGGAGCTGTAAAATGTTTGTAAAATGTAAAATGTTTCCGGAGAATTTAAAGACAGTTTCAGGCAGACAGAGACATGAAGAGTCTCTTAGAAGAACCAGAAACCAGAGTGGACCATAAACCTTCACATTTCTGCTATGTTCAGACCGAAGTCCGAACTTCCCCAGGTCCGATGGACTCGCTTGTTTTTGTTTTCCTGGATGCTGGAAATTAATCCAGTGATAAAACGGAGCCTAAAGAAAAGACTTCTGTTGTTTTTATCATCTTCACTTCCAGTGGTACAGTATTTCTCTCTCTGTCTCTATAAACACCTTTTGGACAAAGTGTTTTGATAGTGAAAAAGCAAATATTATTACTATTGTTATTGTTATTCTGAAGAATCTAAATGAAAAGACAGACTTCTAGTTGGATATTTCTGTGTTAAAGAGTCTGGGCTGTGTTTGGTGTTTGCTTGACGCAAGTTGAAGCAAAAAGAAAACAAAGAGTAAAGATTTTGTAAATATAATTTATTCTCCTGTGAAACCCCAACCCTCCCCCTCCCCCGGTCATGTGACTAAGTAAAGGTTGAAGGTTAACGCTTGCTGTTCCGCCACACTCTGTAGACCTCTACACAGCCAGAGCCCAGCAGCCATGTTGGCTCCATAGTTTAGCAGGGTGAAGGTTAAAGGAACAATCTGACATTTTAACATCACTTTCAAGTCCAGTATAGAGATTGGGGGAAGCTGTTAGCTTAGGTACATCAAAAGAAGAAAAACAACCAACAACAAACAACCATAAACACCTTAACACAAAAAAGCATCTTTAACTGGTTTTGTTCTAGAAATTAGAGGTTTTAAAAGGGTAAAAAACAACAACCCTTTAATCCTTCAACCTTCCCAATTAACATAAAAAGCAAATCATGTTGAATAATAAGGCACAAAATCAGTGGTAGCTTACTCGGTAAAAGATAAGCCATTCATTTAAAGTAGTTAGCTGCTTGATTCCATGCTAGAGGAAACAACTCTATCTTACAATGCTAATCTGTGGTTGGTGGGAAACTAATATCTTTGGGGCCAACAAAGACTTGCTAAGTTTGTCCTACAGTTTGCTAACAGTGTAAACTGTTAGCTTTTAAGTGAACTTTAAATCTCTGCGACTGAGCTAAAGCTACAGAGCTGCTGATAATAACTGTGCTGTTGGTGTTTTTTTTCTCTTTTGATAAAGTTAGACAGTCTTCCCTTGCCTCTAGTCTTTGTGCTAAGCTAGGCTAAACGCCTGTTTCTGTTATCGACACAGGTGAAAGTCACAACTATCCGAATCATCAACTCAACAAAATGGCTTGAAACCGGTTTTCTCTAAATGTCAAACTCTTCTTTAACTTTTACAACCGTCACTATCCGGCGCTCAGTCTGTGCATGGCTCTGGTTGTCACAGTGTTTTTGGCGTGTTTTTGACATGTGACGCAGACCCTAGTGGCGTGTCATCCTCTCCTCTCTCAGTGGAAGGAAATGGCCAGTAACTCAGCCTTAGAGCTCCCATCCTCACCAGTTGTCTTGATGTGGTGAAAAATATGAGTAATTTAGTTAATATGAGTAATTTGTGTCAAGCAGCTGATGCTTCTTTTGCTTCTTTTGTGTAAGTTTTCCTTTTTTTCCTGTTGCCAGAGACCTTTGGAGACAGGTCCTAATGGATTTTGACAGGTTCTGACCAGGTCTGACTGGTCCGGAGTGGTCCTGACCTGTTCTTACCAATTCCAACTTGCCCTGACCTGCTCTGACCTGTTCTGACGGGTCCTTAGTTGTCCTGACTGGTCCTGGTTGGTCCAGAATGGATCTTACATGTTCTGACATGTCCTGACCTGTTCTGACTGGTCATGGCTGGTGCTGAGCGGTTCTGATCACCGTATGTATGATACAGTTTAACAGTGGTGTGTTGTATGAGCCCTGTGTGTGGCCTGTCTCTACATGTGCCACAGCATGTATTTGAAACTGTTTAGGATTCAGAGCTGGTGAAGTTGTTGGTTATTATATCAGATCTGCATTTTGTATTTAAATATTTCGTGTTATTATTTGGTTTGGATACCACATTGGTCCATAAGAAGTTACAGATTGTTACAACATTTCTAGCTGGTTATAACTAAAGAGGAGTGTGACTAAATTATTATCATATGAGAGAGTTTAGATTTGAAATTCAAGGTTGATTTTTCAGAATAATGCCCAATTAAGAATTAACTCAAATGTCTTGACTGCTAACACGAGCTAGCTCTAGCTTGGAGGTAAGCTCCCAAAGTGACTCACCAAACTAATATAGGCTGTTTCTTGTTTCTTCCTAACAATGTTCCATCGCCTCAGTTTCAGTTAATAAGTGTTTGACAGTAGAGCAGTGTTGCACATAGGGAGGTCGTTTCTCAACCTCTTCTCAGTAGGGAATCGATCAAGTTGACAGACACCAGAAATAATGTTGCATTTGTGTCAGTTGGGAGTAAAGGTAATGATGGGAGAGATTCTCTAAGGACAACTTCATCATTAAACACAAACAACACAAAATTAGGACACAAACGTTTCTCAAAGCGCATCATACGACCTGGTGAGCGAATTTTTGAAAACATGACTAATTCGACTTTACTACTGTGTAACTTAAACAGAGTGAAACAAAGTTGTCTGATGGTCATTTAAGTCAGATGCTTGTTCAGTACATAGCTATATGTAGTGAATTTCGTTGCATTTATTTACCTTTAAAGAGACTTTGGTGGCAGTTCCACACTTTCTGGCACCAAATTGGCTTCATCAGAGAAATTTGCCTTTCCCGGTCATAATTATGTCTTAGATTTTGATGTGAATCCTGATTTGGTCTGACTCACCTGATGTAGGCTGCAGGTACAAAACCTTCCATTAGCCACATGTCTCAAGCAGCATTCTCCTCCCTGCTTTCCCAGTAAAATGTAGAACTGGGTGATGATGTGTAGCTTTTCCAAAAATAATGGCTTTTACCTTGATCTCTAAGCTTTTTGTAGTCACATAGATGATTTTATACTGTTGGTGAAGTAACTGAACATGCACATCTCTACTTATAACCAGTCATCACCTGTGTAAACCAATAAAACAAGTTTTTATTGGTGTAAGAAAAACAAAGTCAGTATAAAACTAGTAGCAGCTATAGTTACCACCACCAGTTAAAACCAGTTGCAACTGTTTCTGTCACCCTGGACTGCTGATCTTTGACTCTCTAGGTTTACAGCTGCTTCAGATGTTTGCCTTACAGTCTCTGAATTTTATTTAACTTTTGCTTGTGCCAAATCAGACGACTCAATCGCTATCGACGTTCAACCATTCAGTCTGGTTCTGTATTTATTTGTCATTGTTATTCAAAATGTTATTGTTTTTTTGTTTTTTTTATACTTCCTCACTGGCTGTTCCTGATATGATCACAGTGATGTTTCTATCCTCACACTGTTAAATCAGCCCTCGGTCAAACATCCTCCAACTCCTCCCTGTCAGACGGCCAGTGTTAAAGACTGTTAATGGCTGCTGTTACCCGTGGTTGGATTATGAACCGAGAGGTCAGGGGCCCCCGGAACGCACCCTTTGTTTGAGGTCAGTATTTCTTGTTTGAAAGTCACCGTTAAAAGGCAGAGAACCTAAAAGAGATGAGAAACTGGGATAAAGAGAGAGACTCCAAGGAGACACACAATGACTACAACTGACGCACCTGCCTCCGATATAAGGAGTCCTGGGGTGGGGGGGCTTTTTACCCATCTGTGCCCCAGGGGCCCCTTTCCTCATAATCTGCTTATGCTGTTGCCTTGGAGACCATCGGGATTTTCTCAGATGACAGATGACACACATGCATGAAACAAATGAATGTTGATAAAACACAGCACTTTGGCATGTGGACTATAAACATGATCAGATATGGATTTACATGTTTCTAATATAGCTGTTGAAGAACCAATCTGAGGAGGACTTGGCAGTGATGTCATGTAGTTGGATGACATCATTTTTGTGACCTGAGCTCTCCTGACTTCTTGCAAGAGTTACCTCTGGGTTTCTGGAGCAGCATGTTTCCATGGCGACCACCAGGTTCCCCGAGCCTCATTCCCAGTTCTCAGTGCTGGTTACCATGCTGCCGTAGCAACCACTAGATCATTTACCATGGCAACAGCATCCACCACCATCTCTCTCTCTCTCTCTCTCTCTCTCTCTCTCTCTCTGGATGTAACAGCAGTATGGTTGCGTTCTTCTTATTCTTGTTGTAGTTCTGGTTTCTTGGTATTATTGATTATTGATTGATTGCAGGTTATTGGTTAGTGGCCGGCCACTGCCTTCCATCCTGTCCATGTCTGTTCCCATCATGCCCTTCTGTAAGAAAATAAAACAACAAATGTTTATGAGGTTATAAATGAAATAAAAACAAAAACTGACCACATGACTTTCAGCAAGTATTTTTACTGTCACTACTGCTGTCTGTACTACTACTACTGATACTACTGTGAATACTACTACTACTACTATTACTACTACCATTACTGTTAATACAACTACTGCTACTGCTACTACTACTACTAATAATGATAATAATATTACTACTGCTACTACTACTACTACTGCTACTGCTACTACTACTACTACTACTAATATTACTACTACTACTGCTACTACTACTACTACTGCTCCTGCTGCTGCTGCTACTATTACTACTAGTAGTAGTACTATTAGTACAGTACTACTATTACTACTACTATGGCTACTGCTGTTAATACTACTACTACAATTACTACTATTGACACTACTGCTACTAATATTACTACAACTACTGCTGCTACTACTACTGCTACTACTACCAATAGTACTATTACTACTACTAGTACTATTACTACTACTACTAGTGCTACTACTACTACAACTACTACTACTAATAATACTATTTCATTCAGTAAACTTATTGCATTGCTTTGAAACCATTTATAAATGAAGCAACACCACCATCTAGTGGTGACTTGAGTAAACAGCAGATACATTGATGTATATTAGTCAAGAAAAGATATACACAAATAAAAGAAATAAAAACTGTAACTTCAGATAAAGACCTGATATATTTTACAAATATTGATGTTTTTACTCACGTACTGTACTTGAATATGATTTTGAGGTACTTGTACTTTACATGAGTACTTCCATTTCATTCTACATTGTACTTTCTCCCTCACTACATTTATCTGACAGTTTTAGCTATTAGTTACTTAAGGCAGATTACGGTTTAACACAGGAAAACCTGAGGTTAGTACTGTGAAGTAATTCACAGTACTTTTGTGAATAAAGACTGAGTAGTTCCTTCAGCACCCTCAGTAATAATGACTGTAAAGGTTAATAAACACTGACATGCTGCTGTATAAAAGGTACTGTTACTTTTTAAATTCTCAATTTAGGACATTTTTTGATGATGTATTGTCTGTATTGTCTCAGCCAGAGGAAATGACTCATACACTTCAACTGGATCTGATTTTTTTATTGTATAATTTTTAAAAATTTCATTAATGTAGATGCGAGTATCTGTGACGTCACCCAGCTGACCGTCTCTCTCCGCCTCTCTGATTGGTCGGCGCTGCTGTCACTCTGAGTTTGGCCGATCGGCTGACGTAATCCCCCTACACACACACACACACACACACACACACTCTTCCCGTAACACCCACGAAATCGAACAAGATGTCCGCCACAGTCTCTGAGCCCTGACGAGCAGAAGAAGCTCATTGGCTGTCAGAGAACCCAGCCGCATTCCTATTGGCTAGCAGTGACCCGAGCAGCAGCTGATTGGTTGGGGAGAACTCGGTCCACGTCTGTGTGACAGCACTTGCTTGAGTGAACGGTGACTGATCTGTTTGTTGTAATTCTATGCTCCCAGCTGCCTGTCTAGCTGCCTTCTGTCTGTCGGTCGGTCTGCCTGTCTGTGGCTCAGTCTGTGGATCAGTGCGCAGGGTCCCCGAGTTCTCTCAGCAGTTACGAGGCGGACTAGGATCTGAGACCAGGTCTTGTTCTTCCGTTGGAAGACTGGTTTTCTCCACGGGGGTCCGGGACAGACGGTCACTGCTGGACTAAACATGTCTCTGTTTCAGCTGCTGTGATTTCACGTCTGAGACTTTGATCCTCCGGTGGCTGCTCAGTCCGGTCTCTGCTCGTTAAAAGGTCTCTGTCTCTGGAGAGATGTCAGCTGTCAGCTCGGACCAGACCCAGACCGGAGACAAGAACTCAACCGGAGCCGAGCCTGAGCAGCAGGAGGCCGGAATCCTCCAGCCGCAGACCGTGTTTGTCATCCTGGACTCGGCTGAAACACTCAATCTGGTCCGGTGAGTCCGGAAGTTCTAGGAGTATCCGTTATTTCTGCCGCGGGGAGGACTCTAAACCAAACTACCTTCAAATATCTCTAGTTTTACCGGTCCTGTGCTACTCTGTACAAAGACATAACTTACTGACCCTGACTGAATTCTTGGCTTAGATGTGTAGATTTTTCTGGTAAAATCGGGACATAAATTATACACCAAAGATATTGCTTTAGTAATATTTTAGTCCACAGTTATGCAAAAATAACAAGAAAATCGCTTCAGAAAGTTGATATTCTAACTTGAATAGAAGCTGTTATGCGTCTTGACCGATGGAAATCTACTCTCTTGGCATGAGGGGTCGTGAGGACACGATGAATCTGCCAGTTAAAGTGAGTAGAAGTGTGATAACTGTTGAGGCTGATGATGAAGGTAACAGTGGGTGCTGTTTTCTCTACTGGATGAACAAAGAGACAACCTGCATTGTTAAACCTCATTTAATTATCCACACAGTAGTTTCTCCAGATATAACAACGAGCATCTCTGTGGTTTAAATAAAACCTTTTATTAATATGAATTTGTCTTATTGTATAAGATCAGAATCAGAAACTAGACTTTAGACTCAAATTTCATAGTAAACTTTAAATAGCCAAAGAAATGAATGGAGTCTGGTGCGTAATGCTCTCCAGTTGTTGTAAAGCTAGAGTGCTGTGACAGTTATGATGATGATGAAGATGAAGGTCAGTTGTGTCTGTCTGAGACCCGTATCAGGAAGGTTGTTGTTGTTAATGTCTGACCTTCGACCTCTGATCCTCTTTGCCTCCTGGTGTAATGAGTCATCCAAGATTATCACACACACACACTCTCACACATATGTTGGTATTTCTAAAGTTGTGAGGACTCAATGCCTAACCCAAACCCTCAACCTAAACCTGGTTCTAACCTGGACCCTAAATCTGGGTCTGAACCCTGACACACCCTTTTTAAGGAGTGAGGACTGAATAAATGTCATCACAATGTTACAAATACACGTAGACACACACATAATCACACACTGTTTTTCCCAAGGGAAATGGAGAGACAGGTCTGGTCTAGCCCTCCTCAGTGCTGCCACCCCCCGCCTCGGTCCCACCACCACACCCTGCTAAAACACACACACACACACACATACACACACACACACATACACACACACAAACACACACACACAAACACACACAAATGATGAGGGCGGTGAGAAAGCAAAAGTATGAACAAACAAGAGGAGACATCTCCACATGATGGTCTGTTTGTCTTTAAACCAGTGACTGTAAGTAAAGATGGCCGACGTGTCCTCTCGTCCTCCCATTGTACAAAAATGAAGTCAGAATATCGGGGATACAGGCGCCGCCATCTTGTGGTGGTGACACCACTTTCAGATTCTGCACAGTGCTGATTGGCGGGTCAAGCCACGGTATCGAGGTCCCACCCATAAACCCGCCCCGCTCAATCACAAGCACACACACAGCTGTCAATCATGAGGTGATACCCCCTTTTGATAGCATCAAAGAACTAATTAAAACCAAAGTTACCGGAAAAATTAAGACTGGAGCATACATCAGGTTGATAAGAACCAAATAAAATGACAGAAACCATCTTTGGGAACATTTATCTGACTGGATTTTTTACTTAAGCCCATGAGGGGGCAGGGTTTATGACCTGTACTGCAGCCAACCACCATGGGGCAATAAAGGTGATTTGGAGAGTTTGCATGTATTTTATCTTTATTTCCAATCACTGGTTTAAACTGGTTGATGAACTGTGAGGAGGAGGAGGAGGATGCAATGAAGAGGATTTTAGTCTCACGTCACTACTCAGCAGGTGAAGATGAGGCTGTAATGAAGATGTTGATGTGAAGAAATGGAGTTGAAGTGAAGAGGATGATGGAGGTGATGAAGGACAGTGTTTCTGCTTGGTCAGAACTTTTTTTATTCTCTTCACCTCAAACTGTTTCCGGATGTTTTTTAACCAGATAACAACCTCTGTTTGGTTTAACTGCAACATGTTTTACAGTGTGAACAGTGATGTCGCTGCCATCTTGGCAAGATGAGGCAACAGTGAATGTGAAGGGAGTGAATCCAGATGTCGATCAGCTCAGACCTTCTCCCCTCTGGTCTGTGGAAGCTGAACAGGCTCAGAATCAGGTGCTCTCAGCCGTCAGTGGAGACTGAGGCCTGATACCGTCCTAGGACAAGAACCACAGGTGTCCTTCCGATATTTACACCTGGGACGGTTTGGAGAGGACAGTGGACAGGACTGATCCAGTGGGATTTCAGCAGGTCGACACCAGCACAGTCTGACTCTGCTGACTTGGTCTGGGGGGATGGTGTGTGTGTGTGTGTGTGTGTGTTGGGGGGGGGGGGGGTTGAGGTTGTCGCTGTGGTAAACGTGAGTTGTTGGGTTCAAGGGACCACCACTGTTGAGGTGGAGATCCTTGTCTGACACTGAGGAGCATAACGCTGTTAGATGTCTTTCAACCTGACACTATAGGTTTGTGCTGGGGGGATAGTTCTCTAGTAGTAGTAGCTCTGTATTTTACTCTAGTAAAGTTTTTCTGTGGCTGTTTGTGTTTACACCATAAACTCTGCTGCCTTTGGTTCGTTAAAGATGGTTTTTACAGTGTAGGTGGAGGAGGTGTGTCTGCAGCTCCATGTGGAGGAGGTGGGATCAGAGGAAGTGACTCAGCAGAAAGACACACACGAACACACACACGAACACACACACACACGAACACACACACACACACACACAGGAAGTGGGATTGAAAGCAGTGAAACCAGACAGCTGACAGATGTTGTTTCTTCACATTCTTCCTCTCTGATGTCCAATGTCAATATTAAATAATTTCTTCAGTCACAGCTGGAACTAAACTCACTGACAAAGGCTGCATTTATCTCTCTCTCTCTCTCTCTCTCTCTCTCTCTTTCTCTTGCCCTGTGCTTCTGTGTGTCTCTGTTCCGGTGCAGCAGGGCTCATTCAGAACCCTGTTCTGGTTGTGATCAGTTGTTGATTGTCCTGCTAAAGCTTCTGTCAGAACCAGACTCTAAACCTGATCTGACTCTTTCTCTTCACAGCATCACTGGGTGGACATTAGAGGAACTACACTTCTTTTTCCTGTTTCAGTTTGTTTTATTGTAATTGAAGAGCTGCAGCCATTTTTCAGTTCTACTCAAAATAGTTTCAAAGGCAGAGAAAAGTCTTTTACACAGATGAAACTAATCTGACTAATACAGAAAGAGTTTAAATCAGCTCTGATCTACACCAATCAGCCACAACTTTACAACCAATCGGATGAGCGTTTTCTAAACTCTGATCTTATTTCTGTTGGTCTTATACTCTGGACTCTATGTCACATGAAGTTTTTTCTGGCTCCTGTGCCGGTTTCCATGATGTAGATCACAGTCCAATGAGGTTTTGCTGTGATGGACTAGGAAAGACTTGAGTCAGGAACTTCATCATTGTTTGTTTTTTTTTTGTTCAGAACTGTTTTAAGCTTGTGTCCATCCAAATCTATCATTTATTTTTGTCAATTTACTTATAGTTTTATTTGATTTATTATGTGCAGACGCAATGTGCGACCTGTCACTCTGATGTCTCTGAATCTCTGACTCTCGAGTCTCTCCGAGGCGTCTGATTGGTTCCCTCTCTGTCTGTCAGGGTGGAGTCCGGGATCGTCGCAGACATCGAGGTCGACAGTTTGCTGCCTTCGGGCTGCGACACCTTCTACCAGATCAAGAGTCAGCCAATCAGCATCAGGTAGCACACAGACCTCTGACCTCTGACCTCTTTCACATCAGTCCCCAGGATCAGTCAGAAATGGTCTCAAAGACTGAAGCTGTGAATTGACCCTTGTAAAAACCTGTAAAATAAAATCTGTCTGAGAAAAGGAGGGATTTTTAACCTGTATATGAAAAAAAAATATATAAAACATAATAAATCTGACATTTGATGATGCTTTAGAAAATGATGGGTAACATTTTATGTGCTGTGAATGTAAACTGGGACACAGAAGAGCCAGCGTCCATCTTGAAAACCTGCCCTCTGATTGGACAGATTGACTCTGCTCTGTGATTGGATGGAGCTTTGTCTCTGTATGCACATCTGATGTCAGCTGTCTTCAGATGATGTCACCTCTCTGACAGCATGATGTCAAATGACGTGAGATGATATCACTAGACAGGTCTCAGATAATGTCACCTGTCTCTCTCTCTCTCTCTTACTCTCTTTCTCTCTCCTTAGTACATCAGCAGCAGCTTCCTCCACTTCCTCCTCTTCCTCCTCACTGCCGTCAGTCATGTCGTCCAGGTAACACAACAACACACATTTCCTTCTTGACTCTTTCCTTTTTCTTTATCTCTTTCTTTTTTTCTTTTCTCTCTTTCTTGTCTTCTTTTTCTTTTTTTATCTTTCTTTTTCCTCTTTCTTTTCATTTTATTTCTTTTTTCTTTCTTTTCATTCTTTCTCTATTTCTTCCCCTTTCTTTCTTTGTTTTGTTTTCTCTTTTGTGTTTTTTCATTTTCTTTCCTTTCTCTCATTCTTTTCTAACTTTCTTTTCTCTTTTCTTTTTCTTTCTTTTCTCTCATTCATTCTTTCTTTTCTCGCTTTCTTTCTTTGTTTTCTTTTTCTTTCTTTCTAACTTTCTTTCTTTTCATTTTTTTCTTTTCTCTTTGTTTTCTAACTTTCTTTCCCCCTTTCTCTCTTTTCTTTTTCTTTCTTTTCTCTTTCTTTCTTTCTGATTCTTTCCTTTCTTTCTTTCTTTTCTACTTTCCTTTCTTTTTCTCTTTTTTCTCTTTCTTTTTCTTTTCTCTTTTCTTTTTCTTTTCTCTTTTCATTTTCTTTCTTTTCCCTCATTCTTTTCTCATTCTTTCTTTTCTTTTTATTTCTTTTCTCTATTTATTTCTTTTCTCTGTCTTTTCTTTCTTCTTCTTTCTTTTCTCACTTTTTTCTTTTCTTTTTCCTTCTTTTCACTGCAGTCTATTTTTTTCTTCTTGACCTCTACCTGCCCGTCCTGCAGAGGGCGCTGAGCTGCACCTGTTCTCTTACAGGGTTTTGATGCGTCAGGACCTGATGCGTCAGCAGGCTCTGGAGGAGGAGCAGAAGGAGGCGCAGCAGCAGCAGCAGCTCCTCCGCTCAACAGACTCCTCCTCCCCCATCTCTGTGTCTGTGTCCTCCTCTAGACCTCCTGCTCAGGTCCCTGTGGAGGTGCTCAAGGTGGGAGGAGGAGGCGCGGGTTTATTTCTCTTGTAATATTACAAGAGAAATGTTAGATAATTTTACTGAAAGGCAGAAAGTTGTAAACATACAGAAATACAAACAACAGTGAAAGAAACAGAAATGCTTAATAATAATGAATAAAAGAATTAAAATAAGCATAATCCAACTATTGGTTTCTGAAAAAGGAAAAACTGAAGAAGTATAAAAAAATATAAAATCCATTACAACTTTATTGTCATTACACCTGTGAACATCCAAAAGTCCAACTTCCTTGATATCAAATGTTCATATTTTTTTATTGATAAAGTTAAATTATTTTTTTTTTATAAAAGTTGTATGTGTTTTAAAGTCCAATAGTTTTAATAAAACAATTCCATGTTGTAAATACAGACGGACAATGATGATCCTAATATCTGATATTTATTCTAGAAACACTGGATCCTATGTTTGCTATGTATCCTATGTACCTATAATGCACAGGTACTGAATAAAATAGATAATAATAATCTGCTCTGTGTTCTCCAGGTGCAGACTCACCTGGAAAATCCCACCAGGTATCACATTCAGCAGGCTCAGAGGCAGCAGGTTCGTCAGTATCTCTCCACCACACAGACCGCCGTGACTGCCAGGACAGCCAATCAGGAGCCAGCGGAACCATCACCAAGCCACTCCCCCCAGCAGGGTTCCGCCCCCAAATTGCAGCCAGTAGATGGCAAACAGGAAGTAATATGTACAGATACAGCATATACATATTAACAGTAACTAACACATACAAATAGTAACTGTTCCACCACAAAGTTCAACTCATAGTATCAAATTGCTTCCTTTAAACCATCCAACATCTAAACCAATCAGCTGTTAGGTCCCACAACCTAACCCATCATGCACCAAGCTTTTGATGCTCCAGAGCCTGTCATAAAACCTACCGCCATGTCACATTTAAAGGAGCAGTTCACCGGTTTCAGTGAACTCAGCAATGTCCTTCCTGTTTGAATCATAATCTGCTGAGTCAGCTGTTTGAGAGGATCTGAATCAGAGCTGCAACACACACACACGCACGCATACAGTTTCCAGTTCAGCTGACTCAGACAGTTTTTCTGTGGCAGCTGAGAAGAATCAGTGCATTTACACTCCTCAGATTTCTGTATAAAAACATATGAACCTCATGTGTCTGTATCGTTTCATAAAATCTGATGGAAGCTTCAGTGTTGATGGTTGAACTCACCGTTCAGACCCAAAATTCAGATCTATAACATCCAGATTTTATATCCAAATGTTATAATCTACACATCAGCGTTTAAAGAGCACCGTCTTTCAGCCTTCTGATCTCTGATTGGTTCATTCAGATGGAAGAGACCGTCATTGATGACATCATCAGTTTGGAGTCAAGTCTGAACGATGAATATCTGACACTGGTCGACTCGGGACTGCAGCTCGCTAACACGGTAATGCATATGTGGAAAGCACACAATAAAAGACACACGGAAAACACAGGAAACATATATTCAGCATACAGGAAACAACAAAATGCACAATAAAACATAGAAAACACACAATGAAGCATGTGAAAATCGTTCGGAAAACACACGGGAAACATACATTTAACACAGAGAAAACACAATAAAATACACAATAAAACAATTAAAAAAAAACAGGAAACATTGAACATACAGGAAACAACAGAAAAACACAAAAAATACAAAATTTAAAAACTAAAACACACAATAAAAGATAAAACACACGGGAAACATACATATAACACAGAGAAAGAAATAAAATAAAACAATAAAATACACAATAAAACACAATAATAAGACAAGGAAACAGGAAATTTACAGGAAACACAACAAAACGCACAATAACACAAACAGAAGACTCACAATAAAACGCATGGAAAACACATAAAACACACGATAAACATACATTTAACAAATAGGAAACACAACAAAACACACAGAAAACAATAAAACGTAGAAAACACAGGAAACATACATTTAACACAGAAAACACAATAAAATACACAAAACATAATAAAAACACAATTTAAAAAAAACAGGAAACATTTAACATACAGGAAGCAACAAAAAAAACAAAAAAAAATACAAAATTTAAACACTAAAAAACACAATAAAAGATATTTAACTCAATAAAACACATGGGAAACATACATTTAACACACAGGAAGCACACAACTAAACACACAAACCTACAACAAAACACAAAAACAGGGAAAACATGAAGAATACACACAGGAAACACATTTTACAGAGAGGAAACACAATAAAACACAAAATAAAACAGGAAACCACACAGGAAACATAAAAAACACAATAGAATACACAAAGTATACATTTATTCATTTGGCAGAAGATGTGATAAATTTAATAAATAACCAGAGGTCATTCTTTGTCACATTAAAAGGTCTTAAACTGAACTGGTTTATAGATGGTGTAAAACAGTTTTATACTGTTTTAAGACTTGTTTAAAACTATTTAAAACTGGACTACAGATGGTTTCAACATGGTTTCAAGTTTGTTTAAAGTTGGTTTAGAACTGGTTTAAAGTAAGTTTAAAACTGGTTTAAAACTGGTTTAAAGATGGTTTAAACTTGTTTAAAGCTGGTTTTAAACTGGTTTAGAACTGATTTAACACTGGATTAAAGACGTATTAAAGATGTTTTAAAACTGTATTAAGGATGGATTAAAGCAGAATTTAAGATGGTTTAAAGACATATTAAAGATGGTTTAAAACTGTATTAAAGATGGATTAAGACTGGATTAAAGTTGGATTAAGACTCGTTTCAAGATGCATTACAGCAGTGTTACAAATGGTTTAAAAATGGATTAAGACTGGATAAAAATGGATTAAAGTAGGATTAGAGCAGGATTAAAGCTGCCTCCACTATCAGATGTGTGTTTTGACAATAGATTTGTTTAAAACTATCAGAGCAGAACTTCAATTTAATTTTCCAGAGTTCCTCGTTTCTGCTGTAGCAGCTGTGGGTGGAGTGTGTGTGTGTGTGTTAGTGTGTGTGTGTCTGTGTGCGTTAGTGTTTTGTGTGTGTGTGTGCGTGCGTTAGTGTGTCAGTGAGTGTACACGCACGTTTGTGTGTGTGCGTTATTGTGTGTGTGTGTGTGCGTGTACGTGTACGCATTAGTGTGTGCGTGTGCGCATTAGTGTCTGTGTGTGCGCACATGTTTTTGTGTGTCTGTGTGCGTTAGTATGTGTGTGTGTGCGTGTGAGCTTAGTGTGCTTGTGTGCTTGTGTGCATTAGTGTGTGTGCGCATTTGTGTGTGTGTGTGCGTTTGTGCGCGCGTTAGTGTTTGTGTGTGTGTGTGCGTGCACATTAGTGTGTGTTTGTGTGTAAATGTGTGCGCGCATTAGTGTGTGTGTGTATGTCTGTGTCTGAGTGTGTGTGCGCGCGTTAGTGTGTGTGTGTGTGTGTGTGTGAGGCAGATAATGAGGCTCACTGGGAGGGCTTTTGTTTCTTTCTTAAAGAGACGTTTCCCCATTTTTCAACAGTCGTTCAAACAGAAAGAGGAAGAGAAGCTGCTCGGCCTGACTGTGTGTGTGTGTGTGTGTGTGTGTGTGTTAGTGTGTGCATGTTCCCTTGATCTCAGAAAAGATGAGGATTTTAGTTTTACTGCCAGAACATGAGAAGAGGAGGATTAAATCAGAGGTAAAATGTAGAGTTTGACTTGTTTTTCAGGTCAATTTGAGGGTTTGAATGTAGCCGTGACCTCTGACCTCTGACCAGCTCTGGACTGCAGACTGGTCCCGTTACTGGTCCAGGAAATTAGCTTCATTGTTAAACTATGGGACGGAAAGAAATAAACATGGTGTAGGAAGTAGTTGGATCCCTTAGTTAAGTAAAAGTACAGTACTACTACTATTACTGCTACTGCCACTACTACTATTACTACTACTACCACTACTACTACTATTACTACTATTACTACTGCTAATACTAATACTACCACTACTGCTACCACTACTGCTACTAAGTATTATCAGTAAAATGTATTCTTAATATGAAAAGTACAAGGCTGTACTGTTTGTATGTTGCTTGATTGTTAGTATAGATGCATCAACATATAAACAGTTGTTGGAAGTTAAACCTGTGACAGTGCTTCGATGAGATGTTTTACACTAAACCAGATAAATGCTGTGCAGCATGACATGGAACTAGTCCTGGTCCTGGTGGTTCAGAGACCCTCAGCTTGTGAACCGGCCTGTGTCTCAGAAGTATGGACTTTCCTGATCTTCCGAGGAAGTTGGTGGTTTCCATTCATCTTTGTAGAATATGTGCATTAAGTTTTGTTTCCCTTGAGTCTGAGCCAGACTGTTTGTCAACACAAAGTTAATAGCCTTTTGAGGAAATGTAAAATCAGTGGTGAGAAAATCTAAGTAAAATTATAGAACTGTTTTTTCAGGTTGAGGGGATTAACTTCAGAACAGATACAGTCTTCATTTTATTCTAGAGTGTTAATCATTTTGTAAAAACACAGTACAATAATTAACTTGTTTAGCTAAGTTCACCCTAAGCAAAAATTTAACTGAAGCTGAGACAACAAGCTTTGACTTTGCGGGTCTAGAGTAGATCTGTTAAAACAAGTGTCAGCTTTTGATCGGAGCCTCGCAGAGCAGTGTGATGTTCCTGAGGGTCCAGCTATGCAGTGAGTGTGTTGCTCAGTGGGAGTGTTCCTGTGCCACTTATCAGTGTGTGATGTGAGCAGGAGGCAGCTCTTATCATTTCAGATGGTTTCCTGTTCGATCAGCAGCTCCCACACTTTCAGGGGGAAACGTGAACTGACTTCAGATTAGATCAGAGCTGGTTCAGTCCCTCCAGATGAGTAATAATTCTAAAAGAATAAAAACTATTCATTTTATTTATATACCACAGGTCATGCACTAAATGGAACAGAGAGACAACAGTGATGCAGGAATTACTGCAGCTCTGATCATTTGAAATAAGGAGTAAGGAATTAGGAATAAATTAACAAGTTTAGCACAAAAGGTTAAATACTGAACTAACGTGAAGTTGATAACATCAAAGAGCAGTTTAAAAATTACAGTGTATAATTATAAGGTAAATATACGATAAATCTACATACTAAAAATGTACTATAAATATTAAAAGTTAAATATACTGTACAAGGCTGCAGAGGCAGCAGCTGAACGTGAAGTTAAACAGGTTTTCTGGAACTAGATCGTCCTGTATGTGCAATGTGAACAGGTCCACCATAGTTACTTCTAATTAAAACCTTGGTTTTGTAGCTGATCTGACGCTAGTGGCATGAGATCATGTCTCTAACGGATGCAGCGTCAGTCTGAGCAAATAATGCCAGATCATCATTGGCGTAAAATTCAAGTCACTTGTCTCTACCAAGGAGTTTTGTCGGATATGTATAAAATACGCATAAAAACCAAACTAAATTCACACTGTTAAGATGGTTTAATATGACTAATGAAAAAACAATTTATTAACAGAGATTAAAGTTTTTTAAATTGAAATGAGTTTTTACCTGGTCATCCTCTGATTGGTCGGTCTCTTTGTCTCGTCACTGCGTTCCAGCTGCCGGTGTCGGGGGCCATGCTGGACGTGTACAGCGGTGGCAGAGGGATGGCCCCGCCCACAATCGCTGTTAGCAACAGCTGCCCGGCCGAGCTGCATGCCGTCAAGAGAGAGCTGAGTGGTGGGTTGCCCAAATACGTGCACACATGTCTGAAGTTGTATACATGCGAGGACCTTTCATTAACATTATTAGCTCAGTCTGGACCCGAACGAGCTCCAGTTCAGTTCTGAGAGCAAATGGAACAGACTCTGGATTTCATGTCAGTTGAAAAACTAAACTGCTAATGAACTGTTCATCAGTGAACGTATAATGAGCCTTCTGTATGAACAACGTAAATATGTGTTTGACTTATGTGGTAACTATGGCAACAGGTCAGCAGGTGAGGTCAGGCAGAAGAATGTAAAGCTACAGTCTGAACTTTACCATTTCATAATATTCTGTGCAGACTTTTCCTCCTGTTACTACCTATGCTGTGGTCTTACTGCCTGATGATGATATAACAACCTGACCTGCATCAGATTTACAAAATGCTCCTCATGATTGACTGAGACTTTCTCTTCATACTAGGGTTGAACAGAGTAAACGCAGCCTTTGTTTGAATGAACTTTATTGGAACTTTCCCTGGACAAAATGACCAGGGGTCAGTGTCCAGGTCGCTCAGTTGATCCGTCTCAGACTCTGGTTGTGTAGAAAGGGCAGATTGAAACCTGGAGTGTGAGTTAACACAGTGAACAGGATCAGTATCGACACACGGAACAGTCTGCAGAGCTGACCAGCTCTGATGTCAGAGCTCTCAGAGTGAAGCCCCTTCTCCTGCATTTCCATGTTTTCTTCTGTATATCTGTTCTTCTTCAGTTTGATGAGTCAACATCACGACTTCCTCTGAACACACACACATATACACACATACATTTTCCCACATCATCAGTTCCCACTTCCTGTTCACATTGCTCCAAAAGACATAATAGTTAATGTCATTTTGAAGTTTCTGTAACCAAACATTTAGTTTGAAATCTTTTCACCATCTCATGGTGTTCATCACAAACTAAACTAGAAACTAAAAGAATCCACTGACTTTGGGCAGGAAGTCAATCGTAATATCTGCAGAAAAAATAAAATTATAAATGTCTAAAGGTCATTTCTCAGTGACAAAGAAATTGCAAACGAAGGTCCACACACTAGTGTTTTCCAGACCTTTCAGTCATACCACATGGTCCTCATTTGGGGACAACGATTGTCCAGTTATCATGGAGGTGGATCTGTTGTCTTGATTTCAACCACAGAACCCTCAGGACTTCTCATCTGAAGCCTGAACCTTCAAGTCTTTTAATTGGCACAATACTGTTAAAATTTTCAGGAAAAAAAAGGGTAAGTGGACCTTAAGTTTAGTCAAATTAAAAAATTCCTGTTTTTTTATTGTTTAACTTTCTGAAACTGCAGGAAGTTCTTTCAGTCAGACAGTTCATAAAAATGTCCTGCATTTCAAAGTGTCCCCACAAACCTGTGTGGAGTCAGAGTCGTTTCATTCTGTCCTCATAAACACACAGTTTCCTTTTTCTACAGCAGGAAAATGTTTTAAAATATGAACGTGTGATTTTGTTGCTGTAGATGTGGAGACCAAAGCTCTGATCAAAGAGAGACAGAAGAAGGACAACCACAACCTCAGTGAGTCCTGAAGTATTAATTCACTAACTATGGTATTACTGTCACTTTTCAAACAAAAACGTTAAACTATTCCCTGGTTTCAGCCTCTAAATTGTGGGGCTTTGATATTTTAATTTTATTTACACTGAAATCTTTGGCTGAATAAACAGAGCACTGTGAACACACCAGCTCGCCCTGTGGGAACTTTTTGGGTATTTTTCACTAAATTCTGTTCTTTTATAGACCACATGGTATATGGGTTAAATAATGGCAGTGAATCTGTAAATGTCAGACATTTTTTATGTCCTGATGTTTGTGGTCAGTGACAGCTCTGGTCAATCTGCTTCTTCCTTCTGTGTTTTAATCTGTGATTTCAACATGCTTCTGTTCCCAATGATAAAGCTGCTGCGGTTTTATTACAACAGTTTTCGCAGAGTTGAACCAAACCGTTGAAAGAGTCTCGACCCTGAAACAGTGTTGATGATGTTTTTCATATCTCAGTCGAGAGGAGGAGGAGGTTCAACATCAACGACCGGATCAAGGAACTGGGAGCACTCATCCCCAAGTCCACCGATCTGTCAGTAAACGCCTCTCAGTCCTCTGTATTACTGTAGCACTTGTACTAATACAACACTATGATAACAGTACTTCTTATGATCTCAGAATGGAGAATATTTAATTATGATTTTTTATTTTGGAATGATTACCACTTTGGAACTTACTATTTTGGAATGATTTTTATTTATCCATAGAAGTGCACGGTCTCAGTGTAATTTTTGATAACAACTGAGATTTCAAACACAGTCCGGCTAGTTCTCCTGCTGCATCTCATTATGCTCATTAGTACTGTGTGTTAACAAGGCACGGCCTGTGATTGGTTGATCAGGGAGATGAGGTGGAACAAAGGAACCATCTTGAAGGCGTCTGTGGACTACATCCGCAAACTGCAGAAAGAACAGCAGAGAGCCAGAGAGATGGAGGAGAGACAGAGGAGGCTGGAGAACACCAACCGCTCCCTGCTGCTCCGCATTCAGGTGGGTGTGGGGGGGGGCACATGACTGTTGGTGCTTTCCGGACTGAAAACAATGAAATTTCCTTAAGTCCTCTGAGTCTTTTCTCAGGAGACAGACACTGAGACCAGGTCTGACTCCAAACCAGCTGGTCCCTGAGAGGAACACACAGGTGACTCATTCACCTGAATGAGGTCAGTCTGTGGACAGAGCAGGAGCAACAACAATACACAATATTACACAACAGTACAGCAATACAATATACATTTAAAACACAGCAGGAGCTCCCTCTGTAAATGAGGGACTATGTATAAAGATACCTCAAAAAAATAATATTCCAAATGCTTATGGTCCTAGGTCTCTCAGTCTCCCTCAGTGTGAGCGTGTCTGGGCTCTGTTCAGTGACAGTAAAAGTCAACGGTGTTTGAGTCTCCGTCTGTGACTGGATGATTCATTCAGCTGATTTAGACCCGAGTCCTGGTCCAGGATTCTGAGTTGAACTTTAAAAACCGACCAAAAGATCCCAAACCTTTGTTTCTTTATTTGTTGTAGGAGCTGGAGCTTCAGGCTCGACTCCACGGCCTCTCCTACTCCTCCTCCTCCTCGCCTCCCCCCACCTCCTCCTCCTCCTCTCTGGACCCCCAGGCCCTGCTATCCCCCACGCTACCCCAGCCCTTCCCCCCCTCCTCCTCCCCATCCTCCTCCTTGGTGACTCCCTCCTTGGGCCTGGATGCCCTGAGCTTCGTGGAGCTGGATGAACCTCAGGGGGCCTCAACCGTCTTTTCCCCGGACCTGATGTCTGACGTGGGGCTAACTGAGCTCCACGGCCTCGGAGACATCCTGATGGAGGAGGGGGAAGGAGGGGGAGGAGGTGTGATGTCTGACCCCCTGCTGTCCTGTGGAGCCTCAAAGACCAGCAGCAGGAGGAGCAGCTTCAGCATGGACGAGGACCTCTGATGACATCATCACAGACGCAAGGACCTGATTGGCCTGAGTTGGAAGTGAGACTACAACCAGTCGGGAGTTTTTTTGTTTGTTTTTTTGTTTGTTTGTTTTCTTGTTTAATAGAAATATTTTTAATCAGTGACATCATCCAAACGAACTACACAAAAAAGTGATGTGACAGGGAGCAACTGTGCCACACAGCGTAACTGTGGTAACCACTGTGAGTCCTCCAGTGTCACCCTGGTAACTGCTGAGTCATCACCACTCTGTCCTACATTGAAACCATGTGTTCCAGTGGTAACAATTATGTCCCCGCATGTCACCATGGTAACCACGATGTGTCTTATGGTATATCCACATTACATCCCCGACCGACTCCATGGTAACCATGGTAATTACTGTGTGTTCTCCTATGTCACCATGGTAACAGCAACGTCGCCTCGTCTTTGTCAAGATCCCCCAGTAAACAACAGACCAGAAGCCAATCGGCTGTGAATGAACAAACCACAGCTGATTGGTTGGTAGAGCAGCAGCTGATAGGTAACTCTCCATCAGCTTGATGAAAATCGGTTTTAGGTTTCATTTCTCTGCAGCACAATGAGCTTGAAATGCGCATTTTCACAACATGTGATCATTTTTCTTTGAGACAAAAGATTCTTGTCTTAAATTCTTCGGTTGGTCAGGGTTAGGGTTAAAGTTAGAGCTATAGAGGTTTCAATACCAATGATGAGATATATTTGAGGTTTTAAGCAACAAAACCCATCTCAGTGCAGTTTTACTTCCTCTCTTTCATCCTGTTCTCTGGAGATCTGTTATGTGTCAGCCAATCAGAGGCTCGGGCTGGGCTGGGCCGGTAAGCGTGGAAGACTGCTTCATGCAAAACAGGCTTCGTCTGGGCAGCAGCTACAGAGACAAAGCCATCAGGAGTTTGACCTTTTATCGGGATCTGACCCCAGGCGCCAAACATCAGCCCTGAACTGTGAGTACAAAAGTTTACAGTCCACACACAGAGACATAGTAACAGCTGGTTTTCATCCAGCTGTAACTCCAAAAAAAGGCCCGAACAGTAAAACAAGAAACTTGAAACAGCAAGATGAAAGGGATACAATGATCGGTGGAAGAGTTAAAAAGACTAAAAGGTCGTTGAAGAGGCCGACCTGAAGGAGTCGGTAATTGAGATCCATTGAAAAGAAAAATAAATAAAAATATAGCAGATTCTGAGTAACGCATAGGGAAACCACATCCTGCAGGACTGGATGGTGGGTCCGGGTGGAGCCGCGCTGGGGGTGTGGCTGAGGGCGGGGGCTGTTTCATTTGATATCATTAAGTTACAGAAGTGCTGACAACTCATATACAGTCAAACAATTACACAGAACCCTGGCCTGGTTTAATCAAAAAAACTCTGAAATCCCACTTTCTACAATATGGGACCTTTAAATGTAGATATGATAACCAGACCTTCTCTCTTTGTCTGAACCCTTTGACCAATCAGTGATCGGCAGCACTGTAAGCTGTGTCCTGATTGGTCATAATAGAACCTGATGTCATTTGGTCCACATGATGTGGAAGACCACTCCCTCTGGAGAAAGAAAAAAACTGAAGAGTAGGAAAAAGAAATAAAATATTGTCCAAATCTCTAATAAGGCAAAAAACACTTAAAAATGCTAATAATGGGAACTCACTAAAATGAAAATGTTAAAAGGCAAAGTCATGATTCAAACTAAATATCTGATCAACTTGACTTTAAAAGTCTGATTTTTTTAAAATAATCATTATTAAACTGAAATCATGGAATACTGGTTCAAAAATGTGATTTATGATCTCATCACTAAGGCTCGGTGTTAGAATCCACGTTTTATTTTCCTGACTGCACTGGGTAATTCTTTCAAAAGACGAGACGGTTTCACTGTAAAAGTTCCTCGGATCAGAGCTTCGCCTGGACATGCCCTCTTCTGTGATGTCACAGCAGGTGTCTCAACTGCAGCAGCATCAGACAATTCACAGCCGAAACCCCAATGTAGAAACCTGGTCTTAAAAGTGGTGTAGGACGGGTTGTCAGGTACGTTTCCTGTCATTCAATGGGCGTGTCACAGGTGTTACCCAATCAGCAGCGAAGTTTATAAACCCCACTAAATACTAAAGGCACCGCGCGAGCACAACACAACAGCACCACTGTTTCCACCTAATGTACCCCTGGTGTTTTTTAGTATTATTTACCAGTTTCACCAGCAGACGGCACTGTCAGCCGCTTTAATCTCACCTGTGACTCAGAGCTGCAGTTTGACGGATCACTTTAACCTAAAGATGTTATTTTAATTAGAGATTTTACGGAAAAAACTATCAGAAAAGCAAATAATAGTCTGAATTGAAGTTGATCCAGATCTCAATCCTGTAAATATGAATATTTTACATTAACACGTGAATCTAGAATCACTGTGTGCTGGAAACAAACAGTGAGGAGACATTTCCGGAGAAGAGAGAAAAACATTAGCTGACTGTTGGACGTTAGAGGAATGCTCCAGATCAGGTTCAGTATCGACTTTATTATCAGTTCTTATCCTTTATTACCGACGCAGATGTTTTCTGTTAGCTTCAGAGGAAACAGAAGGGAAACTAACTCCATCATCATCATCATCATCATCATCATCATCATCATCTGTTCTGGCCTCAGTTGAAGGACCGGAATTCTGTTTTTGCTCCATATTCTGTACCCCCACCCCCCGGTTCTAATCAGTTGTTCTAAAAGTAGACTTTTTTTTCTCTAATTTGAGAGAGGTTTTTTTCTTTATAAGTTTAAATATCAGGATTAATAGATGATGTTTTTTCTACCGATTCTTTTGCATAATGTAACATTAATATTAAAGTCTTTACTAATATTTGTTAATGTTTTGGAAAAATAATCTATGCCGACTTCACTATGATCAGCTCCTGTGTGCAGTGTAGCTATGGATGTGAAGATAACTATCGCTGGATCACTGAGACTGGAGGAAACTTAAAAGCAGCAGGATTCTGAATGGAGTTCTGCAGCCTCTTTTTCCTCTGGTTTCTAAGTTGATTTCTGGAGCTTTTATTCTGGAGGGACATCAGAGGCCATTATGTGCTGGTTGCAGTCTGTCTCTACCTGTTCTACAGTGTCCCACCTTCACGTCCTCCATGAGCCGTGCATCACTGCAGCTGCTGCAGATGTGAATCTTGTAGATCAGCAGCTTCCTGTTGTTTTTAGATCACCTGTTTACACCTGTCGCCCTCTCACTTTACACAGTGTCTCTGCCCCCCCCCCACACACACACACACACACACACACACCCAGATCTACCTTTACCTCCCAGTTAGCCCAAACTGGAGACACTAGCTGAGACCTGATCCAGCTCAGGATCATGGTTGTGGCTCCAGAAACAGAACGCAGGTTTTTACTTTGTCCCTCTCTGAAGCAGGAATATTAAAACATGGTTGTGTGAACAGAAAGCCATAAACATGTCTGACCATTACAGGAGATGATGTTACTGATGTGACTCAGGTTACCATAGCCATAGCAGCCTCTGTCTCAGCTGTTAGTCAGCAGGATCAGATAAAAAAAAAAGGGATTCATGTCTGTCTTTTATTAATGTTCTGATTTATGACACCTCTGTGTTTCATCATGTTAACACCTGTAGTCTGAATATGATCGGTTCCTTTTTATAGATCCTTAATGTTTCAGAATCAAACTTTTATATAGAAATAAAGTCACTTAAGAAAATAAGATTTTGTCTGTTTTTACCTTTTGTTTCCTCCCAAAAAAGTTGAAGCAGCAGGTTTAATACAGGAACATACTTTAGATGATCTCTTCCCTGTTGGATCTCAGTTCTAATTATGAATCTGTGGACCACTGTTTGTTGGTTGGAGACTCAGACAGTGGTTGGGTCTCTGGCTCTCCTCTTACATTTCAGACAGGACGTTTTCAGGTCCTGTTTAAAACTCTGTCCTGTGATGTTCCCCAGGGTTCTGTCCTGGGTCCGGTTCTGTAGATGTCTCTTGCCATTAGAACACAGATGATGTTCAATCACTTGTCTCATTCAAGCATCCAGAAGACGTATAACTGTCTGTTGTTATTTATTTATTCTCTGCTGTCGCCTGTTTTTGTTCTTGCTTTTGCTAAGATGCGCAAGCTATCGCTTCACATTTGTAATGTTCACATCATGGCTCAGCCCTCTCTCCCCCTCCCTCCCTCACTCTCCCTCTGTCTGTCAAGACTTAGGTTGTTATGTTTAAACATATCTGTTCATCAGTCTGAGCACCAGGTGGCAGTAATGGATAGAGTTCAGTCTGCTGCTAAGTTTTCACAACTACAACTTTCACAACAATGATCGGACTCAGTTTACACACTTTCATCTGAGTCAACTGAATCATCATGTTTACTTCCTGAATATCCAACCTTCATGTGAGACCGAGTTTCGTTTTCTGACGCAACATCAAACTTCCATCATGGTGAAGAGAATCAGCAGCAGCTATAGTTAAAAGAGTTGACATGATCGTTATAAACACCTGACAAACAACACTGAGGTGTTTGATGATCCTGATGAAGGCTGAAAATGAGTCCACAACACAGTGTTGCCGAGGTTTTGAGCCTTCAAGACGTTTTCTGCAGACAAAGACATTCTCCTAGTAAGATCCATCACTCTGTGTTACCAGCTCTCTAGTTACAACCTCTGTGATCAGCGTCTACTTGTTTATATGTCTGTGGTTTAGGATCAGGTCTAGCACAATGATTCTTTCACTCCCTGTTCATAGATCAATTTTTTGACAATAAGGCAAAGATTAAAGTAATGTTTTGAATTCAGTTTTTACGTTTAAATTTAGTTTTGTGTCACATGAATATTTTTTTCTTCTTTCTATCCTGTCAATGTCACAACCCTGTCAGATTTATCCTGTGACCCCTCAGAGGGCCCTGACCCTCCTGTCTGAACCACTGTTTGTACATCAGAGTGAAGTGATGATATGAGGAGAGAGTGAAAGTGTGTGCGTGTGTGTATGTGTGTTTCTCTTTGATGTCGGGTGTCCTGGATGTCAGGGATCAATTGACGTTGTCATTTCAGTGATTTCCTTTTTCCTGTTTGGATGTCCTGGCCCATCGCTTCCACAAACATGCACTTCCTGTCCCTGAAGGACCTACTTCCTGTCCCGCCTAATCCAGCCCCCACCTGAGATGTCAATCACTGAAACAAAAAAAAACATCGGACACTGTCAGAGACTGAACATCAGGTTTATTTTTGCTGCAGAGTCAAATTTCACAGATAGAAAGTTAAACAGCCGTTGGCCTGAGTAACGCAGTACGTCTCATTATCACCACTAACAAACCATCATGTCTCTATGACTGTGATTAGTTCAACGGATCAGATACTGATTCACCTTCACTCCATGAATTAACTTAAAAGCCACCAATGACCTGGATTTAGATAAAAACGGGTCGAGAAAATGACTCTATAACCTTTTAAATGTCTGCCTCGGTGTGTCGCACAGCTGCAGACATCTGGTCTGGGATCAGGCGTCAGCTTGTCTCTACCTCATTTACTAAACAGTCACTGAACCAGGTATCAGTGTTAAATAGCTGCACACACACAGAAGCAACATGCAGCCTCTTAAAACTCAGTAGGCAGTTTCTCTTCAGCTGCAGAAACCCAACAACAAAAGTTCAGTGTCTCTGTATGAAGGTCAGATGAGCTCCACCCCCTGATCATCCACCTCTCCACTGGGCTGGGAGGATGATCCCAGTCTGTCCAGTATGGTCCAGTGAGGTGAATATTACAGAGGACATTCCTGCTTCCCAGAGGATGGACACACAGACCCCTGAGTTGTAGATGACACTGAATTTTTCCATTTTCTGTTCAGTCCTGATCCCAGTTCAATTATTTCCCTTCAAAACAACTGGAAAATGGAAAAACAAACAAGAACAATGAAAAGCTTCTTCCAGCTTTAAAAAGAGGAGAATAACTCAGGACGAGCACTGTCCCGCTCTTAGTCTCTCTGACATCATCTTGTAGCCTGCCCCCTGACTGCTCTAGGAGGGAAAGCAGATGGAGCAGCACTCCAGACAGATCTCCAAGCAGTCAGAGGAGCCGCAGCAGTCCTCCAGTATCCCACAATCCAACACGGCCTGACACGCCTCCTCTGTACAGGCCGCCTCCCCCGCCGCCGCCTCCATGCAGCTACAGCAGCCGGCTGCAGCATTGCAACACCCGGCCCCGCCCACTCCACATGCAAGACACTCCCCCACCGCCGAACACATGGACAGCAGCTCGCAGAACAGACAGGCCAGGAGACAGTGAGCGCAACAGTCTGTAGAGACAATCAGAACAGACAGACCAGGAGACAGTGAGTGCAACAGTCTGTAGAGACAATCAGAACAGACAGACCAGAAGACAGTGAGCCCAACAGACTGTAGACACAGAGACAATTGGAACAGATGGATCAGGAGACAGTGAACGCAACAGATTGTTGAGACAATCAGAACAGACAGATCAGGAGACAGTGAACGTAACAGTCTTTAGAGACAATGAGAACAGACAGACCAGGGGACAGTGAGTGCAACAGACTGTAGAGACAGAGACAATCGGAACAGACGGACCAGGAGACAGGAACGCAACAAACTGTAGAGACAATCGGAACAGATGGACCAGGAGACAGTGAACGCAACAGATTTTAGAGACAGTCAGAACAGACAGATCAGGAGACAGTGAACGTAACAGTCTTTAGAGTCAATGAGAACAGACAGACCAGGGGACAGTGAACGCAACAGATTGTAGAGACAGTGAGGACAGACAGACCAGGGGACAGTGAGTGCAACAGACTGTAGAGACAGAGACAATCGGAACAGACGGACCAGGAGACAGGAACGCAACAAACTGTAGAGACAATCGGAACAGATGGACCAGGAGACAGTGAACGCAACAGATTTTAGAGACAGTCAGAACAGACAGATCAGGAGACAGTGAACGTAACAGTCTTTAGAGTCAATGAGAACAGACAGACCAGGGGACAATGAACGCAACAGATTGTAGAGACAGTGAGGACAGACAGGCCAGGAGACAGTGAGTGCAACAGACTGTAGAGACAGAGACAATTGGAACAGACCGACCAGGAGACAGTGAAAGCAAGTCTGCAGAGACAATGAGAATGGACAGACCAGGAGACTGTGAACGCAACAGACTGTAGAGACAATGAGAACAGACAGACCAGGAGACAGAAATACTTTTTGAAAGGGAGCAGATCAGGTTAAAATTGATTTTCATCCAGATTCAGTGTCTCCACTGACCAGTTTGTTGTGTTTCTGCTGCTCACTGCAGTTCACAGTCAAAGAAAATCAAGAAAATCAAGAAAAAATAAAGAGCAGGATGAGAGAAAATGAACACAAGCTGCTGATTCCAGCGGCTGATCATCAGAAACAACAGAAGAGGAGACTGGGACCGATCTGACCGTACAGCCTTGCTTTCATCCTGCTGCTCTGTGGCATGTCTGGGTGGGGGTGGGTGGAGGTCGGTAGAAGCCAGACCAACCGATGCTGGGAGGGGTCATCGGTCTGTGTGTGCTCAGCCCAGATAAGGGCACCTCCACATTGGAGTGTGTTCAGCTGATAAACAGTCAGATCAGAGTTATGTGTGTTCTGCTTCCTGTCACACTCAAATACTGTCTGTGTCTCTATCTGTCTGTCTATCTATCTGTCTGTCTGTCAATCTGTCTGTCTGCCTTTGTTTCTCAGGCTTTATTTAAAGCATCAAAATCAAATTTAGCCAAAACAAAAGAATACATCACCAACATCAATATATGTATATATTAAGTATATATTTAAGGTCTGTTATATATACGTGTGTGTGTGTGTGTGTGTGTGTGTGTGTTTCTAGGTCATATGCTATCCCTCAGGTTGTGGCATGTTTGTATATATTGGTTAGTGAGATTTGCCCCTTCTCCTTCTCCTGCAAGTATTTTTAATTTAGTTGAGAGATAGTTTTTAAATAACAGAGTTGAATCTGTTATTTTTACCTTATTTCACTGAATGGTTTTCATTTTAAGAGGAAGTTCATCTCTGTCCAAATCTCACCTGTCCAACAGTGACCACATGTTCTGTTTTCTCAACACTGGGGGGTCGGTTAGTGAAAGTTGGTCTCAGCACCAGCCTACAGAAGGGCCCTTCTCTGGGCTCAGCTCCTGCATTTGGAGGACTTTGTAGTTGAGGGGGTCTGTTTATCTTTGTATGTGTAAAACGTACCTGCTGAATTCTGCCTGTAGAGATAGAGTTGTTGTTCGGTGTTGGGTGTTTTTCCCACAGCTGACGTAGCTGACTGAGTGGACCCTGTACCTCTCTAACAGATAGTACAATGGGCTGGATAATTTAGGACAGATTTTAGTTGGAAGTCGGAAGATGAAAAAGATGAAATTTTCTCTTAATTGCATTTAGAGCTGTTTAGAGCTATTGATCAAATGGAACAGCCAGTTGGTTCACCTCTATACACAATCAATGTCAGCCCGACCAAAAACTCTTCTCTGGGTGAAGAGCTCAAAGAGCAGCTTGTTTTATTAGGTTGTGACTTGTGATAGCATTAGCTCGGCTAACACAACCTAGCATGAAGGAGATGGAGGCGTCAGGGGCTGATGTCAACTCAGCTGATGTGTAACCATATGTTTAACGGTGAACGATGGAATCTGGAATAACAGCTATGCTAGCTAGCCTTATTTCCATGGAGATAACATCAAAGTGCAATGTAACCCAAACCCTAAGCCTCAGAGGTTGCACCCGTTTCCTCCTGGCAAACTTTACATGTCCAGAGACCAAGGCTGATTGGCTCACCATCTCCAGCAACCTCCTTAATGTGGGCGGCGTCGGTCTTGATGGAGGTGTGGCTTTTAGTGGAGGAGAGACGCTTCTGATTGGTGCTCTGACGATGATGATGATGAGGAAGGCAGCAGCTGTTTCTGTGACAGGTGTACGAGTGAGGAAGAGGAGGAGGAGGAAAAGGAGTAGAGGTGCAGGAGGAAGACGGAGGAGTACAGACAGGAGGAGGAGTCACTGACGAGCTGTCCACACCTGAGAGAAAGAGAGATGACATCACAGATGACATCGCGGGTCAGGTACATGAGAGTAGATTAGTGCAGGTGTTCTGCTGTTACCTGTCTGTTTTCGGAGTGCGGAGGTGGCCGGGCAGGGCAGGAGTCGAGAGACGTCATTGGTGGAGGAGCTGCTCATCAAAGAGTCATCACTGATGTCACCATCCTCTGACCTACCGGTGGGAGAGGATGGGGCCTCCTCTAAGGGAAGAGGATGTAAAACATTAGAAAAGTTGCGCCATCATAATGACAAGGGGCTTCGAGTCCCCGAGCCTGTTTACTTGGAGGTAAAGGTGAGACTACAGGTGAGCTCAGGTGAGTCCAGCCCCACAAAAGATAATCCATGAAGCAGAGAAGTCCACTATGTCTCCAGGGGGGCATTTCCCTGAGGAACACCCAAAAGTCAAACTTCAGAGAAAACTCAGTTTATCTGCAGATTAAATTGATCCAGTTTCTTAATCTTGTTTCATTATTAGATTAATTCAGTAACCATGGCAATCTGATTTAAAATTGATTCCTGCTCTGACGATACCTCTGACCGTCTACATGGCTACCACAGCTAAGGCTTATGGGAACTGTAGTATTTAGGGACATAAACCAGTGCAAGTGCCTACGTTTCTGCTCAGTGACATTCGCCAGATCCAGAATGGGGAGAAGTCCTGGAACCGGCAGGTCATCCCGGTCTGCCAGGCATTAGACTATCTGACCTGATAGACCAGAAAGAGACTCAGACTCAGACCTGCTGAGTCCTGCCTCCGTTCTCAGTTTAAACCTTCATCACAGCAAGACTTAATATGTGAAACGGATCAAACCCGGTTTCATCGTAATGTTTTAAGATGGAGGACGGCGTCTTTAGATGAAGATTTTCAAATGGGCATTATCTGCCCTGCCCTGAACCTGGACCAGGATCCCTCTCCAACCGGAACCGAGGACCTTTTCCATCTACGGCTGAACAAACAGGAGGCAGTGAAGTGACTAAGCGGAGGTTTGTCTCATGATTCTGGACGGATCTGACAGACGACCCAACTCTTATTAGGTTGTGGGAGGAAGTCCTGCCTGTAAGCCTCAGCTCAGGGCTGAAGCACAGCATGTCTGTCTACAGAGGCGTATGGAGACAGGAAATCCCCCCGTGTCGTCCTCCTCTGGTTCAGGGAGGATGTGGATCCTGGTGGAGGGTTAAGGCTAGAGCTGATCCAGACGTCAGAGACTTTTACCTGATCTGAGGTCAAAGTTTAACGGGCCAATGTCATGAGAAACACGGAGGCCGATCCTCTGAAGTCATAGAGTCTCACCTGTGTTGTGATTCTGGGGAATCCCATTGGCTGTAGGCTGACTCGAGATGCAATCTGATTGGTCTGGGTTCTTATTGGCTTCCTTCTCAGTGATGTCAGCGCCGTCGCAGTGAGATGTCACTTCCATCCTGCTGATGTAACATGATCATGGTACCAATTAAATCCTATCTGACTCATATTCATGTTCATTCAACAGTAAAACTCAGTGATGGAAAGTAAATAAGTAACTAATTACTTTACCTGAGTATTTCCATGTTACTCACCTCTCCTTCTCTACATTTATATGCTGAGTCAGATCATTAATTCAACGAATTAAATCTTATGATTATAGATGAATCCACTCAACACATGAAATCCTTAAAATCAGCTACAGCATTAAAGTTATGATTCAGTAACAATCTGTAACTTTCTATTGAAAAGGACCAGTTATAATCCCGATACTTGTATTAAGTAAACATTCTGGGTACTTTGTCCACCACTGACAGCAACAGCAACCACAACAACAACAACAACAATATTAACGATGACCTCTGTTATTCATGCATGAAACAGCAGCTCATTAAATCACTGCCCGAGTTTGGTTTCATTTGTTCGTTTCACAGAGAAGATTCTTGTTTCAGTAAAGTTAATTTATTTCAAATACATTTTGCCTGAAACTGTGAAAACGACACAAAGTGATGAGGTGAAAACTTATTTTCTAGCTGATGTTAAACAAACGGAAACAAATATGAACAAGATATTATTTATATCAGAAAAGAAAGTGAATAGAGAAAAATTTCCCACCTGCAGCCTCTGACACTTATCTTTCTTTCTTTTCTTTTCTTTCTTTATTCCTTCTTTTGTTTCTATCTTGTTTCTTCTTCCTTTCTTCTTTCTTTATTTTTTTCTTGTTTTCTCTCTTAAATTCTTCTTTCTCTCTTTCTCGTTTGAAACTTTCTTGTCACGTTTCTCAAGATACACTCTTGTCCGGGACGCGCGCCTGCGTGTGGCCACCTCCTCCTCCGCTTCCTTTAAAGAGAAACACACGCACAAACGCGCGCGCGCACGCGCGCAGGGAGGGAGGACCATCAAATTCCGCGGGGGCGGGGCTTTAGGGCGTTGATAGCCAATCACATCAACTGTCATGGTGTCAACGTTGAATGTCTGCTGATCATTAATCGGAGGCGCTGATCGTTCGCGGGGTCATTTTACCTCAAAGATTTGACGTCAGTCACCTGACCCAACAGGTACAGGTGAGATGACATCATCGGAGATAATAAATCTATGGAAGAACAACAGGAACGAATATAACAGATGTCTGATGCATCTGGATCAAACAGAAACATCTGGATCAATGCTTAGCCTCGTTGGTCAGGACTTGTTTGAGACCTTTCCTCCTTCACCTGAGTCGTTGCGTCTCATTAAAGGATCAATAAACTGATCAATAAACTAAAAACTGGTTCAAACTGACCCAGTGTTTGATTTACTTTTTCAGTGCTGCCACCAGTTGGACATATGGGGAACTGGAGCTGAAAACTACACTGATCAGCATTGGTACTGGTTCTGGTTCTGAACCAGTGCTAATACTGCTTCTGAATCTGGTGCTGATACTGGTTCTGGTGCCACTAATATAAAACTATTGATTTCTGTTCTATTTGAGAATATTAGAAAATTATTTCAAGAGCAGAACTTTCTCCTGAAGTAACTCGGTGTATGAACGAACGAACGAGTAGAACAGTGGATGTTTTTATTTCTGTCCTCTCATTAAAAAAAACAGCAGAAGATTTCGATTGTTCATTCACAACCTCACGAGTAGAAACATCATGATTCAGACAAACAACTGAAATGGAACAAAATCCACATTCATGATTCAGTTCATGAAGAAACCATCTGTAACCTGCTAAAATCAAATCAGAAAACAACAAATCCTCAAAATATAATTTGGAACAGGAAGTTTACCAGTGAAGAATCAAACCAATGAAATCTTCCTCCATTCGTCTTTATCTTCCATCACCATCATGTGGGTTTTTTTTTTTATATTTAACATCTCATCTGTTCTCGCTTCCTTTCAGACAATTTTATTGTTTCTTTAAAAAAAACAATAAGTTCTCCTTTCTGGATTTTCCAGATTTCTTCTCCTCAGTTGTTTTACATTCAGCCCCAATGCAGCGTTTGAACTTTTGTTTTCTGGAGACAATTTTCCTAAAATCTCTGTCACTGTGATTGACTAGATATTTCAGATGCTGACTCATCAGTGATGACTTTTCATCAGTGGCACTGGCATATTGATATTTATGCTGTGTGCTTGTCCCTAATAACTCACTGAGGATTTTAGTTTCATGACTGAACTCAACGTTTTCAGGCTCATTTGTATATTCTGACCATATATACTGTAATCTGTATCATTGAATGTATAAACCTAATTTCTCTTTATTTTTATTTTCATTTAAGACAAAGCAACATTGTTTGAACTGCACCTTTCAGACATTCAGACTTGGTTCAAATAAGACAAATGAAAAGCACAAGAACATGTTTTATAAAGAAGGAAAATAGTTTTTATTTACTTGAGTATTTTCTGTTAGTTTATACTTCTGCGCTACCACAATTTGAATCAGAAATATTTTTACTTTTTCACTTTTAACCGTGCTACATTTATTTTCTTGACTTTGCAGCCTGGGATTAACAACACAAATCATTATGAAAAAAAATCCTAAAACATTAACCTTTATTGTCCAGTTTATCGGGTCTTTAAAATCAGCTCAACTGTCAGCAGCTGCATCAGTAAAGTGATGATCAAAGGATCCAACAGTATCATACATGTTACTGTTAAACTTGCCGGTCCGGTACTGAGTTCTTTTACCTCTGGCACTGGAACACTAATTCAGTAATTTTGCTTTTTCCTATGTAGTTTTTCAACTAAGAGAGTATTTCTACTCTTTAGCGTTACTTTTCTCTCTAGTAAGGACTCTGAGTCCCAGTCCTGAAGGTGTGTGTTTCGGTTCCAGTCCTGCGGGTGCATTTCAGTCCCTGCCCCGCAGGTGTCACTGCAGCCGCGCCTCCTCTCCGTTTGCAGCTGCTATAATTTCCCACGCAGAAGAAGAATGAGGACGCGGATGAAGCGGAAACAAAGAGGTTTCTGCAGATTTTGGTAAAAATGAAAAACCAGTGAAATGAAAGCGGAGCTCTGGTGAGACCAGAGCCGGACCGACCCGTCCCCCGTGTGTGATCCAGGACCAGGACTTCATCATGGTGAGTCTGAGGATTGTGGACGTTGACAGACAGATGTTGAGACTGATGGAGGAGAAGACCGGAGCAGCCGGACTCACCGTTCAAATACCCGCAGCATCGGGAACAGAGAGCACATGATGTTAAATGAGCAGAAAAAAAGAATGGAGTTTGGTTTGACGGCGGGAAAACGAACGAACTGACCAGTTTCCAGAGAAAACTGCAGAAATCTGAAAAACTTTATAGCCAGAATAAAGGTTTCAGAAATATGAAAACTGTCAATCTGATCCGGGTCAGATTAGTCTGAGTACTAATCTAGACCCGGTCTGATGTAGTCTGGAAGGAGAAAAACTGGAATAGCTTTTTAAAAATGTATTCCTGGGCATAATACGGGTTTCATGAATCTGTTTAGACCCAGATTTGTCCTACAGTCTTTAGAGTCTTAATATTTGTTGGTGAGTCTAGATACAGTTATTTTAGATCTAGACCTGGTCTGACTCCGGTGGGTTTTTTTCATAATCCTGACAGAGGATTTTAAACCTTGATGTCCACATGTTTATCTGGTTCAGATTCAGTTCTGAGTAAAGTTTTTTTTTGTTTTGTTTGTTTTTGTTTTTTAAATCTGGAACCTGGTCTGATATGGTCTGAAAGGAAAAAAACAATTCATGTAATTTATTCATTAATTTTCTCTAATTTTCACAAATCAAAACGATCTCTTGATCCGACAGAAAATTGATAATCAACTATCCAGATAATCGATTAACTGTTCCAGTGGTTCCAGCCCTTCAAATTTCAGCATTGGTCCATTTTTATAACTGAAGAAATAGAATTCAGATTTTTGTGAATCTAGCTCTGAGGCTCTGAAGTCTCGTTGTGAATCTGGTCCAGGTCAGACCAGCCCGGGTACAGTGGCTATTGGTGTTGACCTGGTTCTGATGTGGTCTGCATCAGTGGAGTAAAGGCTTCACAGATCCATTGAGACTCTGGTCCAGTTTCTTCCAATAATATTCAGGGGACATCAAATGTTGTGTGGCTGATGGGTCCAGTCCAATGGCTAAAACCATCGTCTCTCTCCATCTCTCCAGTCTGAGGAGGTGGCAGAGGCAGAACGAGGCCCGGAGGAGGAAGAGGAGGGAGGAGAAGAGGGAGGTGAAGACGAGGGTGAGGAGGGAGGGGGAGGAGGAGCGGTTGCCGTGGAGATCCCCAATGCTCCAGTTTACTGCATCTGCAGGAAACCAGACATCAACTGTTTCATGATGTAAATAAACTCAACCAAGTTACATCTGGAAATAACAGAGTTCATGGAGGAAAACAACACTAACCTGTCTGTCTGTCTGTAACTGTCTTTCTCTCTCTCTCTGTAACTGTCTAACTGTCTGTCTGTTATGATCTTTGTCTGTGCCCCTTGTCTGTGTCCCTGTGCCCGCCTGTCTCTCTGCCTGTCTCTGTGCCTGTCTCTGTCTGTCTCTCTGCCCGTCTCTCTTTCTTTCTCTCCGCCTGTCTCTCTTTCTCTCTGCCCATCTTTCTGCCCGTCTCTCCTTCTTTCTCTCTGCCCATCTGTCTGCCTGTACCTGTCTGTCTGTCAGAGGGTGTGACAGCTGCACCGAGTGGTTCCACGGCGACTGTATTGGAGTTTCAGAGAAAGCAGCCAAGTCCATCAGAGTGTGGTACTGTCCGTCATGCAGAGGTCAGTGCTGATCCACAGACACAAGACGTCTGGTGGTGATCAGTGTTTTCTCCTGGTCAATAAATTGACAGGTAGTGAGATACACAGTTATGTCCATAAGTATTTGGACAGTTACACAGTTTTCACAATTCAGCCTCTTTACACAACCATGATGGATCTGAAACAAATTAATCAAGATGTGGCCGAAGTGTCGACTCTCAGCTTTAATTCAAGGGTTTGACATGAGTATCACATTAAAAATTTGGGAATTATTCATTATACATAGTCCACTATTTTCAGAAGCTCAGAAGTAAACGGACAGTTGACTGATCAGTTTCATGTTCAGCTGTGGCCTGTTCCCTCGTTATTTCATGATCAATGAAGCAGATAAAAGGTCTGGAGTTGATTCCAGGTGTTGACTCTGCATATGGTAGCTGTTCATGGGAACTTTTAATATGTGTCCAAAGACATTTAGATGAAAATGAAGGAGGCGCCATTAGTCTGTTCTTGGTCCAGTTCTGTAAACAAGATTCTCTGGATGAAACCAAGATGAACTGGTACCAGAACAATGGAAGAGAAGAGTCTGGAGAACAAAGGAACGACTCCTGATCCGGAGCCACCACATCACCTGTCAGACATGGTGGAGCAGTGTTATGGCCTGGACATGTCCGGCTGCCAATGGACCTGGGTCACTGGTGTTTACTGATGATGTGAATGATGGTAGAAGCAGCAGGATGAATCCTGAAGTGAACAGGGCTGAACTATCTAATCAGACTCAGCCTAATGTTGAAGAACTGACAGGACGGAGCTTCACAGTACAGACGGATAATGATCCACAACAGACTGAGAAAGCAACACAAGAGCTTCTCAAGGCAAAGAAAGGGAATAGTGTTCGATTGCCAAGGCATTCACCTGAACTCACCTTCACCATGAACACACACACTATAGTTTAATTAGACTCAGACACAAACACACACACACACACACCATCCTTTTGCTGTAAATACTCACTACAGCACCAAATGTGGATTAATCCGCTGCTGAGAATAGTCCCCAACAAACTCAATGTTTCCTCCTGGTTTTTTTGGTTAAAATCCAGCATGAGCAACAGAGAAGGAAAAATATTAAGACCCTTAAAACTAAACTTTATATTCATGAGGAGTTTTTAAAGCTTTACGTCTTAAGTAGGAACCAATCAGCTCAGAGCTGAGGACAGAGACAGAGGAGGGGGGGTCATACAGCCTGAGTGGCAGACTCTTTGTTTGAGTCTGAGCATGAGATAATAACAGAATATAACATTAATATAGAATAAAACCAGAATTATTCTTTAGCTACTGATACTAAACCTTACTAACATCCCAGAAAACACAAAGAAACGTTGGATCAATGAGAAGCTGACCCCTGAACAATCATTTTAGCTATATGTTTGCTGTGTGTTAGCTGTGTGTTACCTGTGTGTTGTGTCTGCAGACAGAGACCCATCTCTTGAAATTAAATACCGTCCAAAGAAGACCAAGGAGAAGGAGGAGAAGGAGGAGAAGGAGGCGGAGCCCGAGGGAGACGACAAGCTGGATGGAGATGGTAGCTCCACCCCTCAGCCCAGGACTGACAGGAGGCGGGGCTCGCAGGTAACCAAGCAACAAGACTGGCATCAGGTCAACCAACAGCCCACCCGTTGTTGTGACTGCCGTCAGTGCTTCACGCTAACTGTCACTTTTTCATCAGCCTCCACTATTTGATCTCTGACCCTGGACTGTTTTTACTTCTCACTCTAAGATGTCACTTGAGAACACCCGTCTCACCCCCTGACTGACGGCTGAGCTGCCTCAGGGCCTTGCTCTTTAGATGAGTCGCGGCCTTGGCCATGCGATGGTTCTCCATACGTTTGACCTGTTTTCCTCCACGTTCCTGTTCCAGATCAAGCGCTCGGCCCGGATGTGCGGAGAGTGTGACGCCTGCCTGAGGACGGAGGACTGCGCTCAGTGCGACTTCTGCAAAGACATGAAGAAGTTTGGGGGTCCGAACAAAATCAGGCAGAAGTGTCGCCTCAGGCAATGTGAGGTCCGAGCCCGGGTGAGTGACTGGGCCCGTTGGTGCTGTTTGTTTAGGTCGATAGAAAAACCTCCGTCGCTTCCTTTCGTGCTATGGCGTTTATTTCCTTGTGCCTTGAATCACACTACCACCGATGTCACAGAACCGAGTAAATCAGAGCCAGACAAGGCAGAGCCAGGACCCGGTATCTAAAAGAGGGGCTAGTTCTGTCACATGGACCTGGTCTGGGTCTGAAAAGTCTGAAACGGACCACAAAAATATACCTTGCAATAATAATAATGCCTCAGATTGGTCCCCACAACAGACTCAAACACCACTAACACAGACCCAGGCTCAGATTCGGACCAAGAGCTGGACTCAGACCAGTACTCAGACCAGTACTCAGACCAGTACTCAGACCAGTATCCAGACCAGGACCCAGGCTCAGACCTAGACTAAGACTCAGACTCGGACCCAGACCAATACCTAGACATGGACTCGGACCCAGGCCCAGGCCCGGACTTGATCCAGACCCGGACCAAGACTCAGGCTCAGACCCAGACTTGGACTCAGATCCAGACTCAGACCCAGACCAACATCCAGACCAGGACCCTGACCAGTTCCTAGACCCAGGCTTTTTCCCGTAACACAAAATATGGCTAATTGTAATTTATATCAGCAGGCGCAGGCTAGATTTAAATTTACATTACGTTTAACAGACAGTATAACATCATCACCTGTATCATCACCTGGACGAGAAAAGACTTGTTGGACACGAGAGTTTGGTCGTAACACAGACTCAATCTAGACCCGTTACTTGTGTTAACAATGTTGTCGTGATTTTTCTCGTCTTTGAGCAGAAGATGCTTCGGGTCAGAGACGAGGAAATGAGTCGGAGTGGTGGCAGGGGGCGGGGCCCGTTGAGGAAGGGGGCGGGGCATCACATGGATGATGACGAGGAGGAGGATGATGAGGACGGGTTCAGTGAGAGTGAGCTGGAGCTGTACGAGCAGTACAAAGCTGCTGGATACAGAGACCTGGTCAGTGTGTGGGTGAACGTTTCTGACCAATCTGCTGTCAGGACAGCTCCTTCCTGTGGTGTGACGCGTCTTCCCGTTGCAGGTATGGCACAGCGAGGAAGAAGATGCTCAGTCGGACTCTCTGAGGAAGAAGGCGGTGAAAGTGAAACACGTGAAGAGACGAGAGAAGAAGATGGAGAAGAAGGTGAGGAGGGTCTAGGTGGGAGGGCCGATGATGTCAATGATGAGGTCACTGATGAGGTCACTGACACTCCTGTCCTGTCCGGCAGAAGTCTGTGTCCGCTCCTAAGGAGGAGGCAAAGCCCCGGCGGCACAAAGCGAAGCAGCGTCACAGGGAACGAGTGCGGCACAGTGAGCGAGCGGGAGAGGGCGGGGTCAAAGAGGTGGGCGGGGCTCTGAGGCAGTGCCTGGGACCCGGATGCGTCGAACCGGCGAGGGCCAACTCCAAATACTGCTCCGAGGACTGCGGGATGAAGCTCGCCGCCAAGTGAGTTGGACTGACGCACCCAAACACGTCAGCACAAAAAAACAGTCAGACACTGGAGGATGACATCAAGCTGATTTGACGGGTTTATATCTGTCCCTGTGTCTTTGTGCCTTTGTGGTTGTCTCTGTCTTTGCCTCCATGTTTTTGACTCTGTCTCTGTCTCTTTGCGTCTCCCTCTCTGTCTCTGTCTCAGTCGCATCTATGAGATCCTGCCTCAGAGGATCCAGCAGTGGCAGCAGAGTCCCTGTGTTGCCGAGGAGATGGGGCGAAGACAGCTGGAGCGAATCAGGAGGGAGCAGCAGGCGGCGAGGCTCCGCCTCACGCTGATGGAGAAGCGTTTTCACGAGCTCGAAGGCATCATCGCCAACGCCAAACTACAGCAAGTCCAACAGCACGAGGAGGTGAGAGACCTGCCTGTCTGTCGCTGGCTGACCTGCCTGTCTCTCTGTCTGACCTGTCTGTCTCTATCCGACTTGTCTCTCTGTCTGACTTTGATCTCTGTCTGTCTCTCCCTCTGACCTGTCTGTCTCTCTATCTGATCTGCCTATCTCTATCTGACTTGTCTCTCTGTCTGACCTGCCTGTCTCTCTGTCTGACCTGTGTGTCTCTGTCTGACCTGCCTGTCTATCTGCCTGACCTGCCTGTCTCTCTGTCTGACTCTGTCCTATCTGTGTCTGTCTGACCTGTCTGTCTCTATGCAACTTGTTTCTCTGTCTGACCTGCATTTCTCTGTCTGACCTGCCTGTCTCTCTGTCTGACCTGCCTGTCTCTCTTTGAACTCTGTCTGACCTGCCTGTCTCTCCCTCTGACCTGTCTGTCTCTCTGCAGGTGACTGAAGGTGATGGTGATGACACAGATCTTCAGATCTTCTGTGTTTCCTGCAGTCACCCCATCAACCCAAAGGTGGCGCTGAGACACATGGAAAGATGCTATGCTAAGGTCAGTGTAGGGAGTCAGGACGGGAGGCGTGTCCACCTGGTGTCCTTGGACACTGTGGGGAAGGCCCAGGTGTTTGGTAATGGGAGGTGTGGTGGAAGGGGGGGGGGTGAAGACAGTCAGACATAACAACATGGCTCCGGCTTTTTAAAAACCTGGATCTGCTGAGGAGGGAATCAGGAGCCTGTGGTGGAGAGAAAATCTGGCCTGGCTCAGATTAAAGGTGGAGGAGCTGGACCTGAGTTCAGAGAGATTCTGCAAATCAATTAATGAATCTAGTAATTACTGTGATTTAAATGTAATGAAATAAAGATCAGTTCAGTTTTTAAAATCTTCTCCTGCTAATTATGAATTGGTTCAATTACTTAAAAAAAAACGATAAAAGTCTCACAGGACTTTTATCAGTTTTTTGAAAGTAGTAACATGAAACTAGTCATTCATATGGACAGATGTTACAGATCTGCAGGTGTCGCACAGGTGAGCCACAGTCCAGGACCAGGTGTCGGTCGGTCGGTCGGTCGGTCCTGGTCTTTGTTCATGTAGACTGGATCTCAGCAGACCTACGGAGCTTCCTCCCCCCTCGGCTCCTCTCACATCTGGAGCTCGTCCTCATCTGGTCTTAACTTGATTCAAGTAAAAGTCACAAATCTGTGTCTCAATAGATGTAACTGCTTCTTTACCTGGCATCAATTCTCAGTGACTTTCTCTTTGCAAAAAAGCAAAAACCTGAGAGCAGGAATGTTGTGTAGCTTGAGCAGGGGTCAGACACCAGAAAGCTGCAGGTTTAATGACTGAGACACTAATCAGACCTGTCTCTCTGACTGTCTGTCTGTCTGTTCAACAGTACGAGAGTCAGACATCATTTGGTTCCATGTACCCAACACGTATAGAGGGGTAAGACACTCGCCTGTCTGTCTGTCTAATTTGAGTTGAGAGTAATGATGCTAGGGTAAAACCTGTCTGTCCCTCATGTCCCTGTCTGTCTCTCAGGGCCACCAGGTTGTTCTGTGATGTGTACAACCCTCAGAGTAAGACCTACTGTAAGCGGCTGCAGGTTCTATGTCCTGAACATTCCAGAGATCCAAAGGTACGTTTCCATCTGTCTTGTCTCAGCTCAGATGTTGTTACAGGACGTTTTATTTCTCCAGGTGACTCTGGAAGGCTTGAGCCCACCAACTACATCCTGTCCACCTTAAACCACCTTACACCATTTTTCTTTAAGTTTCAGTTTACTGTTGCGAAGACGAACCTGAAGAGACGGAAAACAAAGAAAACGGACAATTTCTCCAAATAAGTTGTGTTGTCATTTTTAGCTAATGTTAGCACTGACATTTAACCAAGTTGAGACAAATAACTGAAGCAGACAGAGACTTTTGCTGTAAACTGTCTTTTTGACCAAAACAGTTTTACTTGTTCAGAAAACACAGCTGAACATTTGCAATATAGCTAGTTAGCTACATGATTAGCTCCCATGCAGTAATGCTCACATCTTTCTCAATGTTTTCTCACAACATACTATGATATAACTAAAGATTCATTGTGTTTATGCTAAGAAAAACAAGTTCCTTGTGATGAGAACCATAGCAACCGTGATGGCTAATGTAGCTAGCAAATATTAGCCAGCTAGCTTTACCTTCCAGAGTGTCCAGACCTGGTTTCATTGATGTGAGTGGGTCCAGAAGTCTGGAACCAGACTGAATCTGTAAATGGGTCATAGTTTTATATACATATATATATATATATATATATATATATATAAAATGTCTAACCTTCATTAACCAGGAGCTCATCTGACTTGGTTACAGACCTGGAAAGTTTGGTGACTGTATCGCAGTAAAAAAGTGGAAAAAGGCAGACAGACAGAGAAACACCTGGGCAGGTTACCTAGGCAGACAGACCGCCTCTGTGATGACAATAGTCTCCGAAACCACATTGGCCTAGATCAGACACTCTCACAATCACGCACGCTCACACATACTCGCACACACACTCATGCACACACACACGCACACACACTCTCTGTCGCTGCTGTTAATAGTAAATTAACTTAATAAAAGTCTGTCTCTGCCTCTCGGTCCCTCAGGTCCCAGCAGATGAGGTCTGTGGTTGTCCCCTGGTCAAAGACGTCTTCGAGCCGACTGGAGAGTTCTGTCGCGTCTCTAAGAGGAAATGTAATAAACATTACTGCTGGGAGAAGCTCCGCCGCGCCGAGGTTGACCTGGAGAGAGTCCGAGTGGTAACCACCATCACTTAACTTTATTAACATCATTACCACGAATATCACGACGCTGACCCACGTCCATAACACCATCTTCTCTCTGACAGTGGTACAAACTGGACGAGCTGTTCGAGCAGGAGAGGAACCTGAGGACGGCCATGACCAATCGGGCCGGTTTATTGGCTCTGATGCTGCACCAGACCATCCAGCACGACCCGATCACCACCGACCTGCGCTCCGCCAAGGACAGGTAGACGGGCGGAGGGACAGGTAGACAGTCAGAAGGTATAGAGAGAAATATTGACCTGTAGCGAGGAGAAGTCTATCTAGACTCACCTGGATGGATTTTAATTTTTGTCTCTTTTCAAATGTGTTTGTAGATATTTCAGACCAGCAAAATGCATTGTGAGAAAAAGAGGGAGGATACAGAGTCTCATTACTTACACTAGAAGTAACGGACACCATGTCTCATAATTATGACTTTATATCTCATAGCTCTCATCTGGAGGTCATCATCTCTGTGAAACACTTATCATTTAGAACAGAGATATAGAATATTAATCTTTTAAATGTGACACGAGGATCTTGTGTCTCATGAGGTGGTGTCTACCTAAATATGAGATAGTGACGTTTTAATTGTTAAATATTTGTACTGCAAGAATGAAATTGTATTTGTGAAATAGGAACCTACTAATTATGATAAAGTTTTATCACAAGCACAAGATGGTTTTGCTGTTATAATAGAGAAATTTTAATGATGAGAGTTTTCTTGTAATTGTGACTCACAGATCTCGTCATTTTGAGATGTGGATTTTAAAAATGAGATATTTTTGTGGTAATGACCAAATAAGGATTCCATTATTAATCTATCTGAAAAGTATCTCAAGGTCATGAGACACAGAAGTCATAACTATGAGATAATGTTTTTCTGTGGTGAATGTAATGATCCTTGTCAGCTGAGGGTTTCCAGGCTCATTAAACCTCTGAGCCTGATCTGAGAGCAGCTAAGGTTTCAGTCAGAGTCTGTAAACCTGAAGCTTCAGGCTCCTGAAGTGATCACGTCATTTACAGTCAATGTGAGGCCTCTTAAGATCGTCTCTAATGATGAATAAATTTAATAACAAACAGTATTAACGCTCAGAAGTGAGGTCGCCTGTAGATTTCAGACCTCAGACCAGCGATCTCTGAGAAACACTACACTACCCATAATCCTCCGCAATCCTCTACGTAACATTACACTACGACTGAGTGTCTGCAGACGAACTGACGTCAGAGTTTCACTGAGCCAGGAGAAGGTTTGTGATTCGTGGTCAGTCGTCCTGCAGAGATGGACAAAATAACAGAAACACGAGACGCAGCTGCAACGTTAAAATGTTCTAGTTTTATCGCACTTTGTTTTTATCTCAGCATCATTTTATATCAGTGTTTTTATACTTTGTATTATTATCTCATGTTATTTTTTACTGTTTGTTCATGTTGTGTTCAAAATGATGTTACATTAAAAACTGATGTTTTATAATTAGTGTGGATTTTTTTATGGTTCTGTGGCTTATGATAAATAATCAGCACTAATGGCCATGATTTCTGTTATTAAAATGCAATTTGTAATCTGCATAGTTTCAAAATTTCATATATTTAATATATATACAGAGCACAAAAGAAATAAGAGGATCCCTGAGAAAATTGAACCTACCGATTCTAAACAGAACATTTATTTGTAGGACCTCTCTTTGTAGGACCATATCACAGATCTCTAAAACAAGCAAAACAATCACTGAAGCATTATGTTTACAACGCAGAAACAAGCATTTACAGGTTAAACAAAAAACTTATAGGAAGAGGAAGAGAAATTGTAAATGTAACGTAATGTAAATATATTGCTATGATATAATAATGACTGTAAATAAGAGGAAGGCACCAGGCGATATTATCGATATATTGAATAGTAAAAAAAAGGTGACGTTGCAGATGGCAATTAGCTTTAAGCTATAAAAGATCTGTTAATTTGTTTATGTTTAATACTTTAAATAGTTCCTTGAAAACATAATCACATAAATAAACTATTGTGTATTTTTTAGTCTTTGCTATTCGATGGAAAAACAAAAACACGGCCGTCCGCGATGACGTCACCGGGCAGAGCCTTACGCACTTCTCGGTGACGTCCTGTGTGTGCGACGGTTGTGGTTTTCAGTTCGCGCTCACAAACAGAACCAAACAGAACCGGGCAGAACCAGAGCGGCCGTGAGTGTGATTTTTTTCTGGTTCTTTCATGTCCCGTTTAAATGTTTGGCCGTTTTTGGCGGAGACAGAGTCTGAGTTTATCTGTTCACTGTTTCTCAGCTCAGCTCAGACTAGAACACCACAACAGGCAGCTAGCACAGATGCTAAAGGGCTAACTCAGATGCAGGTTCACTCTGATGGCACCTACAGGGTCCTATCCCTGGTCTCGGTCCTGGTCCTGGTCCCGGTTCGGGTCCCGGTCCTGGTCCTCGGTTAGGCTGGTTGATTTTTACACAGCTGGTTTAGTCTCAGTCGGAGGAAAATAAACAGTTTAATCCTTTTAATGTCTGAAAGTCTCAAACACTGACTTCAGAAGGTTTAAAAAAATCCTAAATCTGTTTTACACAGGTTTTAAATATTTTCTCCAACCTGCTGTGGACAGCGATGTTACTTATAAAAAGTTCTCTCTGTAATTTAAAAAAACCTGTTGTTCCAGATCTCTGATGTTGCGTTATATTAATTTATGAATTAAACAAAAAATTTTTTAACTGGCTTTTAATTGGTGATAAATTAATAATAATATTGGGAATTCTTGTCATTCACAGCTGAGAAATGCCAAATGCCAATAAATTAATACGCTAATTCTACGGTTTCATCACTGTCGGTTCACATCAGTATCTTTCATACTTTGGTGACATTGTATGTGTGACCCTGCAGGATCCCTGTCTAAAGCTTCCAGAACCTCCTGCATTAACAGTAGAACAGTAGAACGAGCACAGCTCCTCACAGAGGACTTCCTCTCCTTTGTGTTTGTGACCAAACAGAGACTTTTCCTCCTCAGGTTCATGTGGTTCAAGTATCTTTTTCTGTCCCAGAGGAGAAAATTGTCCCAGTTTAACATAAAGCACAGTAAATATGAATATTAAATGAGATCATGTGTGAGAAAAAAAGTTTATAAAACATCAGCTGTGTAAAATGATTATGTTTCATTGTTAAGTGGTCAACAGGCTAATTAGTGATGAAAGTAGTCTGAACCCTGAAGGTGTGTTTCCATCAGGGCGTTGCAGTGTGTTGCTTTGTGTTGTGTGTCTGTTGTATTTCATCAGTTTGTTCAGGGTTTTTTTTGTTTTGTTTCAGGTGGATCAAAGATGCAGGCTGGATCGTCAGGACCAGATCCCCCAGGATCTGGAGTGAAGTCAGTCAGGAGATCTCCTCGTCTGTCTCCTCAGGTCAGTCACACAGGGACACACACACACACACACAGAGTTCTTTCTATGGTTGTGAGGACACACAGCTTTCAATGAGTTTGCGACAGTGTTCTGTAGTGTGTTCAGTGTCTGAGTTACTGAGACAGCAGCTCATTATATGGTCAGGTCCTGGACTCATCCTGGTCCTGAATCAAGGCCTCTTCACAGGTGGGATTTCTGCATGAATTAAGCTCAGAAAGAAATCATTATGTGGTGATCTTGATTATTAAAAAGATTTCCTTTGACCGTGGTTCATCTCCATACGAGAAAAGCTGTTATGACATTAAAATCTTTAACCAATATCTAATTGGTTTAGTTCATAGTTTATTCATTCAGGTATTTTTTTCTTCATCTGTTCAACTGTTAACCAGATATTTAGCCAGTCAGGGGGTAAAGGGGACCTGCTTTGCCTCCTGAGTCACAGAGATAAACAGAAATGAAAACTACCACAATGTAATCATCATGACAAAAAAACAGTACGGTAGCTACAGCTCATCCTGAAAAACTTAGATTTGTTTTCATATTTACCTTAAAAATGTTTCATAAATAATTTGCCTCTGTACACTGTGACGGATCTGAAACAAACAAATAAATGTGACTGAAGTGTCAACCTTCAGCTTTAATTCAAGGGTTTTGAGAAAAAATGTCACATTAATTGTTTAGGAATTATTAATTATACATAGTCCCTCATTTTCAGGGGCTCAGAAGTAATTGGACAATTTACTGATATTCAGTTTCATGGTCATTTGGCCTGTTCCCTTGTTAATTGGTAGTACAGAGTACAGAGGCACTATTACAAAAACTTTGTCACTGTCCAAATACTTATGGACCTGAGGTGTATTTTGAAAAGTCTAATATTTGTATTTGTAACACTCTGAATCCTCAGAATACTGAGAGCCGTTATCTGTAGAATTGGAAGTATCCTGGAAATTGACATGTTCATTTTGTGGAGACAAGTGTGTGACTGAGTTTCTCTGTGATTTAGTGACATAAAATTGTGAATGAGAAAAAAAGAGTGAGAGCTCTGACAATAATTATTGCTGCAGCTGTCAATCATCTACCTGAGCTGGAATTTGACCTCAGGTGGATCCGTCTCTCTTGTTGGTTTTCTCAGTTTGCTCTTTGGACCAAATGAAGTCAGACAGACACAAGTCGTCTCCTTGTTCCTTCGTCTAACTCTAATGTTTCCGCCTCAGCTCTTTGTGTAAAGTGTGTATGTGTTGTAGCTCTGGTGCTTCAAGAGTCTTCATTCACAGCGTCTCTGCTGAAGACACTTCATCAGGTTTTGGTTTGGTTCTTCATGACTCTTCATGACTCTTCATCAGGAGCCAACGGGTTTGTTTGAAGTAAATGTCCATGTTGTGGTTTCAGGGCAGCAGCAATAAAGGAAAGGAGGAGAGGAAAGGAGGGAGTAGCCTGCAGGAGGTGAAGAGGAGAGGAAGGATGGAGAGAAGCAGAGAGGAGACAGAGGAGGAGCTGAACAACAGACTGCAGACACTGGTAATCACACAACCTGTCTGTCTGACTGACTGCCTGTCTGACTGTTTCTCTCTCTCTCTCTCTCTCTCTCTCTGTCTCCATTGGGACGCTAATCCATCCATCCAGTTTTCTGTCGCTTACCTGGGTCCAGGCATGGACGGATTTTGAGACCACAGGCCCCTGGACACAGACACCTCTGCTTTAACCAGTATATCATTGATGGATTTTCTCTAACAGAAAGTGTTTGTGTGTGTGTGTGTGTGTGTGTGTGTGTGTGTGTGTGTGTGTGTTTGTTTATGTGTTTAGGACCTGTCCAGCAGATCAGCAGCCAGTGGAACAGGTCTGGTTTACTCTGAGATCTTCACTCACCATAAGAACCTTTGGGAGCCTAGGTAACCTGCCCAGGTGTTTCTCTGTGAGGAAGCTCCTTGTTTTATAATCCATATTTTCTCACATAGAGACTGAGGCTTTTATTTCTGATTCCTTGTTTAAGTATCATTGATCTTATTCTAGTACAAAGCCTTATGTGGTCCAGTTTTTCCTATAAAGTTACTGTTTTACACCATTAATACAAACTCAACCCTTCCTGTAATTATTTCAGATTAAAAGTTCCCCAGCAGTTCAGGGGACTGAAACCCTTTATTTCTCAGCAGAGTTTTATTGTGAAATATTTTGAGGCACATTATTAAAGGATGACAAACCAAAGTGGATGAGAATGAACAACAAATTGTTGATAATACGAAGGGTTGGGGGGGTGGGGGGTGGGGCATTATCAGGGACTGGAACTTTCATCGGCTAATAGTTTTTATTTTAGGAAACAGGGTTAAAATAATGCAGATGGTGACATGTTGTATTTATTTAGTTCTAACCGCTTAATGTAGTAGAATCTGAATAAAGTTGAGTAGAGTCTTTTCCTTCAGCTGATTGTTACTGTGCTGGTGTGTTGTCAGTCATGTAGAAAGTCCAGACAGGGTCACGTCCATCATGAAGGAGCTGGAGAGACAAGACCTGCTGTCTCACTGCATCAGAGTGGAGGTTAGACTGTCTTTCTCTCTGCCTGTAACTGCCTGCCTGTCTCTCTGTCTGTCTGTCTGTCTCTCTGCCTGTCTAACAGCATTTCTTATGTTTCAGCCCAGAGAGGCTACAGAGGAAGAGCTGCTGCTCACTCACATGTGAGTCCACAATAACTTTTACCCTCCTGTCTTCTAGTGTCTTCTAGTGTCCTCTAACTGACTCTACTGTCCTTTGTTGTGTGTTTGTAGGAAACATTATGTGGATGCGATGAGGGCAACTAAGACAATGTCAGAGACTGAACTACGCACTCTGTCTGAGAAATACGACTCTGTTTACCTTCATCCTGTAAGAAAATATACATACACACACACACACAGACACACACACACACACATACATACAGAGCAATTAAACCAGACTGTGTATATTTCCTATTTTTATTTCCTGAATTTGTGTGTGTGTGTGTGTGTGTGTGTGTGTAGGAGTCCTTCCACGTGTGTGTGTTGGCTGTCGGTTCGGTCCTCCAGTTGGTTGATCAGGTGATGACCTCTGAACTCAGGAATGGATTCGCTGTCATCAGGTAACAGCAGCAGCATCTCATGCTGTGTTCAGGTGCTGCTCAATTTGACCACGTGAACACATCATTAGTATCAGTCCAACAGAGAGAGTGAAATCCAGATAGAACAGTAACACACCTGTCCGCTTTTCTACTGTTCACCTGTCCACCCTCCACCTGTCCGCCTCTCTACCTGTCCACCTGACCGCCTGCCTACCTTGCCGCCTCTCTACATGTCTGCTTGACTGCCTCAGACCTCCAGGTCATCACGCTCAGGTCAATGAGTCCAATGGTTTCTGTATTTTCAACAACGTGGCGATCGCAGCTAGATATGCTCAGACCAGACACTCAGTCAGCAGGTAGGTGTGTGTGTGTGTGTGTGTGTCTGTCTGTCTGTCTGTCTGTCTGTACTGTTACCTTGGGGGGGGGGGGTCACGGTACAAACAAATATCAGTGTGGAACTGTAGATGCACAAATTGATGAAGTGTGAACAGACATCACATCAGAGTATTGAAATTCAACTGTCATAGTCTTTAAATAAAAGCTCAGACTGATTAACCATCAGTAAAGAAACAGAAAACTACAGCATCTCCCTCTGTTTTCAACAGACTGAAAACACAATGACACACTTCATCACGTATAAATTATACTTTAATGATCAGTGTCTGGTTGATGCCTGGACTGGCTGATGGTAACAGCAGTCACAGTTTTCCGTTTTTCTCATTCTGATAAATGATCCCTGTCATCATCCAGTGGATGTAAATAGCTGATGACTTTACATTGAAGTTTTTTTTATTAATCTTTGTTATTCTTACTTTATATTACGATGAAGTTACAAGTAAAAAAAAGAACTGTAAACAAGACTTAAAAATCACAATAAATAATGATAATTATAAAAAAAGCTTGTTAACAACACTAAATTCTACAAACTACAGGATAAAAAATAAACATTGACACTGTTTGTGTGTGTGGGTGTGTGTGGGTGTGTGGGTGGGTGGGTGTGTGGGTGTGTTTCAGGGTGTTGATAGTGGACTGGGATGTTCATCATGGTCAGGGCATCCAGTACCTGTTCCAGGAAGACTCCAGGTAAATGGGTCCACATGTTTTGTGTCACAAACTTTACAAATGTCATTGTCAATATAATAACCCCCCCCCCCCAGGGTCTTGTACTTCAGTGTCCATAGGTACGAGCAGGGCTCTTTCTGGCCTCACCTCCCAGAGTCTGACAGTTGGTTTGTTGGTAGGGGACGAGCTGAAGGAAGAAATATCAACCTGCCCTGGAACAAGGTGAGCGGACTGACCCCCCCACCCCTTACCCCGACCCCCGACCCCACCCCCGCCCCTCTGAGTCCTCCTGCTTCTCATCAACCGTCCACAGGAGAACAGCAGGCCCTGTTCACCTCAGAGATGTCAGGATGGACAGAGGGGATCAGCAAAAATAAACTAAAAAAATCACTTTTTTACTATTTTATTGGATTTTTTTCTTTTCTTCAATTTTTTGTGTGTTTTGTGTTCCTTTTTCTCTTTGTCACATGTCCTCTGATCAAGCCTTCATGCTGAGAATAAAATTCAGCAACGTGAGCGGATTCAGGATGTTATGCTGTGTTTGTTCCTGAATGTGACCTGTAAACACATGCTGCATTTCTGTTTGTTTGTTTGTTTGTTTGTTTGTTTTTCATTATGTCTTCCTGTTGTGTTCTGTTGTTCAGATGGGGATGACAGATGCTGACTACATTGCTGCCTTTCAACAACTACTGTTGCCTGTGGCCAGCGAGGTAACACACACACACACAAAAACACACATTTGCCTAGTGATAAACATTTTGTATAGTTATAAAACAGCCATTTACGAGACGTGTGTGTGTTCAGTTTCAGCCTCAGCTGGTTCTGGTCTCTGCTGGATTCGATGCTGTAGTCGGAGACCAGAAGGTAAAAACAGCACAGACCTGAGATCAGTGATGGATCATGTTTATTAGTGGGTTCAGTGTTGTTAAATATTTCTTCTCTACCTTTTTGTGTGTGTGTGTTCAGGGGGAGATGTGTGTGAGTCCTCACTGTTTCCATGTTCTGACTCACATGTTGATGAGTCTGGCTGAAGGTCGACTGGTTCTCGCTCTCGAGGTAAAACCCTGTTTTTACTGTCACACACAGGCCTGTAGTTTTACAGTGGAACAAGCAGAGTTGTGTTTTGTGATAAATGAACACTCAGGTGTGTGTGTGTGTGTTGCCTCCTCACCAACCCTCAACACAGTTTAGCCTCAGATGACCTCTGTGACCCTCAACAGCTCCTGACAGAAACTTGAGAAACACTTTGATCCTGTGTTGTGTGACTGCTCGTTTGTGTGTGTGTGTGTGTGTGTGTGTGTGTGTGTGTGTGTGTGTGTGTGTGTGTGTGTGTGTGTGTGTGTGTGTGTGTGTGTGTGTGTGTGTGTGTGTGTGTGTGTGTGTGTAGGGAGGTTACAACCTGCAGTCGACAGCAGAGGGCGCTGCAGCCTGTGTCAAGGCTCTGCTGGGAGGAGCCTGTCCTCCACTGACTCCGCCTACTGCTCCATCTGACAGGTACCACCTGGAAAACACCTGAGTCTCAGTATCCTTGATCTTGTCATCAGTCAGAGTCTGGTTTCCCAGCATGCATTTCATATAAACCAGAAGTGATGATGGAGGAGATGATGCTGAAATAGAGAGAAACCTGACACCCCCCCCCGCCCCCTCACTCATGTCTCTGCTGACCTTCAGTGGTTTAACTGCTCACCTGGCTACAGTGATGTATGGGGGGGTCCTCTTTAAACCCCCCGTGGAGGTTTCCCCCAACTGGCTGCACTCTGACTCCCTGTCTCTCTCTCAGCGCTCTGCAGTCAATCTCTCAGACCATCTCTGCACTGTATCCACATTGGGCTTCTCTACAAGTCCTGGGTAAGACAGACACACACTCTCACACACTCACTCACTCACACACACACATGCTTCCAGGGGTGTGTTCCATTCAGCTGATGAGGCTCCTCGCCTCCTTCTCTTGTGGAGATGGAGGAGTGTAAATCACTAAATCGGACAGATGAAGTTACAGAGTTTTTAAGGCTCATTCTTGGTCCAGATTTTTATTTTATGAATGAACATGAATAAGACTCGAGCTGCAGGTTAACGATTGTCCACAGTAGCAGCCTGTTGATTTTACTATCCATCAGATCAGCTGACCAATCATAAAGCAGCCTGATGTCGACACCTGCAGTTCCTTCAAAGTTCCTCCAAACCATCAGAACATCCTTGGTCAGTCTCCGGGTTGCAGGGTCAGGGGTCGGAGGTCAGAGGGGCGAGGACAAGAATGAGCAGAATGAACAAGTGTCCTCTGGCACCAGTGTAGGTAATGATTCTCTCTCTCTCTCTTCCTGTTTCCTGTACAGAAGGCGGCCCATTGGCAAAGGGCAGTATCACCAGCACAAAAACCAATCAACAGAGCACAGAGCAGACCAGCCCTGCCCCCTCAGTTGCCACGACAACTGGTCTGGTTTACGATGAGAGGATGATGGAGCATCTGAATATGTGGGACAGGTGAGTCACCTGTCGGCTTCTCCTGTGAATAGGATCATGTGCAGGTGGTGATGCGGTAATTTCTGCAATATTTCAAACAGACATCATCCTGAACAACCTCAGAGAATCTCCAAGATCTTTTCCAAACATCAGCAGCTGGGATTGGTCGACCGTTGCCAGCGGATACCGGCTCGTATGGCAACAGAGGAGGAGCTCGCCATGTGTCATGGGTACGTTACCAGCCCGTTCCTCCACATGGCCGGTTCACCTGGTGCACCATTACTACCGGAACCCAAAAATCAGGATCGCCGATCCACAGTTAGCAAAATCTGAAACCATGACCCGCGCTCAATCTGACTTGGTGTGAAAGCAGCGCCGGTCCGGTTTCGTTCAGGGTCGATGCTCATCAGGGGGTTAAACCACAGGATGATGCTGAATGAGGTGAAGAGACGTCTGAAGTAAAACAGCACAGTCAAATTGACATGATGAACAGGGAACAACCACAGGTTTACACACATTTGGACTCAGTTTCATGTATTTTTTTTGTATTTTCTGCAGAATTAAGTGTTTGTAACGTTTTCATCACCAACAGCTTCTACAACAATCAGGACACTTTAAACAATACTGACCGTGTAGAATACATGCAGGTACAATTTATATAGTAAACCATCAGGTCTCACTGTCGTCATATTCTCAAGGAATGAAACATATTCGCTGTTGATTATGTGATTAAAGTATTTCGATTCGATAAATGTGTAAATTACCAGACTCCTCGGGTTCTCAAGGAGCTGTCTGGTCCTCTCAGAGGTTCTGCATCAGAACCACGACATGCTTCTATGGAAAACTGTAATAAAATATCTGTGATCTGTATTCGTCCCCTTAAAAACTAAACATTGAGTTTAAAAGCTCTGTCCTGTACAAGACTCAAACTTCGGCCATGAGCAGTGTTAGGGAGAATCTGACACTCGACAGGAGCAGGGACATGTTTATTATGTCGGTAATACGCCTGTGATGGCGCCAGACAGTTCGTTGACAGGACAGTCGTGTCCCAAAGTACTGACCCGTTCGACGGCCTCACAGCGTTTCAGTGTGATTAAAATCAGTCGCGGCAGGTGCTGTCTGTCGTTCACTGTGCAGTAGAGAGGGTACTCACCTGTATGAGCCTTTGTGTCTGCTTGTGTGTGTTCAGTGTGCAGCACATTGAGCAGATGAAAGCCACGACAGTGATGAAGCCCAGAGATCTGCACAAATTGGGAGAAGAGTTCAACTCCATCTACATCAACAACCAAAGCTTCCAGTCTGCTCAGCTGGCGGCAGGAGGCTGCTTCAGCGCTGTGGAGAGGATCCTGACCGGACAGGTAACACACACACAGGTAGCACAGGTAACACACACAAACATGGAACACAGGTAACACACTCACACAGGGTAACACACTCACTGGGGTAACACACACATAATCAGACACAAAAGATGAAACGTAGGAAAATATTTGGTTCTTTGGTAAAAAGTCAAAGTTACAAGAAGCTGTGGACATAAAAACTGAAGGGGAGAGGTTACCTGCAACTCCCAGGGTGCATTTCACCAGTAAACAACCAATCACAGAGCTTCAAGTTCCCCTGTAGCTTGAGGCTAACTGAAGCTGCAAGTCATTCAAGCTTCGGTACAGAAATCTTATCAGTCTAAACAGCTACAAACCAGATACTGACAGACACATCCGTTCTAAACCATGTCAGATCTGCAGAGGTCTGGGTACCGGTCCTGGTGTTCTGGTACCAGCACAGGTTCTCTGGACCTTCAGGTTCCTCTCATAGATGGGCCAGAGCTACAAGGACCAGACAGATGTGGGACTGTGGTGCTTGTAGTCCTGGACTGGTTGAGGACTGTTGCTGCAGCTGTTAGCAAACGAATCTTAACCACATCTTTTACGATAACAGATGAAACAGTTTGACGAAGACCCGATAAGGTGAAACTCAGTGTGAAGAACAATAAACAGAAAGATGAGTAATTCGGTGTCTTTCGGTCAGGTGAGTAACGGGGTGGCGATTGTCCGTCCTCCTGGTCATCACGCAGAGAGAGACTCTCCCTGTGGATTCTGTTTCTTCAACACAGCAGCGCTCGCCGCTCGCCACGCCCAGAAAATCTCCCGTCACGCACCGCTGAGAGTCCTCATCCTGGACTGGGACATTCACCACGGCAACGGGACACAGCATGTGTTTGAGGAGGATGACAGGTGAGGCGGGGGAGTAGGAGGCGGAGGAGGAGGAGGTTAATGTGAAGGCAACATTAAAGACGCTTCAGGTGAAGCGAATCATGATGAACTCTCTTTCTCCAGCGTCCTCTACATCTCTCTCCATCGCTATGACAATGGAACATTCTTCCCATCTTCAGAGGACGCTGCTGCCAACCGGGTGGGCGTGGCCAAAGGGGCGGGCTTTAACGTCAATGTGCCGTGGAGCGGAGGACGAATGGGGGACTCTGATTACCTTGCTGCTTTTCACCACGTTGTCATGCCGATCGCTACTGAGGTTAACTACACACGAAAGCACGCACATACACACGAATAACACACACAGAACACACACACATTGATTAGAACTGACAGACTCCTGTGATTGGTCGGTCCTCTCTCTGTAGTTTAACCCAGGTCTGGTCCTCGTGTCAGCCGGGTTCGATGCAGCTCGGGGGGATCCGCTGGGTGGGTATCATGTGACCCCGGAAGGATACGCCTACCTGACACACCTGCTGATGTTGCTGGCTGGGGGGCGGGTCCTACTCATACTGGAGGTGAGTTATAGTGATATGAGTTTAACTCCTGATGATTATCCATAAATTAGAAAAATCTGAACACAGACATGAAACATCAGTGTGACTTGCACTTCCTGAGCATGTCATTACCTCTGATGTCCCTCCAGAATAAAAGTCCAGAAATCCACCTAGAAACCAGAGGAAAAAAACCTCACTGATTCTGTGGCAACATTATATTTGTTCACTTCCCCCAAAGCATCCTGGGAACTGTAGTTTTTGAAAAAAAAAAACATCTAGAAAAACTGTCAAGAACAGTTAGCCATTAAAACATGTTTAGACCAACTCACATTCAAACGGATGAAGTGTCAGAGAAGACCCCCCCCCCCCGAGTGGAATGGGGCTTCATCTGTGCCTCTACTTTCAACGAGTGAAGTGAACCGTAGTGTCTCTCTCTCTCTCTCTCTCTTCAGGGAGGTTACAACCTGTCGTCCATCTCTGACTCCATGGCGATGTGCACCAGCGTGTTGCTAGGAGACCCTCCTCCATCCCTGGTGACACCCCTTCCTCCTCCTCATCAAAGCGCCGTGGCAACAATCAACGAGGTCATCCGCCACCACACCCCCTACTGGAGGTCCCTGAGAATTCACAGTCAGTACAGGAATTGTTTTATTTTATATCTACCCCCACCCCCACCCAAGCAAGCTTAGACAAAAAGTGCTGAATCTATTTGCACCAAACTTGGTGGAGGGACGGGACCTGGTCCAGACAGGAACTCATTACATTTTGGGCCATGTCTGGATCATTTAATATGAATTTAATTTTTCCCTCTGAAGTCTGGTGCATGTTGTCTGACATTGGTCTTTGCTGGAGGTCTGCACACTTCTGAACGCCATTCTGGTTTTATTTCATTATACCTAATTTTGATCTTTTTCTTCATATTTCATGTAATTTTATTGCATTGTATTTAATTTGTTCCTGTTTTAATTTACTTAATGCCGTACTTGACTTGTTTTTCAGTCCCAGAGTCTGTGCGGGCATCCCTGCCCTCCCTGAAGTATCGTGGGAAACGTAGTTCTAAAGGAAAGGGCAGGAAGTCAGAGCAGAGTAGCACAGACAAACCTCCGCTGCCCCCTACTGGACAGGAGGAAACAACGGTAATAGCCCATGAATGTCTCGGGTCAGACACTAAACCAGAATATAATCATATCACAATTGTCAGGTAAACGGATTTGCCTGTTCATCCTATCAGACGCAGAGCAGTCTGGACCAGCTCACTCAGGGATTGGCCAGTTTGGACATTCATGAAACCTTAGCCAATAACACTCCTGCTACATCCACCCCAGTGGGTGGGGCCAGGCCAAAGGTCTGCCTGAGCCTGGAGAAGCCTAGTGTAGCCATACCTGAGCAGAGCCACTCAGCAGACAGCACACCGCCTCAGACTCAGGTGAGTGTGTCCAGTTTTTTCAGAATTAAAGTTGTTTTTTTTTTTTGTTTTTGTTTTTTTTTTTTATCTCTTTATCATTCTAAGGCTGCAGCTTCCACTGTCTTTGGTGTGTACAGTTACCATGGTTACAGGTGTTTTTCTCACCTGTTTAGTTGTTATTAATGTTTGATTTTAATGTTTCTAACAGGGACCATCTGTATGTAACATATACAGAAAGGAAATGCAGACGCAGAGGATGTCATTACCTCTTATGTTCCTTCAGAATAAAGCACCAGAAATCCACTTAGAAACCAGAGGAGAAAGAGGCTGCAGAACTCCATACAGAATCTTGTTGATTTTAAATTTCCTTCAGTATCACAGACTGTTGTCTGTACATCCATGGCTACACTGCAGACAGGAGCTGGTTGCTGCTGGTTCAGCAGCTTTTAAGTTGATGGTTTAACTAAATGTGAATATATAGAGGCTGAAACACAGCAGCACTGACCTGTAGCTACATTACAGCAGACCATGTAATGAGTTTTTATACTTACTGTGATTCTGTAACTACATGAAGTACATTATGTGATACCTGGAGCACATTTTACTAAAAATACTATAAAATACTGTACTTAAGTAGGTTTTTAAAAGCCGGACTTTTACTCATAGTGGAGTGTTAAGACCCTGCAGTTGCTGGTGTTTTCCTTCAGTGCTTCTTCCGGCTGATGGGGATGAGAATGTTTAAATCCAGACCACAAGCAGCTTCAGCCTCATTTGTTGTCAGTGATTGGTTGTGTTCATGTTGTCACAGTGATTGTGTTAGTGTTTGACTCCTTTGTGTCTCTGACTTTTCTTCCTGTTTCTCACTGTCACTGCTTCACTTTTCTCTTCTATGAAATATCCACTGCTGTATTGATTTTTCATATTAACCCTTTGCAGACTGCTGATGCGGCAGTGCCAGAGTCGGTTGCCATTGGAGACGAGGCTGCTGGTGCAGCGGGGGCAGAGCCAGAGATGGAGGGAGCGTGCGGTTGGTCGAAGCTTGAGACGTCTCTGGAGCTGATGTGCACGGGACAGACGGACGGAGTCAGGAGACATTTCACTTGATAAGTTCTTTCACACTGAGAGGACGTCTGTCTGGATTTCTAACCCAACTGTCTCTGTCTATGTCTGTCTTCAGTCCACTCTATACATGGTCAACCCCCTGTCCTGTTGTCCTCACCTGGATGCTGTTAAGCCCCTCCCCCCCTCAGGTATAGATGTCTTCCAGTCGTGTCAGGACTGTGGCTCCGATGAAGAGAACTGGATCTGTCTCACCTGCTACCAGGTGACCCGTCTCACTTGTTCATCACATTAACTTACCCCTGAAGTTGTAATTGATCAAATTTAGCACCGCCCAGGGCACTTGGGCCAGTTGTCCACTTTGATCCAGTATCGAGTCTTTTTCCTCTGCTGCAGCTGAATTTCTTGTTCTTTCTCCCCTGTGGCTGTGTGTGTGTGTGTTTTCAGGTGTTCTGCGGCCGCTATGTAAATGAACACATGGTGACTCATGGTGCTGTGTCTGAACATCCGGTGGTTCTGAGCTTCTCGGATCTCTCGGTGTGGTGCTACCTGTGTGAGGCCTACATACACAACCAGGTACCAGCCGGCCTGTGTGTGGGCCAGGTCAAACACACACACACACACACACACACACACACACACACACACACACACACACACACACACACACACATACACAGTTGTCCTCGTGGCTCTAACCTCACATATCACTCAGTGGTTCAGTGGGGATATGTCCACACACTGTTACAGTGCGTATGTTTCTCTGGGACCCAGATGGAGTCGGAGTCACAGCTCCGACCCTTTCACCTACTGAACATTCAGTCAGGACAAGGACACACAAATCAACTAGTCTTCACTTTGACTCAACTGATGATTGTTAAAATGTTTTCACCATGTTTCTCTTCAGCATCCTTTTTCTGTTCAGATTCTGTTTGAAGCTAAAAACGCTGCTCACTGTGCCAAGTTTGGAGAGGAGATCCCTCCGTGGAGCTGAAGAGAATGGAGAGGAGAGGAGAGGAGTTCCCTCTGTGGAGCTGATGAGGAGGGGGAGGGGGAGGAGGAGGAGGGAGAGGAGAGAAGATTCCTCCCTCCGTGGAGCTGAGGAGGAAGAGGAGAAGGAGAGAAGGAGGACTGTGTAAGAACCTGACACCTGACCTGCAGCGTGTGATTAGACGGTTGAATGTGTTGCCATGTAGTTGAATCTACTATATCCCACAACTGCAAAAAAAAACCAAGCTCACATCAGAAAAGAGGCAAAGAAAAAGTGACGTTTTTATTTTTTTTAACTGCAGATCGATGCTGATCTCAATCATCATCATCAGCAGCAGCAGCAGCAGCATGTTGTCGGTTCTATTTCCTGAAAATGCGATCAATCACCAGCAGAGCCTGGAAGGTTTTATTTTGAAAGTTTATTGGACAAAAAATGACACGTCAGAGGGGCGTTGATGTCACTGAGAGGCCACGCCCACAAACAGCAACAGAGTATCAGATGTTTTTTTAATTTAATTTTCTGTGAAGGAAACAACAGAAATCTGCAGTTTTTATTTTAATTTTACTGTGTCATCTGATCATTTACTCCTTGGTTTATTGCTGTAAAGATGTGGGATGTCCCTTTAACTGATCTTAAACATAATGTTTGAAACTTTAGAACAAAAATAAAGGAAGATTTTTTTTTTTTTTTTTTAATTTTTATAGAATTTTTAAAATGTTTTAATATCGAAACAAAATAAATAAGTGGAACTCGAAACCGGCTCCTAGAAACCATGTCCCCCTAGGCAACAGTTTTCTGTCTGTGGACGTCTTCCTCTTTTGTTTTTTTTATGGTTTTCTTCATTCATGCAAATTTTCTTGAGCTATTTTCTGATTTGACAGAAAATATTCAACACAAAAGAAGTTTTTGTGGGACCACATAAATACACATTATTTTACAGCTGCTCCAAAAAGGTTTAAATTTCTAGATATCATTTATCCAGACAGAAAATTGATTTACAATAAAAAAGAAGTTCAATTATTTTGTCCCAGACTTGGACAAAAATCAGGAAACTACCGGATGTTTCGCCCTTAAACATGCATCATGTTCTTTAACAATCCAAACGCTTCCGATTGGTTAGAACATTTTTTGTCAATAAGAATAAGAGTTCATTTCTGCCAGAAAAGAAAAGAAAACATTTCAGATGGTGAGGATGAGGAAGCTCTGCAGTATCATTACTTAACATTTTAAAATATTACGTAAAGTTACAGAGAAGCTTCCCTGGTTTAAAACTGACGCTCGGAGTGAATCTGTGAAATCAGGGACAGTTTCTGTTAAAGACAAATAATGTGATGTTGTTCACACAGGAAAACCTTTCATCACTTCAAGTGCGTTTGATTTGCTGTGCAATATTCCCTTGTTTTTCTGTCTGTTTTATTATGATTAAAGATGTTTGTATGAACGGTTGTTTCCTGCATCTTGTTCTTCCTTCAGCCGTAGATCACCAGTCGCTTGTTCTCCTGTTACTGACACTGTTAAGCATGAGAAACCAACAATCCTGAATTCAGCTTCCTGTTTTACCTGGAAAACCGGTTTTAACTGGGAATTTCTCATAAAGACGGATGATTAAATCCTTCATATTTAGTTGTTTCTGTGGATCCAGACTTCAGTTCATCGATCAGATCATGAAGCACAAACCAATGTTAGTTGATTTTGGAAAGAGCTCTTCCAAATCCACTGATGAAGGCAACCAGAGGAGGCTGAAAGCTCCAGAAACACTGAATAAGTGAGATGTTTTGTTCTTAAGATGAAGAAGGAGCCTTTAAAGGTCAACTTGTAATTTTCTGATGTGGACTTCTCCTGTAGGATGTTTTCCCCCCTGAGACTTTGTGTTGAAAGGCATTCTGGTTAATGCAGTACATAACTTACTGGTATACAGTGGAGGAAGTATTTAGATGTTGAGTAAAAACATGAACATAGTTGGAAAAACAAGTTTTCAGATTAAAAGCTCGTGGGACTTTTACTGTGATCTGTTTAATTACTGATGTGTTGATGTTTGAACAGCTGAGCTGATTTAAACTAATTAACTCTATTTTATATTTAAATGTGCAGTCGATCTTCTGTATGTTAACGAGCCGTTCTCTGGTTCTGTTTCTGGTTCTGGTCCAGGTCTGTGGGTCTTAGGTCTAATCACATGAATCCTCAGGTTCAGGGCGCTGAAACCTTCAGTGACTGCTCTTCCTCAGTCTGATATCACTGGATCTGGTTTGTCCCGTTTCCCTGTTGGTGGTTTCAGGTATGGTTCTGGACCTGGACCGAGACTCTGAGGATGGACTGTTTAGACCTGAGACCCACCTGCCTGCAGAACCTGAACCTGTTGGAAAATGAACTAGTCCTGGTCCTGAAGCTGAGAAGTGGAGAAAATCTGACCTTTAGTCCAAGAGCCCTGGATCCTACATTTCCGGGTGCACATTGATGCACCCGGACAAAGCCTGGTAAAGAGGTCTCTAAAAACTCCACGGCCAGTTTGTTTCACAGACCGGATGTGGACACCAGACCGTCCACAGCAACCCGACGCTGCTGCAGTTCCTGGGTCCGCATACAGGGGGGCTCGTCTCGACCACCGGAACCGGTTTCTGATGTTTATGAGATATGAACCGGAGCCGATGAAGCGCGTGAATCTGAGACGAGGGTCTCGCGACGAAGGTTAAACGCATGCGAGGAAAAACCGAGTTTTTGGAGACCGGATTATAATCCACATCCGGGGCAGGAGAGCTGCATCCTTCCTCCTCCCTCTCCATCCTCTCCTCCGCCTGCATCCTCCCATCCTGCAGACAGACGGACAGACAGGCAGACCGAGGGAGAGACAGATAGACAGACAGGTGGACCTCCTCCAGGTGCAGGTTTGTGTCTTCTTCTCTTGTGTTTTAGCTGATGATGTTTCTTGTTTTTTGTTGGGTTTTTTTGAACCAACGGTACTGGTACAGCAGTGTGTGTATGTGTGTGTGTGTGTGTGAGAGAGAGAGAGAGAGAGATGCAGGTGATGATGTAACCGTGTTTATGTTTTGATTTCTGTTTGACGCTGATTGGCTCACACTCGCTCACTGCAGCTTTGCACGGACACTTCACCTTATTTTGGAGGTGAATCAGACAGACAGACAGGTAGACAGATAAAGTACTTTATAAATATCAACGGAAACTGTGTTAATAAAATATTATACACAGACCAGCCACAACATTAAAACCAGCAACTGGCCGATGACTGTATGATGAGTATTATATAACTCTGGTGATTATCGTTGCTCCGCTTTCTGATAAAGCTCCATATTTTTAATTATACTGAGTTTCTAAGCTACAGATGATGGTTTTATCAATGTGAATAAATCACGTATTGATGCTTCACAGATCAGTTGTTAGACTTTAATAAGAACGTCTGGGTTGCCAGGTTGTTTAAAATCCTTTCCCTGCAGACACTTTGTGTCTCTAATTCATCAGAACGTCTGAGAAATTCACCTGAGAGAGAACACCTGCCAGGACATTTCTCATCAGTGTGTTTTACCTTCACCTTCAGGGAACATTTCCAGAAAAATCATGACTCCGTGGTTCCCTGAGGCAAAGTGTTCCCAACCAGGAGGCCATGACCCCTAAAAAGGTCACGTGTCAAATCTGAGGGGTCATGAGATGATTAACAGGGCGAGAAGGGAATTGTTTGCTCTTGACAAACTGTCTATCCACAGGGTCAGTTTAGTCCTGGAGCTTTTGAGCATGTCACTGAGATCCTGAACCTCTAGAAATTCCTCTAGAAGCTCCATCTGCATATGAAGATCACTTGATGTGATTGAAAGCCCTAGAAAAAACACAAAAAGGACCTTGAGGTTTCCGCCACTAAAAATTATGTTAAACTTTCACAACTGTCCTTTAATTTTTCTTACATCATTTAGATAAAACAAGGGAAAAGCTTGAACTGGCTCCAATCCTCTGATGAGGTCATGACCCAGAATTGGTTTCATTTTAAGGCTGATGAGTCAAAAAGCTTGGAGATACTGATGTGAACCCTTTGGTCCACGTGGGTTAACCGGATCAGGATCCAGGCTGTAGACTAGAGTGAGGAGCTGATACTGTCCATGGGTCTAGTCCATGTCTTCATCAAGCTCCTTTTAAAACCTGTTCAGTCCTAAACAAACCAGACTCACCCAGTTTTCCTGCTTATGTCAGGATCTCTGCAAGTCTTGAAAAGCCTTGAAAAGTCTTGAATTCAGTTTCCTCAGAAGGCCTTAGCAGGTGTTAAATTCATTTTTAATCGGTTAATCCCTCCATTTATGCGGCTAATCTGTGTCTCGGTCACATTAAATTGAAATAATTATTATTATTATGGAAGAATTGAGAACAGATGTAATTGATCATTAACTAACTCCAGTCCACCTGGTCCCTGCTGGCTTTTAGACTTTGGCTGGTAAAAAGTCTTAAACTTAACTTGGCGAAGCTGCAGAAATCCTGTCTATAGTTATAGATGTGATCGAGTTAATGTATATAAGGAGCCCGATAACTAGCTATAATCCTCTCACTCTCTTCTCTCTCTTTGTCTCTCAGTCATGTCGGTGTCGCCCGCCCTCACTGACCTCTCTCGGCTCTATCAGACGGAGTTTGTCCGGAGCGCCCGGGCGGTTGGCGTCCTCTGGGCCATCTGTACGCTCTGCTTTGCCATCATCCAGGTGGTGGTTCTGGTGCAGCCATCCTGGATCGGCACAGCAGACAGCTGGCACCAGGGGATGCCCAGCGGCACCCTGGGACTGTTTGAGGTGAGAGGGGATGTGAGACGAGAGTTCGCCGGTCCTCTAACTCTGGACCATCTCATGGCCTCATGAATCTATGGATGTTCAGTCATGTTTCGTCAAGTGTAACCTTCACCTGTGTGTGTGTCGTCAGGTGTGTGTGGAGTCAGACTGGCCGGTCCCAGACTGTCGTGGTGGTCTGTCCAGTCTGTCTCCTCTCCCGTCCTTCCAGTCTGTGGCAGTGTTGGTGGGCGTATCCCTGTGGGCGGTGTGGACCAGCATCCTCTGTCTCTGTCTGTTCCGGTTCTGCAGCGCTGCGACCGTCTACAAGATCTGCGCCTGGCTGCAGCTCACTGCAGGTCAGAAACACTGGTGCTACTGGGTCCCCATCCTACTATCACAGTATAATGTGCATTTGTTGGCAGGAGGTTTTTGTTTTGTGTCTTTGGCAAAGACTCATGGGAGCTGTAGTCAAATGTTAGCTAACAACATAGATTCTCTCAGATTATGATCTGTCTTCTCACCTGATTGACGCAGGGGGAGGACAAATGAGAGACAGGAGACGAGTGTGGCTTCGGTATTTCAACACAGTTACTCTGTCTGTCTGTCTCTCTCACTATCCCTGTCTCACTGTCCTTGTCTCACTATCCTTGTCCCTGCCTGTCTCATTGTCTGTCTCACTGTCCTAGTCTCTCTCTTTGTCTGTCTCACTGTCTCTGTCTCACTGTTCTTGTCTCTCTGTCCTTGTCTCTCTCTCTCACCGTCTCTGTCTGTCTGTCTGTCTGTCTCTTCAGGTTTCTGTCTGGCGTTGGCCTGTCTCCTGTTTCCGGACTCGTGGGAGAGTCCAGAGATGAGGGCCCTGTGTGGAGACTCGGTTAGTCACAGCAGAGATCTTGTATTGATCACAGCGGAGCTCTTTTGGCCTGTGTTGATCATAGATTATATTATTTTAATGGGAAAACAATCAGATACACAAAATAAACACAGAGGACCAGAGTCAACTATATACATTCAGTCACATCCCTACATTTGTCCTCATAGTTCAGTACTGACGTTTAGCGATAACATTGATCCTATATCGATGATCCTGGTCCTGTATTGATGACACTTGTCCTGGATCTATCTCCAGGTGGGCAGCTTCTCTCCAGGTAACTGCTCAGTCCACTGGGCCTACATCCTGGCCATCCTGGGCGTTCTGGATGCCGCCATCTTGGCCACGCTGGCGTTCGTCCTCGCCAACAGACAGGATGCCCTGCTGCCGCCAGATGCCAAGGATGGTGAGAGCTGGGGCCGTTGGGGGGGGGGGGGGCATCAATGACACTGATAAAAATTTACCTAGAGTTTAATAATGATTCTTTTTGTCTACAGTAACCACAGGTCTGCTGATGTCAGCGTGAGGTCAGCAGGTGAGTCCCTTATTCTTCTACAGTTACTGTAACTTTTACACATTTAACTCTTCTTTTCTTTATCACAGTTGGGGCTGTTTGGTCTTCACTTCTCCTGATCTCTCCATCTTTCATCATCATCATCATCATCATTGGAGGAGGAGGATGAGGAGGAAGAGGAGGAGGAGGAAGAGGAGATAAACATCAGGCTGAGCCAGAAGAAGAACGCAGCATCCTCCTCCCCCCTCATCATCACCTGGTTACCTGGAAACCACATCCACTTTAGTGTCATCATGGTGAGGAAAAGAGAAGGAAGAGGAGAACGAAGAAAGATTTGAACTAAGACATAAGCAGGAAACATTGAACATGTAAACCTGCAGGACATTGTGTGTGTGTGTGTGTGGGGGGGGGGCAGGTGTTCAGGGCTGTCACCATCAGTAATGTGTTTCCACTTCTGTCTATGTTTGTGAGTTGAGGCAGAAAGTTTGGGTAGAAATTAGATCTTCTCTGCACCTGCAGCTAAATAACATTAAACAGTAGAATAGCTACTTCGATTCTCTCGGGCTCAGTTTGGACCATTAGTTGTATTTCTAGAGGTTTATCTAAAGTTATAGTCATGTTCATTTTTGAGGATAGGAGAGGGAGAGCCAGCAGAGAGAGAGAGAGAGAAAGAGGAGGTGGTATGATGGAAGGAAGGGGGGATGAGAGAGGAGGAACACAGCTTTCTTTTTTTCTGTGTTCGTCAATGTGGCCACAAACAGAAGTACAACGTGTTTTAAAATCATCTTCTGTTGTTTTACATGGTTCTGGGTGTGAAACCTGTCGACATGATGTTGGGGCTGAGCTTCAGGAATCCTTCATTCACCTCGTGTTTAACTCGTACCAGTTCTGACTAGATTCGCACTAGTTAATCAGTTTAACTTCAGAGGCGTCTCAGTAAAAATGTTAAAGTGTGAACCAGTGTCACTTAGAGTTCTTCAAAGATCTTCAGTAACTGTAGGTGTTAGGTTTATTTCTGTCTGCAGACGAAGAGAAACCTGTATTTCAGAGTGAGTAGTATCTATACAATTTAGAATGAGAGGAAAATACATGGTTATGCTGAGCTAACTGATGTTATTTAGTCAGTCAGATGTTACAGGTATAATTTGAAGTGGGTTGTGTTATTTCTGCGAAGACTGACATTTATCGAGCCTCAGGTCAGATCTGTTCACTGTTCTCCATGTGACCTCTGACTCTAAACAGGCCAGACATTAGCTAGCTAACGTTAGCTTCGGTTAACTTAGCTACACACAGTTCCACCTGCAGCTAGCAGCTGTAAATATTCAGAAACTGATCTCGACACAGGAACTGGTTTGTGGTGCAACCTGTTTAAAAATAATGATGATTAAATGCTGATGTTAGAACAAGGTGAAGTTTTGACTCCCGAACCTTAAAGGAACAGTCTGAGATTAATTAAATTCCTCTTGTTCGAAGTCACGTGTTTCAAATGGAGATCAGTTTCATCTCTGTTGCCACTGCAGTATCTAATGACATTAAAACGTCACATTAAATGTAACAGTCAGCATATCCAACAAAATGTCTAATATTTGTCTGATATACCTGTTGTATCATGTCTGTATCATGGCTATGTCCAGTTAGCTTAGAGTTAGCGTCAGCTCTAGTTAGCTTAGAGTTAGCCTATGGGTTAGGTTAGCATATACAAAGCTTCAAGTCCAATTAACTTCTGGCTGCACTTAGAATTACCTTAAAGTCTGGGTTTAGTGTAGAGTTAGCTTCTGTGTGCAGATAGCATAGTAATAGCCTCACTCCTGCCAGGTTCTTGTGGCTAACCCCTGGGTCCCAGCAGGCTGACTACACGATGGACTGCTGACTAACTGGACTGCTAACTGATAGCTAACAAGCTCAGTCTTTGTGCTAAGCTAGGTTAACCATAGAGATGAAGCTGACCTGAAGTGTGACTCTGGAGAAGAAATGTCAGCAGGACCTTTGATGCGTAAGGCACATAAATGAATCACATCGTGTAGTTTTTCCTCAGCTCAGTCTTCCAGGCTGAACAACTGCTTGGTATTTATTCGATGATGTTGCCTTGTTATTAGATTCAATTTAACTGTTTGAAACACTTAAATTGTTCAAGATTTTTATTTTCATAGAGCATGTTTAACTGTATAGAACCACATTTATCAAAATACATGCTTTTAAAATTTCAAAATCAGTTGTTTTTGAATTTGTTTAAGTAGATGTGCTGATCGTGTGTCTCTGTATCTGTAAGGTGTTTTTGTGAGTGGAGAATATCTACTACGTCTTTAGCCAGATAAACCAGTAAAACTTTACATGGTGGCCAATTATTTAGCTTATTTAATAATCTGTAAACAGACATTTAGTCAATAAAAAAGGTTTCAGTCTTTATTAATGTCCAGTCTTTGTTCTACATGTTCTACATGTTCTATGGTTCCAGCTGTTTCACTGTGTCCTGGTTCGTCCTCTGTTTATCCAGCAGCCTCCACTGATGATGTTTCCACAGGAGGAGTCAGAGACGTTAACAAACACTGAGACCTGATCACAGCTGATCAGAGTCTGATAGAAGCCAGCTATTACGTCTTCATATATGATTATACAGATAAATAAACCAGTTATTATGTCTTTATATTCTGATTATATTGATAACAAGGGAACTTAAAGAAAGGTTTTACCTATAAACTATTCAAATCCCCGTTTTATATACATTGTCACAAAAAAGGAAACAGCCTTGTTCTCAGCTGTGAGTTACATGGTTTATATAGCGACTGTGATTTGTTATGTATTTATAAGAATAGATGATAAAACAATGTAACTGTAGTAATGTTTAAATCGCTGCCTAAATAATCAACATAAACAGACAAACTTCAAACAATCCTCAAACAGTCTATCTTCCAGCAGTTTTGTAGAGTAAGGGATGGATATTTATATTATAAAGTTGGATCAGTTTGTGGAACATAGCTGTGTGTAAGTTGTAGGTTGTGCTGTGTGTAGTTGAGCTGTGTGTAATTGTGCTGTGTGTAATTGTGATGTGTGTAGTTGTGCTGTGTGTAATTGTGCTGTGTGTACTTCAGCTGTTTGTAGCTGTGCTGTGTATAGATGAGTTGTGTGTAGTTGTGCTGTGTGTAATTGTGATGTGTGTAATTGTGCTGTGTGTAGTTGAGCTGTGTGTAGATGAGCTGTGTGTAGTTGAGCTGTGTGTAGATGAGCTGTGTGTAGTTGTGCTGTGTGTAGTTGCGCTGTGTGTAGATGAGCTGTGTGTAGTTGAGCTGTGTGTAGTTGAGCTGTGTGTAGATGAGCTGTGTGTAGTTGAGCTGCGTGTACTGCTGTGTGTAGTTGAGCTGTGTGTAGTTGAGCTGTGTGTAGTTGAGCTGCGTGTAGTTGAGCTGTGTGTAGTTGAGCTGTGTGTAGATGAGCTGTGTGTAGATGAGCTGTGTGTAGTTGAGCTGCGTGTACTGCTGTGTGTAGTTGAGCTGTGTGTAGATGAGCTGTGTGTAGTTGAGCTGCGTGTAGTTGAGCTGTGTGTAGTTGAGCTGTGTGTAGATGAGCTGTGTGTAGTTGAGCTGCGTGTACTGCTGTGTGTAGTTGAGCTGTGTGTAGTTGAGCTGTGTCTAGATGAGCTGTGTGTAGTTGAGCTGCGTGTAGTTGAGCTGCGTGTAGTTGCGCTGTGTGTAGTTGAGCTGTGTGTATTTGAGCTGTGTGTAGGTGAGCCGTGTGTAGTTGTGCTGTGTGTATTTTGCTTTAACAAAATGTGTCTGTATTTCTGTATTCTCTGTGTTTATTAGAGATTTTACCAAAAACAAACTGATGCAGAGGTTTGTCAGCGGCACAGAGGAAACCTGTCAGCATGACATCATTAGGTAACGGCCAATTAGAGGCAGAGCAGCTCATTCTTTTCAAACCATGAGGTGAACCTGTTTGCTGTGACAAAAGTGACGGGACCAGATTACCTTAAATTGTCTGATCACATTGTCTTTTAAAGCGACATTTCCTGTTTACCTAAAGTCACCTGATGATGTTACCTGGCCAAGTGAGTCTCTGTCCAGATAGAAAAAAGCAACTGCCTGAGACAGTTTTAAACCTGGTGGAGAATTCTGAGATGCTGCTCTGAATTATACTTGTTTAGATTCATTCTTGACCTGCTAGAGGTCCATTCAGTAGTTATTCTGGAGCTTTTGATGATATTACAGGATCTTGTTGTATAGAAATTTGAGTGTGGAATTTTAAATCAAATACTCTCCTCATTTTGTATAATGAGGAACATATGATAGGATTGAAAGCTCCAGGAACGTTATTAATAGACCTTAAGGTTTGGAAAATGCTCATTAGGATGAGAAAAAGAGTCATGTCATTGATTTTCATTTGTGTAAAACTTGCAACCGAGTCGTGAATTAACAAGCTTAAATAAGAGTTTGCAGCTATTTTCTACTGAAAAAAACGCCAGCTCATTTAAAAAAAGGACAAAATGAACATGAACTTGTTCATTTTAAACTTTGAGATAGTTTTTGTGAAATTTGACTATAAATAGATATATATCTATATCTATATATAGATATATAGATATAGATATATACACATTGTATTGTTGTTTTCCTGCAGCAGAGACAGAAGGAATCCAACAGAACACAGTTCATTTCGTGGTGGATACTGAGTTTATTTGAGAGTGTGAGATGAAAGTTTTTATTTTCACCACTGACAGACAAGTAAACACACTGACAGAGCTGCTGCACACAAGCTGAAGTACATAAACACAACAAGAACGATCCCATCGCAGAGCTGATGAGCCATCACCACTGTTACCGTCACCGTCCGTCACCCGTCTGTCTTTTCAAGAAACAGACTCACACTGATGGAGGGAAGGTAGACTCAGTGGGCAGGTGTTTCTAATGGGGAAGGCTTGAAAGCAGAGTAGGTGGAGTCAACTACAAGTCGCAGAGAGCATTGCTGTAATTAGTCAGTCTGGGTGAAGTTAGAGGTTTATCTTTAAATAAATTCAGAAATTTGAATCGATTCAATTTTAGATTTTGGATCAGCTCTAGAATTATACCACAGCTCTTCACCATAGAAACAGCCGCTGAGGCTCATGGGTACTGTAGTGTTTAGAGCCCATCCAAACTCAGGGAAAAATGTATAATATATCTGAGAAAGTTTAAAGAAAAAACATAGTTTGATTATTGGTCAGACAAACACAAAGTTGTGAGACAGTTTCTGGAGCTTAGTTGGTTTCAGTTCAGTTCATGAATAGTTTTTGTTTTTCACTGGAATTTAAGTGTAAAACTAAGTGAATATCTGTTCATTAATCATTATTTAGTAGCTCAGTCAACCTTTCTGGGAAATATCCAGATACTGTTTAGGCAGAATCTCAGTAGGTTTTACTACTGTATAGGAAGAAAGTTTCCATAACTTGTAAATGAAAGCGTCACTGAACCAAAGTAGCTTTTCCTTCTCAGAGAATTTCCTCTTGAAACAAAACCTAACACCTGTTCCACTATGATTAGTTACATATCATACATTTCTCTCCAGGAAACTTTCAGGGAAATGCAGAGGTCATGACCTTGACCTTCATTAGTTGCTATGACCCTTAACACATCTCAGTTTTCCCAGAAACTAAACTACATTGTCCTTTCAAGAAACTTCCCACTCAGTTTTATGAATTTATCAGGAGAATAAAGTGGTGACCTCTCTCCTCTCCACCTCCCCCACCTCCTTCACCCCCTCCTGCTCTCCTCTCCTCTCCTCTCCTCTCTCCTCTCCTCTCCTCTCCTCTCCTCTCCTCTCCTCTCCTCTCCTCTTTCTTCTCCACCTCCTCCACCTCATCCTCTTCTCTCTCTCCTCCTCCTCCTCATCCACCTCCTCCTCTCCTCTCCTCCTCCTCCTCCTCTTCCACCACCACATCCTCCTCTCCTTTCCTCTCCTCTCCTCTCATTTGCTCTCCTCTCCTCCTCCATCTCCTCCACTTCCTCCTCTCCCCTCCTCTCCTCTCCTCCTCCTCCTCTTCCACCTCCTCCTCTCCTTTCCTCTCCACTCCTCTCCTCGTCTCCTCCTCTCCTCTCATCTTGTCTCATCTCCTCCTTCTTCTCCACCTCCCCCACCTCCTCCTGTCCTCTCTGTCACTTCATCATTTCTCCTTTGTTTAACTAATCTGATAGATTTTCACCAAAAGCAGCAAAAACATACAAATTTTGTTTTATAGAAACAAAAAAATCAAAACCCTGAAAGATGATAGATTTTACCTCCTCCTCCTCCTCCTCCATCTACTCTCCCTCCATCTTCATCTCTCGCTCATCTCTTCCTCCTCCTCCTCTCCTCCTATTACTCCCTCATATACTCAAGAATCTGATCGATCAGCATTTGGGGGTCATAAGTCAGGGTGGCCCTCCTCCGGCGCCTACGACTCCCATGATTCAGTTCTTCCACAGCGGTGGTTGCCATGGTATCAATGCGTTTCATTCTCTGCAGCCCGGCGGCAGGGGGGCGGAGGCTCTCCTCCTCCTCTTCCTCCAGCCTCTTAACCCTGAGGAGGGGGGGGTTGTTGCTAGGTAACGGAGGAGCCACGTCGTCGAGGGAACGGCGGGTTCTCCTGTGGGCGGAGCTAATGGGCTCCGCTGAGGCAACAGACAGGTCCCTCCTCAGCCGGCGACTGGAGGAGCTCACCTGGGCGTCGTTAGGGCCGATGCTGGACAGTATCCTAGCAACCAGACGCCTGAGGATGAGGAGACACACAGGTATCATTGGTGCTTATGTAGCGTGATATGTTCCGAACACATGAATAATAACTAGGGATTAAAATTTTAAAATTCTTTGGAATTGAAAATTGTCTTATATTATTGACGCACCTTGTGAAAGAAGTAAAAATATGTCAAGACAAGTGGAATAACATTTAGATTTGAAAAACAGAAGTGTAACATTTTCAGGAAAAATTGTGATATGTCTGGAGGGTAGCTCTTATAAATACCAACTACAGATGTTGTAGGATGTGGAGAAAACATTGTAATATGAAAAATTAGAAAAAATATTTAAAGAGAATAGTTTTGATATGATGAAAACGTTTGTATATGACAACCAAACTTTTGAACCAAAGTTATAATGAATACTCAATATGAAATACGGTATGTTTATATGTTTTATATTTGTTTATAATTCTTCTTTACATATTTTGATATTTTCTCCAAATTTTAAGACTTTTATCTCTAAATATTAATAACTTCTTTTTTGAAATGAAAAACTTGTATCCACCATCTGTAATTTGGTTGGAAAAAAAAACCCACAGGTGGTGTGTGTTCTCAGCCACAGTCAGCTGATCGATTGATAATATAGACAGATTGATTAGTGGAACTTTGATCTTCCCTCAGGGTGTCTGACTGATCACCTCAGAGAGTCCTGGTCCCGATTCAGTCCCAATGAAACTCCCGCCTGCTGAAGTCTCTCCTGTCTCGCTCTCTCCAGCAGAGTCTGGGCCAACTGAGGCTCCATCCTGTCAACCAGGGGTCAGAAGTTATTATCTACGGCTGAGGTTCCTGACAGGTGTTGAACCTACGACCCTTCGACGGGCGGGTTCTAAAGAGGCCTCAGATCAACCAAAATGTTGTTGAACCCCAACCCTTTTCATCCAGGAAGTGTTCTCACCTGTCCAACAGGGCCTGAGCAAGCTGGGGCTCCATCAGGCCCCACCAGGCAGCCGGGGGCCTCCCCATGCTTATACCCCTTCCTGTCTCATCATAGTCTGGGGGGGCTGGACCCTGAAAGTCCCCCGGTGGCCCCTGATCATTCTGCTCATCCTCCTCTTCCTCAACCACCTCCATGTCTCCCGGGCCAACCAATCCAGCGCTCTCTGCTTCGCTCAGGAGGCGGAGGAGAGAGGCCAGGTAGGCTGTCGAGGCATATGATTGGTTCATTAGTCTGTTTTCTGTTCCTCTTAACAAATACAATTATGTTGATGATCAATTGATGATAAAATGATTCACAGAAAAGATTTTTAAATCCAAATGATGGTTTTATTTTAAGGCCAGGGCTAAATGAAATCTGAGTTCAAATTCCAAGTCAGAGGGGAAATATGTGGATGGAGGGGAAATAAAAAGCCACAGTTGCTTGAGAAACAAGTTACAATGGATCAGAGAAAGATGTAAAACTGTATAAAAATGTGATACAAAATTGTTATATGTCAAAAAAGTCATAATATGTCAAGAAAGAACTAAAATTTTTCCAAAAAAGGAAAAATTGTCCCAAAAATTAAAATGGAATATTTTGAATTTTTCAGTTAAAAGTTGTGATTTGTCCAGAGAAAAGTTGAAATATGTTAAAAAATTTTAAATGAAAATTTTCATGTGAAAAAGTGGTTTTTATGTTTAGAAAAGCTCAAACATGTGTAGTTTGTTTGAAGTATTTAAATCTCTCCAACCTGCTCGCTGCTCTTCATCCTGTTCCCGCCTCTGGTCTCTCTCCACCAGTCGCTGCAGGGCCTGATCCAAGCCCCTCCCCCGCCAGTCATCTGATTGGTAGTAAAGCTCATTGGCCCCACCTCCGCCCTGCATGGTAGGATAGGACATCATCTGGTCCTCATAAGGCAGCAGGTTACGGAGGTCTCTGCGTTGGCGTCTGACTCCGCCCACTGACACGTCCAGGCCATGCCCTCCGCCACGAGCTGCAGGTAGGGACTGGAGGAGAGGGGTCAGAGGTCAGAGGTCACTACCTGAGTGTTATTGATCAGTTTTCTGTACCCTACCGGTGGAATTTGAAACAGTAGAGGGAAAACGATATGAAGAGAGGAATTGGTTTAATCGGACTGAAGTTCCACCCCTCACCTGTCTGACAGGGAGTCTCAGGTGTATGATGCTGCTACTACCTGGAACTGTGGACTGTGAGGACACCAACCCGGGGTTGGGGGACATCACCTAAAATTTGTATCACAGCATTTTTTGTTTTTTACAGTGGAGGTATTATATCACCATATTACAAAATAAAAGGGAAGCACCGCTCAAAACACGATGCTGTCTTTTCAATCTTTTGAAAACTAAGAGTTTTTCCATCAGTCATGTGACCCTCACCTTGACCCTGCTTTACTTCTGTTTCTGAGGTTCTTCTACTTCTGTCCAGAAACAGTAAATATTCCTTCAGGTGTGCCCCAGGGTTCTGTCCCAGGCCCAGTGCTCATCTGTCCCCATAAGGGGGCATAGTACCTGTCACATTATGCACAGAGAAAGCACAGAGCTGTATTCTCTCTGACAGAGGCTGAAGTGAGACTGAACAGTGGCCGCCTGTTGTAAATATGTGGTTCCTGAGTTGGACGGAGTCCGTTGAAGGATTGGGCCTTGTGGCGGTTCTGGATCTCTGAGGTAATAAACGCTCCTCATTCGGCACAGCAGGAAAAGCACAGACGCAACACATTTCAACAAAACAAGCTCAGTTACAGTAAGAGTCCCAGCACAACCAGTCTGCCAGTCTGCACCAAGACCAGGACCCAGGAAATCGTCTTATCACTCCAACCTGTTTTCCTGCTGTGACGAGTTCACCTGTTGACACATAGTTCAGGTAACTTGAGTGTGACCACAAAACGTCAGGCTGAAGAGATAAACCCAGATAAACAATTTACAATACATTAGACCTGAATGCGTGTGTGTGTGTGTGTGCAAGTGTGTGCGAGCATGCGTGTGTTCATGTTTGTGTGTGTATGCATGTGTGTGCATGTGTGAGTGAGTGTGCGAGTGTGCGTGTGTGTGTATGTGTGTGTGTGTGTTTGTGTGTGTGTGCGTTTGTGTGTGTATTGTGAGGATGTGTGCAGTGTCCAGAGAGACTGCTGTTGCCATGGCAGCATAATGAGCTGATCTTTGCCTGCCTCCACTAATTTGACTGGTCCTGAGTCTGTGTCTATGTGAGAGAGAGAGAGAGAGAGAGAGGGATGGAGTGATATTGAACAGTAGACAGCGTCAGATAGAGACAGTCATTGATCAGGCTGATTTGTGTCTGTAGCTTTAGGATGGGGTTTATATCAAACATACACATTTAAGTGTCTGGACTTCTGAGGACCGGCTGCTTTTGTCATGCCAGCACCAACCAGAGAGTCAGCAGCCTGAACAGTCAGCAGTCAGAAGAATCAGAGCAGTCAGTCAACAGCCTGAACAGTTATTCAGCAGTCAGAACGGTGAGTAAACCATCTAAACAGTCAGAACAGAGAGTCAGCAGCCTGAACAGTCAGCAGTCAGAAGAATCAGAACAGTTAGTCAACAGCCTGAACAGTCAGTCAACAGTCAGAACAGTGAGTAAACAATCTAAACAGTCAGAAACAGTGAGTCAGCAGCCTGAACAGTCAGCAGTCAGAAGAATCAGAATAGTTAGTCAACAGCCTGAACAGTGATTCAGCAGTCAGAACAGTGAGTAAACCGTCTAAACAGTCAGAACAGTGAGTCAGCAGCCTGAACAGTCAGCAGTCAGAAGAATCAGAACAGTTAGTCAACAGCCTGAACAGTGATTCAACAGTCAGCAGTCAGAAGAATCAGAACAGTTAGTCAACAGCCTGAACAGTCAGTCAACAGTCAGATGGTCCAAACCTATTTGGACATGAGTTATCTTTAAAAAATCGGTTGGTTTCACAAGATCCTATTTGATAATTGTTTAAAATTGCCCTCAAAAATAAGTGGGACCCGAGTTTAACCACATGTTTGTACGTATCTTATTCATAAATTCATCATATTATTACACATGGGAAACTCAAGGATCCAGGAGAGATGCTGTGGGACAGGTTGAGGGAGAAGAGGCTGGTTCTTCAGGCCTTAAAATGATACTGGGATTAAATAACTGCTGTTGCAGATCAACTGTAGAGTTCCACCTTAGATGTAATATAACCACATTCTACCTACTTTGATAATAACACCGCCAATATGGAGTTCACACCTACACCTTGATGTTAACCGACAAATCAGATGAACAGCCAAAAGTCTGCTGACCAATCAGAGGGTCAGCAGCTGCCCTCCTTGTGACACACACATGTTACAGAGCACACATATGTTCTAGTGAAATCTACCAGCTTCCGTCACGGAGCCGGTTCAGACGGGATGTCAAAATGTTTCAGCTGCTGATGTTCACACATCTGCACTGATGACAGCTTCCTCCACAGCTGTGAGACATCTGGTGATTGGACGCCGTCGCCTTGGACGCCGTCACCTTGGCAGCAGCTTCATTTCCTGCCGTTTGTCAGAGATAAACAGAAACAGTCGTGCCGCTCAGACTGAGTGGGATTTATGATGGCAATATCTCCCAGAATGCATCAGTACAGATTTATGAGGCAGTGCCTTCAGGACAGCAGTGGCGTTGTGTCTGTGCTTCTGTGTGATGATGAGACATCAGCAGCTGTGGGACGGTAACTGGAGGAGGAGGAGGAGGAGGAGGTGATGATGAGTCCTCTTAGCAGCATCACTCTGTCTGACTCACTCCTAGGTCCAATTTTTTCCTGTAGGAATTAGAGCTCTGGACAGAACCCACCTCATCCTGGTGCTGGTGTGATTCTTTGAGAAACATATGCGTGTTTAATTCGTTCCTTGCCAAACAGATGACGTCTGAATACAATTACAAGAACCTCGACTGGGATCAGATGTGAAACTGGAGAAATGATGAATGAAATCATTACAAAATATCACGAATCATTTGGTGATGTCTGATGTCGACGTTTGGTCGTTTAAAACCAAAACAGTGCAGAGGGTTGATTCTCATTGTTAGAAAAACTAAAACGACCATGTGTCCTCAGTCTCACAAAGAGTCCCAGCAACAGTTCATGTTCATACTGTTCTTATTGTAAACATCTCAGTCTGTTCATACACACCCCTCACTATTATATATACAGTACATGAATATATACATTACTCTGCACTTTACTGCTTTTTGACTTGTGGTTAGATGCTGAACTGCATTTCGTGGTCTCAGTGCTTTTCTCTATGTAGTGACTTTACAATTTAATCTAATCTAATCCAATCTAATCTAATTTAATCTTATCTAAACAGCTAAGGTTCAGGAACCCGGCAATGGCCTTTATATACAACAACAGCAAATGTGTTTTGAGAAAAATGTATATTCAAAGTGTTCAGCAGCTATAAAATTCACTCCTGAGAGTGAGCCATGATTTAACATTTCTCTGATGGTGTCCAGAGCCTCTAGAGTGCTGTCTAGAAAAGCTCGGACCAGGACTGATACTAAAACAGAACCACCACATTTCTCTAATGATAAAAGAAGATTCTGGTGTTTTCAACCTGGTTTTGTTGGGAGTAAATAGAGAATATAGACTTAAGTAGAAAAACTGTGCAGTTTCCTGTGAAGACTTTCTTTTGGGGGGGTTGGGGTTAGGGTTGGGGGGGGCATCACACATCCCGAGGTGAAGGTGTGAACAACCTGACACCTGTGATGACACAACACACATCAGCTGGATAATTAGCGACTTACATGTGAAAATGTGCGACGTCACACACAGACCACACACACACACCTCCAATCTACAATATACCAGCAATACATGACTGGATGCGCGCACACACACACACACAATGAGAGGAATTATATGAACATGTTCCCCTGGCTGTGATCTAACAATCTAATTAGATACTAAAGAACAAAGGTGAAAAACCGTGTCCGGTGCATTTTCACCAAAGGGACATTTCAAGGGCAACGGGACACGTGTTGGCTCATAAAACTTACAATGACAATTACACAGTCAGTAGTCAGCTTACGACAAACTGTAAGATGAGACTGAACAAAATGCAATAAAACGACGAAGTGAGTAGCAGTTGTTGTGCAGTGAAACCGGAGACGCTCGACAATCTGACAGACTCACACAGAGACTCCACCCAGGTTTCCTCTGTGGCCTCTGAGGGCCTCTGAGAACCTGATGCAGGACGGGATCCAGGTCTTGCTCAGATGCAGTACCTGACTCTCAATTACATTTAAGTTCCAAACAACATTTCAGCAATTTTAACTCAAGTACATTAACCAAGTGCAATTTTAAAGTGCTTGTCCTCTATGCATCTAATCCACCTGTGGTGGAAGACGTTTTCAGAAACTTCACTGAAGTAAAAGTACAGAAGTATTAGCAGCAGAATGTAGTTAAGGTATTAAAGTAAAAGCGCTTTGGTTCCTTTGACTGAGATATTATTTCATCTGACATCGCTAGATGATAAACCTTGAGTCATGGCGGCTTCAGCAACATTTTACTGTTGGAGCTGCTACAGGTGGAGCTGCTATTAACTACTTTATATACAGGTAGAAGGTTCAGTCCACTGGTCCCAAACCTGGGGCCGGGGCCCTCCAGAGGGTCACCAGAAAAACCTGAAAGGTAATCAGATGATTCATGGGAAAGAAGAAAAAACACAAAATTCTGATTATAGTTTCTAGACTTTTTTCTCCTTTTGATTTTTGCTGAGATATTGATAAATTGAACATCTATTGAAAACTTCAGATGTAAAAATCACTGTTAGCTGAGGCTGTTAACAGCTCAGACACATGAAATGTGACCCGAGGACACTCTGATATTTGTGAGACATCAGGAGACAAAAAGGTTGGAAACCACAATGTGTTGTAGTTTAGAAGCTTGTTATTTCTATTGAGTCAGATCTTCAGCTTGAAAGTAACTAGTGACTAAAGCTGTGGAATGAATATGGTGGAGGAGAACATACAAAGTAGGATGAAATGGAAGTACTCATGTAAAGTACAAGTACCTAAGAGCTGTACTAGAATACAGTAGTGGAGTAAATGTACTTAGTTACTTTCCACCACTGTAAGGATTTTCCACTTTGCCTTAACTGGCTGAATCTCTTTGGGTTCAGATGTTTGAAGACGTCACTTTGGTCTTTTATTGTCTCAATTAATTAAAATAAACAATTAACTGAGAAAATAACTGACAGGTTAAAACTTAATTTCCTGCCTTAGATGTTGCTCCACCTCAGACAGCATCAATAATATCATCAATAATAATAATATGCTTTAATATATGAATGTAATAGTCATAGGGTCTGTTCCTCTACATCAATATAACTTTTACTCATAACAATACATTTCATTAATGACACTAATGTACTTGAGCAATTTTCTCAGCCCAGGGCTTTTACTGCTAATGGAGTACTTTTACATTTGTATTGTAGTATCTCACAAAAATAATGTATCAGAGTACTTCTCCTATCTAATACACATACACACACACACACACAGCAGTCGCCAGGTGTCAGGAGACCCACTGTAACCTGTGTAATTTATGGCCCTGTTGCCTGGGTTACTGTCTCCTGTAGCTATGGTGACTGGAGCTGAATATTCCTCTGGTCACAGTGACTGCCCACACACACACACACACACCTGAACACAAACAAGCCCCAGTCTTCTCTCAGTGCATCTTTTTCTCTCTATGCTGACTCTCCTAATCAATAAATCAATAACTACTCTGTCAAATGGAAAATAGAACAGACATAAAAGCAGATAAATTCATACACATGGACACACACACACACTGTGATATAACAGACTGGTAGAAGATAAAACAGCAGCGACATCATGATCAGGTTACCGTGACGATGAATTAACACATAGGACACACATGTAAACATGTTCTCTCTCTCTCTCTCTCTCTGCGTGTGTCGTGGATGCAACTCCTCCTTACCTGGGCGGTGTGGATCAGAGCAGTGCTGAGCAGCAGGAGGCCAAGAGACGCCATGCTACTGACTGAACACACACTAACACACACTGACTCCTCTCATCTGATAACGGAGGGAGCGAGGGAGGAGGGAGGAGGGAGGAGGGAGGTGCTGCAGGGATGGGGGGGGTGATGACTAAGGCCAGGAGGCGAGAGGTAGTGAACAGACAGGGAGAGAGGGAGGAGGAAAAAATTCGAGATTAGAAGAGGGAGGAGCTATGAGATAGAGGAGAGGAAGGGTGGGGAGGGGGATGGAAGGAGGAAGAGGACAGAAGGATGGAAAATGGAGGGAGAGATGAGAGAGGGAGAAGAAAAAAGAGAAATGGAGGAGATATAATGTACAAAGAGAGAGTAGAAGGAAGGAGATTGAGAAGTGGGAGGGGAAGAGGAGTAAGAGAGCAGGAGGAGAGGGAAGAAAAATGAGATGAAAGAGGAGGATGAAGGGAAATAAAAGCATAGGACAGAGGAGAGAGGGAGGGCAAGAGGGAAGGAAAGTGTTAAAGAGGAGACAGAGGAGAAAGGAGTAAAGAAGGACGGATGATGGAGGAGAGGAATAGCAAGAAGAAAGATGGTGAAGAGAGGAAAGAAGGAGGGAGGCAGAGACGAGAGAAAAACAAATGGGGGGTAGGGAGCGTTTGTTCGTTCACTCTTCTTTATTTTCTCCCTGGTCTCTTGTTCATTCATTCAATTTCCATTATTCATTCATTTATACTTTATTCATTAGTTTATTCTGTCATTCACTCATTCACTTCCCTTGTGTTCTATTCATTAATTTATCTAATTTTTGTTGTTTTAGTTTGTTTATTCATCCGTTCGTTCGTTCATTCATAGATGTGTTCAGTCACTCCTTCATTTTTTCAGTTATTTGCTCATTTGTATGATTATTCATTGGTTCATTTGAAAGTTCACTGGCTCATTCATTCACCCCTTCGCTCCTCTCTTCACGTCACAAATGGACAAAGAGCCAGAGACGAGTTTGTCCTTTATTGAAATTTTCCACTGAATAAACACAAGAGGGGAAGGGGGGGTTTGGGGTGCATCTCCATAGCAACAAGTCACACACACATCATCATCATCATGGACACTGTCAACACCATCGCCATGGCTACTGATGCTGAGTAGAATATCATCACACAGGAAGTTACATCACAGAGGCAGAAAGGAGAATCACGAAGAAAAACGACGAGAAGAACGGCAGAGTGAGGGACAGAGAGGGGGGGGGAGAGAGGAGGAGGAGGGAGAGAAGGAAAGGAGGAAAAGGTAGCAAGAAAAAATGGGAAAAGAATAGGAGAAAAAAGAGGAGGAAGAGAGAAAGGAAGAAAGGAGGACAAGAAAAAAAAGAAAAAATGCTTGGAGAAAAAAACAGGAGGAGTAAAAAGAGGAAGGGGAGGATTTGGAGGAGGAGAAGAAACAGTAACAGGAGGAAAAGGAAAGGAAGGTGGAGAAAAGTAGGACAGGCAATAAAAGGAGACAGAAAAGAAAAAGAAAAGAAAAAGGAAGGAAAGGAAAGGAAAAGGAAATAAAGAAGTAAAGAGGGATGAAGACATGAAGGAAAGAAAGATTAAAAAATAGAGAGTGATAGAGAGATACAGAAGTATGGACAGGTAACATACACTCTCACACACACCTGTACAGAAGAACAGGAAGTAGAATCACACTGATCATTAGTTACTGTACAATACGAGCAGGTAACACGTCACCATGCGAAGAAAGATATCGACGCTAAAAACAGCTTCACTTTTCAAAAAAACAACCAATGAAGAAGCATTGAGGTTTTTTTCCTTTTTTGTCAGACTTTGAGAAAAACTGCTCACGGCTGCTGCTGATTGGCTGAGAGCCGGGGAGAGGACAAAAAAACGTCTGTCCACCGACAGAAACGTCCGTCTGAAAACTGTTTACTATCACATTACATTTAATGTGTCCAGAAACGATGGCGGGCTCAAGAGAATAAGCTAACTTCCTGTCGGCGTCCGCGTAGCTCAGACTAGCTAATGTTTGGTGTTAGGGGTTGCTGGGGGCAGACCTAACATTTGTCATTTAAAAAAATTTTTGATTTAAGTTATTTCTGTTAGTGAACTTACAACAAGCTCATACGCCGACTTAGATCAGCAAAATCTGACAGTTTGCTTTTGATTTTACCCTAAAACTGTCAGTGTGAGTGGCGCTGCTCAACACTCAAGCAGCCTTGCTAGCAGCCAACACTAGCTAGCAGCTTACACTAACAACCTGCTGTAACTGCAGCAGATTCAGCCCAACATTTTTGTGTGGACTGTCACCATCTGCAGAAACGTGCAAAGTTAACCAACAGAGTTTCATTTTGTTGCATCTGTTTTAAAGAAACTTTGATAAAACTGACTGTTGTCACGGTTCAGCATTGCCAGATAATGGGAGCAGTGCTAACGCTGATGCAACATTTTCTGTTAGCTTAACTGACTGCACAGTGCCAACATCTAGTTCACTTCAACGACCAGTAACTGAACAGAACTTATTTCCTCGTTTGGTTTAGTCAACACCAGATGTGATGATGATTCAGACAGACGTTTGTGCAGCATTGTGTCGTCTCCACAGAAAATCTGATCAGGAATGTAACAGCAGAGCAATGCTTTGGTGGAGCCCATTGATCAAACACAAACAGGTTAAACTGTAGGGACAAGAAGCCGTTTCAGATCCAGTTTCCACCCGGCGTCGTCACAAAGCTGGATTCGGACTGGGTTTATAGCGTCTCCAGAATGACATCACTTCCTGTGTTGATATTTACATGCAGCAGGACAAACAGCAAACAGCCGGGAGGTGATGTTGGTGGACACAGGGCTGTTGGGTTGGATCCACTTTGATGTGGTTCTCATTTGGCCCAAATCTGGTTTGGATCTGATCAGTGTGAACCCAGTCTGACCAGCTTCATGACTGGCCGATGCGAATCTGGTGTGCTGATGTTGGGGGTGGGGCATATGACGGGGAGCGGGGCAGATCCTTGGGTTCAATGGGAAACATGAAGAAACCGTTCAGTCTATGTTATACTGTATATTTGTTCAAACCTATACAACACAAACATACATTCTCTCCACATATTATTTAATATGAATTTAACTCAACATTGTCACTGGTTTCAGAAGGTTTCTGTTTGTCAGCTTTGTTGTTGTTCTTGTTGCTATTGTTCTTGTTATTTTGGTGCTTTATTGAAGTTGTGGATTTGTTAATTATAACTCTCTTTTTAATCATTTACACATCGATTCATTATTTTGAACATCTAACCCCCCCCCCAACCTCCCTCCCCTCCCCTACCATGCCCGTCCCACCCAACCATTAACTCTGCAGACAGACAGGAGTGTTGCATTGTGGGTAGGTTGCAGGCGACCCACTCTTGGTTCACTCCGTCGCTTTCTGTGATAGAAAGACAAAAACATAAAAGACAGTTTATTCTCCAGATGTGACATCCACCAAAATGAAAGCATCTGTTCATATAATGGCTGAGTCAGTGTTAGCAGTGTTAATGAAAAAAAAATTGAGTTTTTTCACCAGGAAAATTAAAACCAAATAAAAAGTAACCTGTTCTAAGCTATTCTCATTGAGCTGAAGAGTGTGTTTCTGGCAACAGTGGAGCTCTGCGGCTCAGAGCAATACTATTAATACTTGAATAGCGATTAAATTCCCTGACAGTAATCAATGTAATGGCTTCACCTGAGTCCTGTCAGTTCACATCTGGTTGGAGAAGGACGTTGGCGCCCCCTGCTGGCCGTAGCCCTGACCGTACTCTGCATCCTGGAGGAGACAGTATTGAACAACATGAGCACAGCGACGACAGCGTTCTGCAGAACACGGAACACTGACACTTCGTCCCACTTCCACCTTTCAGAGTCTGTCTGAAGGCTAAACAGTAGTGGATAGTAGGTAAAGTTACTCAAGTACTGTACTTAAGTACAAGTTAGAGATACTTGTACTTTAGCTCAGTATATTTGAGTTGCTTTATACTTCTCCTACTTCACTACATTTCAGCAGCAAATATTGTAATTCTTACTCTGTTTCGTTCATTGAATGAGTAGTTATTTTGCAATTTCAGATTAATATTACCAAATAAAATCAATATAATATAATGAAGTATTAATTAATAGGCATTATTTCAGCTGATCACCTGGTTGTATCCCTGCTGACTGTAGTCGGGCTGATATCCCCCCTGGTTGCTGGCGTACGGGTCTTGTTCGTACGCCCCCTGCTGGCCGTAGGCATCTGGTGCAGCAGGTTTGTCCTGAGGAGGAGGAGCCCGCATGAAGGGAGCGATGATGCCTGTCTCCTTAAAGACAAACCAGAGGTTTCCCACCCACAGGACCAGGTTGATAAAACCGAATGCCTAGAGGAAAAGAGGATGAAGGTTATTGAAGGTTAGTGATGAATGAATGGAAACGTAGCCTCTGGGTGTGGCAGTGCTGCAGCAGGAGCAACTGTTAGCCTCGGATTTCAACAATCTAACTGTCATCAGGTCTAATGAAGCATCTGTTAAAAAGTACAGTGTCATAACAATGGAAACATCGCATAGGACCGAGCTAAAAGAGTGGCGGCTCACCATCGGCCTGGCGTTGGCAGACCACTCCGTCTTTTGGATCAGTCATATGTTGGCAGACCGCTCAGAATTTGATGGAGATTGATAAATGTAAACTTGGTGTCATGCAGCCGAAGCTTGTATATTTTACTTTTGGTTTTTCTGTAGCTAAATGTTTGTTGTGGGAGCATCTGATGACAGCATTGAACCAAAACACGGCTAACTGTTAAAACTGGACTAAGTTTACTTTGTTTTAGATTACAACCTTTATTTGATGACTATATTTCCAACATGTAACGGGTTCCACAGAATCTAATTTCTTGGCTAAAATGGATTTACACTGAGGTGCCACTAGAGTGATGGTGGCTTGTCTACTTTCCAACAAATTCAAACAATACATGCCCTAATGTAAGGATCAGTCTACTTGATGAGCCCTTCTGCCCTGTGAAGGTCTTACCACAGAGGTGTTGAGTCCAGACATGACCGGGTCGTGGACTTCACGGCAGTGGTTAACCTCAGATTCGCAGGCAGTGATCAGAGTGATCACCTTGTCCGGGTCGGTCGCCGTCTTCACGTCGGACAGACCTTTGGCCCAGGCTGCCGAACTCACCAGCCACATGAAGGCAAACACTCCGGTCACTCCCAAGTCCTGAAAAACACAGAATTTATGAATGACATTTCCCAGAGCTCCCCTGTCACCCAGTTGGTCAGGTGGGTGAACTTACGATCAGCGGTCCCTTGTTGTTCTCCTTGTACTTGTCAAAGAGGAAAACGTAGATGCTTAGAGCTGCTGTGGTGTAGAGGAAGGCGAAGACACCGATGGTGACGAAGAATTCGGCCGAGGAAGAGTAGTCACCAACCAGGAAGAGACGCTCCGTGTTCCCGCCCTTACAGGTGGGGGCGTCGAAATACACCTGATGGAGTCTGACAGACAAAGAGTTTGAAATGTATCGTTTTCCCTATTTCTGGCCACATTAGCAGCCTGGCTGTACTGATGGTGAAGTCTGTCAGTTAAAGCTGAAACATCTCAACAGTGGCCGGATGGATCAACATGAGACATGCATGGTCCTCAGAGGATGAGTCCTGGAATCTTTAGTGATCCTCTGACTTTTCATTCAGCGTCATCAACAGTTCAAAAGTAACACTTGTCCAACATTTCGCTTCATAACAGGAAGTTTCTGAAACTAATGAATCCCCCCCTGTCGGTGTCCAGAAAGCACATTTAGCACATTTAGCTGTGGATTATCCCCTGACTCTACAGTTGCACTCAGTTCCATGCAGCCTTTGAGCCTCTTTTGGATTCAAGTTTTGTTTTTTGTTGTCCTAGTTGTGTTTTTTTCCTGTCTGGTTCAGATAAACATCTGTAAATAGCCACTATCCACTACCTCTCAGAGACCCAGTCAAAGACCAGCTGGTGAACATAGTGGAGCATTTCACAGGTAAAGAGCCAGATGTTTCCCTCGGGAGCTGGTGGAGAACAAAACCAGGGCCAAAAGAAGAGAGAAGACTGGACTTAGATTCAGTCAATATGTGAACATGATCATGCTAGTACTCAGCTCACAGCATGTGTAGAGCTGAGCCTCACATATCCTAAAAATGCCACTGTACAGAGGACAGACCCTTAAGTTTTAGGTAACATTATTTCCTCTACAGCCACCAGTCAGTTGCCCCACATCTCTTGATATGAAGATTTTTTGAAAAGATCAATAAAAAAACATAATGGTCACAGCCATGGATGAAAATATTCTGCTCGCTTACCAGGCGGGTAAAGGTGATCAGGATGTCAAGAACTTTATCCTCATAATGATTTACAAACACCTTGAGAAACCAGAGGCCTGTGCTTGGCTTTGTTTGCTGACTTTCAGACTTCTGGTTCTAAGAACATGCCAGGTTCACCTTTTAATACTAACACTGGTCTCTAGTTTTCATTTCCCTCATCAACTTTTTTTTTATGGGCTTTAGATTTTCTGACTGAGAGGCTGCAGAGGTTGGATAGTTTTCTGGAGTTGAATGAGCCAAAAACCGAGGAACTAATTAATTATGTCTGACAGATGACAGATAATGTCACACTGATCATCAGACATTGTCAGTAGTTGGGTATGGTTTTTAACAACCTGAAAAATTGGGATGTAAACATGGCATTCAGCTTCTCTTTCAATAAATGTACTGACCTGAATGGATACTCAAACTCCACCTCTATTCTCATGTTGCTCTCTGTCCGGTTCTTACACTCCACCGCCATCCGAAACATGCCTGAATAACTGCCACAGGTGGAGAAGGCAAAGATGGCGAAGAACTGGAGGAGGAGGAGCAGCAGGAGCAAAAAGAAATGTAAGTCATGTCACAGAGCTTCTTAAAGTAAAAACATACTTAAAATATCCGAGAATATTCCCTCACACAGACAGAGCAGTGGTGTAAAAGTTATCCACAGACACTACATCTGCAACGTTTAATCAACTGACAGATAAGTAATCAGTGACTCTTTTGATAATCAGTTAATCATTTTAGTTATTATTCTGTGCACAACTAGTAAAGATGCCAAATATTCTCTGATTCCAGCTTCTCAATTGAGATGATTTGCTGCTTGTTGATGTTTATGTGTTTTGCTAGATGATGTAAGTTGTGTTTATTTTATGTCAGATTTATACTTGAGTTCACACGTCTGAAACCAAACCTACACATTTTAAAGAACTTCCCATGAAATTGGTCTGACTGTGGCTTAAATTGCAGCTTTTTTAAATGCAGTTCTGTTGAGTCAGAGCAACTGTGACGTGAAGAGTGAAGCTCCTGCAGGATGATGACTCATCATCTCCACTAACTATGGCTGCTCAGCCACAGCAGGAATCAAACCCACAACCCTCCTAGTGTTGGTGCCCTGCTCATCTGCACTACAGTACACCACAACCATCACACACACACACACACATACATACGCACACAGTAACAAGCAGGACAGACAGTCTGACTGAGACCATCTGTTCATCGTGTGTGTGTGTGTGTGTGTGTGTGTGTGTGTGTGTGTGTGTGTGTGTGTGTGTGTGTGTGTGTGTGTGTGTGTGTGTGTGTGTGTGTGTGTGTGTGTGTGTGTGTGTGTGTGTGTGTGTGTGTGTGTGTGTGTGTGTGTGTGTGTGTGTGTGTGTGTGTGTGTGTGTGTGTGTGTGTGTGTGTGTGTGTGTGTGTGTGTGTGTGTGTGTGTGTGTGTGTGTGTGTGTGTGTGTGTGTGTGTGTGTGTGTGTGTGTGTGTGTGTGTGTGTGTGTGTGTGTGTGTGTGTGTGTGTGTGTGTGTGTGTGTGTGTGTGTGTGTGTGTGTGTGTGTGTGTGTGTGTGTGTGTGTGTGTGTGTGTGTGTGTGTGTGTGTGTGTGTGTGTGTGTGTGTGTGTGTGTGTGTGTGTGTGTGTGTGTGTGTGTGTGTGTGTGTGTGTGTGTGTGTGTGTGTGTGTGTGTGTGTGTGTGTGTGTGTGTGTGTGTGTGTGTGTGTGTTTGTGTGTGTGTGTGTGTGTGTGTGTGTGTGTGTGTGTGTGTGTGTGTGTGTGTGTGTGTGTGTGTGTGTGTGTGTGTGTGTGTGTGTGTGTGTGTGTGTGTGTGTGTGTGTGTGTGTGTGTGTGTGTGTGTGTATACAAACACCTTGAGAAACCAGAGGCCTGTGCTTGGCTTTGTTTGCTGACTTTCAGACTTCTGGTTCTAAGAACATGCCAGGTTCACCTTTTAATACTAACACTGGTCTCTAGTTTTCATTTCCCTCATCAACTTTTTTTTTATGGGCTTTAGATTTTCTGACTGAGAGGCTGCAGAGGTTGGATAGTTTTCTGGAGTTGAATGAGCCAAAAACCGAGGAACTAATTAATTATGTCTGACAGATGACAGATAATGTCACACTGATCATCAGACATTGTCAGTAGTTGGGTATGGTTTTTAACAACCTGAAAAATTGGGATGTAAACATGGCATTCAGCTTCTCTTTCAATAAATGTACTGACCTGAATGGATACTCAAACTCCACCTCTATTCTCATGTTGCTCTCTGTCCGGTTCTTACACTCCACCGCCATCCGAAACATGCCTGAATAACTGCCACAGGTGGAGAAGGCAAAGATGGCGAAGAACTGGAGGAGGAGGAGCAGCAGGAGCAAAAAGAAATGTAAGTCATGTCACAGAGCTTCTTAAAGTAAAAACATACTTAAAATATCCGAGAATATTCCCTCACACAGACAGAGCAGTGGTGTAAAAGTTATCCACAGACACTACATCTGCAACGTTTAATCAACTGACAGATAAGTAATCAGTGACTCTTTTGATAATCAGTTAATCATTTTAGTTATTATTCTGTGCACAACTAGTAAAAGATGCCAAATATTCTCTGATTCCAGCTTCTCAATTGAGATGATTTGCTGCTTGTTGATGTTTATGTGTTTTGCTAGATGATGTAAGTTGTGTTTATTTTATGTCAGATTTATACTTGAGTTCACACGTCTGAAACCAAACCTACACATTTTAAAGAACTTCCCATGAAATTGGTCTGACTGTGGCTTAAATTGCAGCTTTTTTAAATGCAGTTCTGTTGAGTCAGAGCAACTGTGACGTGAAGAGTGAAGCTCCTGCAGGATGATGACTCATCATCTCCACTAACTATGGCTGCTCAGCCACAGCAGGAATCAAACCCACAACCCTCCTAGTGTTGGTGCCCTGCTCATCTGCACTACAGTACACCACAACCATCACACACACACACACATACATACGCACACAGTAACAAGCAGGACAGACAGTCTGACTGAGACCATCTGTTCAGTGTGTGTGTGTGTGTGTATGTGTGTGTATGTGTGTGTATATGTGTGTGTGTGTGTGTGTGTGTGTGTGTGTGTGTGTGTGTGTGATGCTGTGAAAACCTCCACTGACAGATTTCTTTTGCATGGGAACATCTCCAGAATTTTCTCAAAGCATTATGGGAACTTTTTCAGTGGGATACAGAAGAATTTCCAGGACATTTTGAGACATTACAAAATATTATTTACATAAAGATTGTTAACATCTAGAGGACAATTTCCAGAAACATTACCAGGAACATTATCCCGGCTGATAAATTTCTGTTAAAACTCTTCCTGTGTGAGCTGCTCCTGTGGAGCAGGTTCTGATGAACTCACCCATTCTAGGACCTTAATGAAGCCCAGAGGAACCTTCAGCACCCTGAACTGACCCTGGGCCACCAGCTGCAGGCAGACAGACACAGATGCCGGTTATTTCGCTTCATCTGAGCACAGATCGACAGTTTGACGACCGACTGATAACCGGTTACCTGATGTACAGGTGTGTTTATACTGAGGGGGAAGTGAATTTTAGAGACAGTGGGATTCTGATGCATAATGAATCAGGGAAGAACTCATTACATTGAGTGACACATTGTTTTTATCACGTTCCTTAACATTGTGAGACAGGGTCTGCTCTCTACTGAGCCCCAGAACATTTTCAGAATGATTTGGGATCTACGTCACAGATGGTGAGCGCTGTCATGCTTTGTTACTTCAACACTTGGAGATGGTCACCCCCAAGAATCAGCATCAGTCATCTCAGCAATGATTATTATTTTTCTTTTGTTTTACATTTTACAAAATGAACTTCAATATAACAATAGAGGTACTTCCTTTAGTTAAAGTATCACAGTAAAAGTACTTGACTGTGCAGTGACCTGCCTCCTTTGACTGATCTCTGATCAGATCTATGATCCTGAGTCATGGAGGCTTCAGCAGAATTTTACCGTTAGAGCTGCTCCAGGTGGAGCTGCTGTTAACTACTTTATGTACAGATAGATGGTTTAGTCCACTGGTTCCCAACCTGGGGGTCAGGGGCCCTCCAGAGGGCCACTAGAAAAACAATCTTTAATTTCTAGTGCATTTGAACATTTGATCATTTGAACAATGACTGAGAACTACTCTGAGACTGAAAAGTGACACAACCACACTGATTTTTTATGAGGGGGGTCACAAAAATTTGGAAACCACTGGTTTAATCTTTAACCGCAATGTTATATATTATTATTCTATTCTATCATTTTTTTTTCATGTAGAATTTAATAGTGCAATAAAAAGTAAACCAGATGGACAGACAGACAGACAGAGAGATAGACAGACTGATGGACAGAGAGACAGACAGACAGACAGACAGAGAGATAGACAGACTGATGGACAGACAGACAGATGGATCGACAGACAGAGAGAGACGGATAGAAAGAGAAAGATGCATGGACCAGTATCCCAACAAACAGATCAATTATTTCTCAGGTTTCAGGTTGTTTTTCACAGCCAACGTAATAGATTTGATATTTAATATTCAGATCTCGGATCAGTTTCTAAACTGTGTCTGTTTTTGTCAATGATACCAGAGCCCATTAAAAAAATCATTTAAAGAAAAATCAGTGGACTCAAGCTATATATGTACTGAGATCAAAATATCAAAATGTTTCATACCATAGGATTTTTATTGTTTTATTTTAGAAATTACATCAGGTAGTTTGGATCACAATAAACAAAACTAAATAAACTAAACGGACTAAAAATGCTTATGGAGACTTGTTGAACAAAGACCTCAAACAGTGAATCGGTTTAAGTTTCAGTTCATATAAATAAATATTGTAGGACTGTTAATTATCACAGACACATGGATACTATGGTGTTGACTCAGTACTTTATCAGCATAAATTCTAAACCTGTGATTCCTAAAATGAAGTCATGTAGCCTCATCACAGGTCCAGAGCCCCATGTAGACCCAACCTGCAGTCACGACTCTACAAACGCTTTAAAGAACCAATAGGTCTGAGCCAAAAGACACATTTAGCAGTGACCTCCTCCGACTTACAGCTGATCACATGACTGATCGGGGATCGATACCATCTACAATGTTATAAATTCTTAATAAATCCTTCAATTTACTCATAACTTTTATCTTTCTGCAAGAACGTGTAGAATTATCATTCTTTAAAAAAATAATTTCTTTGTAGAGACAGTAGGTGAAGTGTTTCCTCCCCATTGGTCTGAAGATGGACCGGAACGGACCAGAACCACGTCAGAGACAACGGAACCGCAACAAATCAATTCCACACTAATGTGGTAATGTTCGGCGAGTGCTGGAGGAACCTTCCAGTATAAACTCGGTCTTTCTCTGCTGGTCTCCATCTTACGGCGGCCGCGGCTGAGGAGGAGGAGGAGGAGAAGGAGCAAATGAACCCGGGTTATTACCGGGTTGAATAACAGGGGAGCGGGTCCGCTCGGAAACGGTGAGAACATGTAAAATCAGAGCCGGTTTGACCCGCAACAGCAACATCTGCATCAGCAGCGTCATCCAGAGCGGAAAGGAAATCCTCCTCCTCATCCTCCGGCTGCCATTTTACAACCACACACACACACACGCACGCACGCACGCACGCACACAGGAATACACCTCATTTCATCATGGCGCTGAATATCGATGTTAATGGACAGTTGTTGTTTTTTGATCTCAACCGTCCTGAATCAGGGCGCAGTCCAGAGAGCAGCCCAGTGAACCGGGTCTAGACCGGGACGTGGTCTAACGAGTCCAGAAAACGTCACCAACAGCTGCAGCGTCCCCTTTCATTATTGTAAAAATAACCAGTGACTAAAATCACAGTAATCAGCCTGATTTCTGAGATCTGGCGCTGATTTCTCATATTCTGTCGCTGGGCATCCCGCAAATCTCCGCGGCGGCGGCGGAGATTTGCGGGATGCAGGGAGGGATGCGGCCCAACGCACAGCCTCTTCACCGGGAGACGAGTAGAAACCCCGGCGGGCCGCCCCGAGACACGACTCAAACACACCCCGAGCACCGCACACGCTCACAGATGTGAGAATATGAAACAGAATAAAGGAGATAAAGAGCGAATGTTCATTGTTTGTACCTGATTCACAACGTCCATCCTGCCGCTTGTCGAGAGGAGAGAGGAGATGGCGGGAAGAGGGGGAGGTGGGGGAGGAGGCGGAGGAGGCGCTTTCTGAGGCCGCGTCATGTATTTTTATTTATTTTATTTTTCATAACAATTAATATTCAGAGGCTTCAGCAGCTCAGGGAGATTTAATGTGAAAAACAAAAGGCTGCGGGGACATGAAAGGGTTAATGGGACCACAGAACAGCTGATTCATGCCCTGCTTTAATGTCAGACCACATCGGACCTCATCAGACCACATCAGACCTCATTAGACCACATCAGCCCACATCAGACCTCAATAGACTACATCAGATGACATTAGACCACATCAGACCAAATCAGACCACTTCAGACCTCATCAGTACACATCAGACCTCATTAGACCTCATCAGACCACATCAGACCAAATCAGACCACATCAGACCTCATCAGTTCACATCAGCTTCATTACACAGCATCAGACCTCATTAGACCTCATCAGACCACATCAGACCTCGTCAGACCTTGTCAAACACCTTTAGACCACATCAGCCCACATCAGACCTCAATAGACTACATCAGATAACATTAGACCACATCAGACCAAATCAGACCACTTCAGACCTCATCAGTACACATCAGACCTCATTAGACCTCATCAGACCACATCAGACCAAATCAGACCACATCAGACCTCATCAGTTCACATCAGGCTTCATTACACCACATCAGACCTCATTAGACCTCATCAGACCACATCAGACCTCGTCAGACCTTGTCAAACACCTTTAGAACACATCAGACCTCATCAGTACACATCAAACCTCATCAGACCTCAACAGACCACATTAGACCATGTCAGATCTTATCAGAACACATCAGACCACATCTGACCACATCAGAACACATCAGACCATGTCAGACCATGTCAGTTCACATCAGACTACTTTAGAACACATCAGACCTCATCAGACCACATCAGACCAGTCAGACCTCTTCAAACCTAATCAGTACAGATCAGATCATGTTGATGGTGATGATGATACAAGTCCCCTGGTTGGAAACTGCTGCTCTAAAGTTTAAATAAAAGTAAATGTTTTAATTAACTTGAGTCACTAACACATAGAAGAGTGGAAACCTGCATTTCGCTCTTTCTGATGCAGATATAACTAATAAAGCTTGGTTACATAAAGTGCTGTGTACAGAGCAGAGGTGATTTCTTCAGAGTCACGGACTCACGTTGATCAGCCTCAGGCTGACACACACACAGATGTGAGGACCGAGTCCAGATGTTGAACCTCTGTAATTATACTCTATCAGGTCAAAACTGTATGAAGCGGCTGCAGTGATTTTACTCAGACAGCAGAGGGAGCTGAGATCAGCTCAGAGCTGTGAGAGATCATTTGGATCAATAAAGTCCTGTAACAACAAAATGAAAGTTGCTGATGCTGAAAACTGACTCAAAGCTTCAGCTAAAACAAAGTGAGTCAGAAAGTAATTACACTTTAAGGAAAATGTTGTTAGCAACATTTTTCCCAAACTTCAGTTTAGTCTCCCCTTGTTTTAAATGTACTTACCAGCCTTTAGCCTTGGGATCATGTCCTGTTGGAAGACTCATCTCCTGCCAAGCTTCTTGAGATGGGTCTCGCCCTTTTTCTTTAAGTACTTGGTTTCACACCTGCCTTCACGGTACCATCTATGAATGGTGCCTCCCTGACATCTGCTGCCCCTGTGGAGCCCCATGTCAGAGCCCCACCACTGCGGTGACCTGACCAGTTTCGGACAAGGGTGTTGACCACATCTCATCCCAATTCGTTCATTTTGATTCATCTGGCCAAACAACCATTTGCCGACATCCATCAGGCCTCTTCTCGGTTTTCTTTGGCAAAGTTTAATCTGCAGTTTTGTGCGGTTTTGTGAACAGTGGTTTTCTTCTCGGCTTCTGTCCGTGGAGGTCGACCTCCTGCAGGTTTTCCTTCTCGCTCTCTGATCATTCACTGAAACTCCGTCTGTTTTTTGATGCGTGGTGTTGTTTTTCGGGGACGTTTGATGCTCCCTGTTCCTGGCTCCTCCTGTACCTCCTCACCACTGCTGCAGCTCCTGGTCAGTCACCTAGTGATGCTCCTGTACCATCTCCTCCTTTATGAATTCTCATAATCTGGCTTCTTATTGCGTTAGACACAACCCAGGTTAAAATCTGTGGTGTTCACAGGTTGTTTGGGCCATTTGCCTTAACTGGAAACCACATGTAACCGCATTAGTAATGTTGATGTTGGACTCAAGGGGCCTACATTTTCAATGTAGTCTATCAAACCTGCTGCTTTTAATTGTACATAAGATCAAATATCATAAATAACTTAAAAAAAAGATTCCAGTTATTGTAAGACTAGAAAGTTTGATAATTTTACAGTTTAATAATTTTGAGGAATCAGGATAGTTGAGACGACACCTTGAGTTTTACAGAAGAGCATTTTTTTGGTGTTGTGAGAACAACAAAAACGCACTTCCACTGTGTTAATGTGAGGGCAGAAATCTCAGCTGTCAGAAAAGAAAATTAACTCAGATGTAGGTGCTTAGATATTACCAGGGAAAATACAGGTTTTACTTTCAGTTGTTCATCGTTTATGAGCAGTAATTTGGATGAACTGGCCTTTTAAAGGTGCTCTATTTTATTTTTATGTGTTTTTGTCAGTATGAGGCAGAGACATCAGACCCACCTCCACACCCCCCAGTACATAATGTATTTACTTCTGACATGGTGTTGTTTTTCCGGGTTTACTAACCACAGGAGATCGAACATCAGAATGAAGACGGCATCATGCACATCAACTTGTACGGACGATTTCTCCGTTCTCCTTGACCGAGCTTCAGTAAATCTTTTCAGCATAAGACATCTTGGGCTCCTGGACACTTTCTCCGCACTGGACTTGACCATAATCAGAAAAATCTCCACAACAGTTTGAGGTCCACAATAACGAGTTTCAAAAAAGCAAAGACTGGTAAGTGCAATATTTCTTTATTATGCCTCACCATGTCTGCATTTGAAAAATCCTAAAAAAACATGTGATCCTTTCTAATTTGCCTGAAATGTTAAGGGACCCAATCTGAGAGGTCAGTGGTTTCAGTGTCTAGGCTGAAACCTTTAAAGCAACTGTAACACTGATTTGAATTTGGAGAGCTGATATAATTACTAACACATCTATACTTTTAAAGAAAATACAGATGCCATAACAGATTACATTTAGTTTATAAGAGCTGGTTACAGAGCTGAGTGTGTGGTTGTGAAGAGAAGAAGTGTCTGAGACTGAAGAGAAAAATAAAGGGTGGCTGTGGGCTGCACTCAACAGAGAGACCCTGACTGAGTTTAAAATATAAAAAAGACATGTTTGGAGTAGTTTGAAGAGGCCTACTTCATTTAAATGTAATTTAAATTTAAATAAAAATCGGGGATATGCTGCTCTGTGTTCTTTGGGAAATGTGGAGACTCCATTTGGATTCCTGGTTGTTGAGTTTAGGCACCAATTGTTTTTTGAAAAGTGTGAACACAAAGCGATTTACTTTATGAGTTTTTGTCCATTTAACTTCAAATCAACAGTACAGCACCAAGGAGAGATGTGGGTAGACTTTTGAAGCTGCTGAAGGTGTTTACTGAAATCAATGTGTGTGTAAAGTCTTAATGTGCATGTGAAAATGGGCAGCAAACCGTGAGTAGGTGTGAATCTACAATCAGACTAATTACTCACCAAAGTCAAGAGAAAGACTAATTATTTCACAGTAGAAAACATAGGTAGCGGTTTGGAAAAGAAAGGTCAACCTGTCATTGATAAACAACATGCTGAAGCAAGCACACACACCAACAGAAAATACCCTATTACCCTATAGAGCAAAGTTTTCTCTTTACGCAGAAAGGGTGGACATCTATTTTCCATTCTCCTGCCTTATATCCGTCAGATTACCAGTATCGGAGCTCTGATGAACTGAAAGCTGTGATCAGATGCGGGGCTAAATGTTTAGCATAAAGCCAAGCTGGAAACAGGGTTCAGACAAGAGCAATAGAAATGATGAAAATAAAACAACAACGGGCTGTAGATTTAGAGGCCTGTGCTAAAGCTGTGATTTAGGGCTGGGCTTAACTTCATTAAGCATCTTAACGGAAACAGGGTTGTCACTGACAGAAAAATGAAAAAGTAGAAAATATTTTCAGCATGTCCACAGCTGACATAGCTGAACAGACAGAGCCAGAAACAAGTCCACCTGAGGAGAGCAGTGGGGCCTCTGGCAAGGAAGCAGAGGAACCAGATCTAATCACAGACTTAGTACTGACGCAGAGCACGTATATACGACAACATCTGACTTTATTACCACTGAAGGCGTTTCAGGGGTTTCTAATGCAGAGCCACCTTCACATGGAAGTAAAGTAACTGTAGAAGGCTCAGATGTGCAGCCTTCTGCTCTGATAAGAGTCTAGTCAACCTCATTGGAAGAGATTTACTTTTTAAACTGCTTGGTCGCATTCACCATACAAATGGATTGTTTTTAACTCTGCAGGATAATTAAGCAGCTCAAGCATTTCAGTTTTTGCAGTCCTCTGTTGACTGTTAGATTTTTAGGACCTAGCAAGACTTTAACATGACCTCCAGTTTCACACTTTCCAACATTCAGAAAATAGCTAAAACGAACCTAATCATGTGCAACACAGATGTCTGCTGTGACATTTAACCCTGTGTGTTTGTTTGTTGGTCCACAGGGATGTGCTATATCAATCCACTGTCTAACACAGCCTTAATCGTTTGATGTTAAAGATTCATTTCCTCACATCACTGTAGCAGTAACTCCTGCCTGTGAGCCACAACAACATGGAGGCATGGTGGCCCAGTGCCAGGCACTGAGAGGACCTACACCAGCTTCTCTGACACAAACATTAAAACACTTGGGTGAAGAATTGTAAAGGATATTTTTGAGTGAGCACATTTTGTTACCACAGAGCACATTTGTTTTGCATCAGCCACCTCCTTCCATACAGTCTGGTCCTCCATCAGAGCTTTCAGAAGATCCAGCTTCTTTATGGGCTGAAACAGAAAAAATCGAGGTAGTTTTGTATATTTCGCCCCATTTGAGCCACATTCAAGCCTAATGCTAAGCTACCAATGATCAGCACAATTTGCAGCACAAAACTGTTGCAGGAAATGAAAGTGTGATTCAGTCTCTATTGAATCAAGGTGCTGGTTCAAACCACCAGCCCATGCAACACACCCATTTTGCCCACTCCAAAACCAAATCACCTGGATGACCATCGATTTGTGCAAGATTATTCAATTCAATTCAATTCAACTTTATTTATATAGCTCCATATCATAACAGACGTTGCCTCGGGGCAATTTTCATATAGATCAGGTCTGGACCAGACTCTTTATAGTTATTATTTACAGAGACACAACGTTTCCCCCATGAACAAGAACAACTCCCTTTAACGGGTAGAAATGCTGAACAGATTCCGGCTCACTGGCTGGGTTGAGAGTGAGAAAGACAGAGAGAGAGAGAGAGAGAGAGAGAGACAAGGGGGCAGGAGGGAGGAGAGAGAGCATAGCACAATAATGGGACTAACAGCTATATATACTATAGTTATACTAACAGGGCTGATAACATTACTAATAGGACTAAATGAAATGGTAACAGTAGTAATCATATGAATTAAAGCAGTGGGTGTTGATCAGGCTCATGGGCAGTAGGTGGTTCTACAGTCCTGGATCCAGACTCTGATCCAGACTCTGATCCAGACTCTACAGCACCAGAGGCAGAAGAACCTGCAGAAAGCGACAGGAGGAGAGAAATGAGGAAGAAGAGGAGAGAGGAGAGAGAGACGAGGAAGAACAAAACTACAGGAGAGAGAAGAAGTAAATTTAGTAACGAGCATTGATATGATATGAAAATGTACAGTTGGAGAGGAAGAGGAGGAGAGAGGAGCTTGGTGCATCATGGGAAGTCCCCCGGCAGTATGGGCCTATGGAAGTATTATGAGCTTCATGTACTTAAAGGAACAGCTGTAAAAGTAATGTGAAAAGTATCTGTAGCTGTAAATTAACATGGTGCAGTGAAAAATACAATGTAGCATAAAATGAAGTAATGAAGCCAAGTATAACTACCTCAAAATTGTTCTTATATGTAGTTTTAATTAATTGATCTAGATTAAATCTGCAGCTTCCAGTTGTTCGCAGATCACCTGTTTACACCTGTTACCCTCTCACCTCACAAGGTGACTCTGCCTCACATCTCTCCCTCTGCCCCCTCCCACCACACACACACACATACACACACACACACACACACACACACACACACACACACACACACACACACACACACACACACACACATACACAGTTTAGACCAGTGGTCTGAAGCTGGAAAAGGCCCTGATGGTACAATAAGTGGATGGAATTATAACAACCTGCCCAGATCTACATTTACCTTCCAGTTAAAGAAATAGGAGTCAGACTGGCTGGTTAGTAACAGTAACTAAGGGGGACGGGCGTAGTAAGTGGTCAGTTACTGTGGCCATTTGTTAAAGACACTGACTGAGTCTTTTTTAAAAATGAAACTAAAGTTGTGGGCGGTTTTCTAGACTGAACAAAGGAAACTACCTTGAAAGAAAATGAAGGAGTCAAACAGCATCTTGTACTCGGTCTTTATTTGAGGTAATTTCTTTAGACATTGCTTTTCTCAGCTGAACTTCGCCAGTTCTCAACATCTCAGGAGGATTTTCCCGGAAATCCAGGTATGAATTTGAAAAGCCCTTAATTGCTTTGAAACTGTCCAAACTGTTGGAGAAAAAACAAAAATGTGGAGGAAACACAAAATTTTGGACAAGACAAAAACACCAGCGGACTCTCTGTGATCGAGAATTAAACTAATGAACAAGAAAAATCCAGTCTTCTCTGTGAGAATGAATAAAAAATATCACACATTTTAAAAAAAGAAAACACACCAAACAAACACTCAGTTTCTTCTGTCGAATAGAAAACAAAGAGACAAAAAAAGTCATTTCAGTCATTGTCTGGTTGTAGAACACTCCTTCATTTATGAGAATAAAAATACACGTTAATAAAATATGAGAAATATATTCCTCAACACGGAGCAGGAAGTTCAACACGTCGTTCAATGGCATTAAAAGACGTCAGCAGTCCTGATAAAAAAAACAAACAAACAAACAAACGTAACTCTAGAACAGGATCACACTCAACACCTCCTCATTCACTCCTGCTCTTAACTCACTCAACAAACAATAAACATACAGAATTACCTGTTGACTTTCCTCTGAATTTTATACCAGAAAGAAAACTCCATAAAAATAAAGATTTACTGAAAGTAAATATGAGACAAGTTACAGAAACAGGACAAACAGAAGAAAAATTTAACTGTACAAACTAACAAGTAAATTATATCTGCTTATTGTTTTACACAAGTTAAGAGCAGGAATGATTGAACTTTTGCACTCAGCTCTAAGTGTGAAGCTGAATCAATGATAGTATTGATACCACAGGGAAAACCTTCCCCTTGGATTCATTTAATTTGAATCCTCCTCTTCAAAAACCGTAATAGTTCATTTTATTTCCAGTACATGTGTGTCTGTATTAACTGTCCATAGGTTCACTGGTTCAGGTACCAAATATTCAAAAAATTTATGGGAATAGTTTATTAAATTACAGAACAGCCTGTGAAACCAAACTCTCATCAATCTGACGAACAGCAGCAAAGGTGCATTGTGGGTACAGTGTGATCCCATGAAGCTCAGTGACGAACAGCTGAGACTGGGCCCTTCAGACAGGGGCCCCTGGGCCCTCGGGGGCCACGGCCCGGTCGACCCGCTCAGAGATCCTTCTGCTCAGTGGCGTCGTTGTTTTTCTGCCGCTGGACTCACTTCCCCTCTTTCCTTGATTTTTTATCTTTTATCCTCCCAACTTTCCTCTTTTATCCTCCTTCATTTTCCTCTTCATATCCTTTCATTTCTCCTCACAATTTTCTTTCTTCCTCAGTTTTTTTTTAACTTTTTCTATTTATCCCTTGTCCCTTTCTTACATCCTCTGAAGCTCTTTTCTTAACTTTTATCTTTCGTCCCTAAACTCTTTTTATCTTTTCTCTTTCCTTTTTGCTTCTCTCTCCTTGCATTTTCCCTCTTTATTCTCTCTGTGATCGACCATCCTACACTTTTTACTCTTTTTTTTATTGTGTCCTCCTGATTAGTCAAATGTCCTGTCAATCAAAATCACTGCTGCCCTATCTCCGTCAGTCCCTCTCTCTCATCCTCATCGGTCCGGAGCGTCAAAATGAGGTCACACAGGTCATCTCGTCGGCCAGCTCATCCTCATCGCGACCCGACCTAATTGGCTCTTCGTCGCTGTAAAGTCCAGCGGGGTCGGCGCCGGCGTTGCCAAGGAAACCGTGGCTCCCTGAGCCGAGCAGGTCGCTGGCGGCCGATTCCATCTCATCCACCGTCATGTGACATGCATCAGCGATCTCCCGCTTCGCGAATGCCACGAACTTGGGGTCACGAGCGTAAAGGCCGAGACCCTCTGAGATCAGAACCTGCGGAGAGAAGAACAGGACCGATGGGTGAGCGCGGTTCGATGCACGGTCGCCGATCACTTTCAGCATTCGATAGATGTCCTCACCGCTTCCACCAGGCTGTCAGCTGATCCTCTTTTCTCGGTGAACTGAGCTCCGAGCTGAGAGGGAACCCGAAGGGTGGTGTAGGCTCTGTACGGTGGGGGGGCTGAGAGAGAGCAGAATCATAAAGTTCAGAACAGGTAGGAGGAACGTTTCTGCAACGTCGTATTTTCATGCAACCATGTGGAAGGTTATTCAGTGTGTTTGTTCCTGCTTTCTACCTGCTGTCCCCGCAGGGCCACCGTACCAGGCTGGTCTGGGTGCTGCACCTGTCACACTGACACCTGATGGATATAAGACAACGACAAGAGACCTGTTGGTGTCAGGTCTCTTTACATGGGGTCCACGAGTATCAGCTACACCTGTGTGGTCAGGTGTAGTTTTATATCATCACAGACAGTTTCTATGTTGCCCTCAGACTTCTCACCTCTTCCTGCTCCTCCCTTCTTCCCCTCAGCTCCGGCTCCCCCTCCTCCCCCCCAGGGCGGGCTTCCTTCCTCCTCCACCAGGATGAGTGGAGCATAGAGAAGGCGCCCGCGGCGAGGACACGGGTTCGCCCAGGATGCCGAGGAGGCTGCTGAGGAGCGACCAGAGGAGTGACGAGACTCATAACTGTTGAACATCTGGGGGGGAGGTGAGGGGCAGGAGAGTTACATTAAATTAAATAAATAGGTGCATCAGTGTGTGCGGCGGGGGTGTGTGTGTGTTACCTTTGTGCATGTGCGGCGGGGGTGTGTGTGTGTGTTACCTGTGTGCGTGTGCGGCGGGGGAGTGTGTGTGTGTTACCTGTGTGCGAGTGCGGCGGGGGAGTGTGTGTGTGTGTTACCTATGTGCATGTGCGGCGGGGGTGTGTGTGTATATTACCAGTGCGTTTGTGCGGCGGGGATGTGTGTGTGTGTTACCTGTGGGCGTGTGCAGCGGTGGTGTGTGTGTGTGTGTGCGCGTATTACCAGTGCACATGTGCGGTGGGGGTGTGTGTGTGTTCCCTGTGTGCGTGTGGTGGTGAGGGGGGTGGGGGATATGTGTTACCTGTGTGCGTGTGCGGCGGGGGGGGGAGGTAGGGTGGTACGTCCCGGGGATCGGCAGGTCGTCATTGCTCCCCTGCCTCCTCAGACACTGGATGTTAAACGATGGTTTCCGACCTGAAGGACAACGAACATGATGATCAGGTCATTGATTTGTGTTTGTGTTTTCATCAATCAGAGAGATTAATGCAGTAAAAAAAAGGAAGAAAAATAGAAAGTGACCAGTAAGTTACTTTATATATTTATCAATCAGTATCAAAAAAGAAGACATAACAGCTGGTTTGAAGCAGCCCGTGACAGAGATCAGCTGCATATACTGTTGATTAATGTATAGAATTAATTGTCTAATCTAATATCTTTTTCAGGGACAGGAGGGGAGGGGGGAGGGTCGTCTCACCTGTGGGCGTGGCAGGAAGTAGGCGTCTCCGGGTCGTCCTCCTGCCCTCATTGTAGCCGTTACCAAAGCTACTGTTGGTGTAGGGGGAATGGCCATTGTAGTGGTCTCTGTACAAAGGAGGCTCATCAGGGTAATGTCTGAAAAAACAGACAGGTTTCAACGTGCGCACACACACACACACACACACACACACACACACACACATACAAACACACGGGTCTGTCTTCCTGACCTGTCAAGGCACCCGTCTGTCAGTGCATCTGTCTGTCTACCTGTTGGTCTGCCTACCTGTCTCTGGAGGTGATGCTGTCGTTGTCTTCCTCTCTGCTGTAGTAACCCTGCTCCCCGTACGCCTCCATGTCCCCGTTCCTCCAGTATCTCTCCCTTGAGTCCCTCCTGTGGAACGGGGAGAGCGTGATTGGCCGAGGCGCCTGTCATCAGGACGAACCCGAGAACCAGAGCCTTGTGGCACAACAGCCTACCTTCCGTGTTTATAGTATGATGGTCTCTTATGGGCGTGGTCCGTCAGGCCATTCTTCACTGAAGGGCAACGATGATGATGCAGATTGACGGATGACTTCATGTTGTCTCCACGGTGAAGATGTTCATCATGTTCGCTGCCGTTCGGCACCTTGGTGAGAGAACCGACCCGGTGGATTAGGCCTCCATTTGACACGCCTCCGTCACCGACCACACCACCGGGCCCTGCAGACAGACAGGGCGTGGGTGTGGGTTATGATTGTGGATGTTTACATGGATTCAACATTTGTATGTTAAAGTGTTTAAACTTTATTTAACCAGTTCATCGTTTCAGGGAAACATTACGGCAACATTCAACTGTCATTACACTAGATCATTTCTGGGGGACGATGTGTTTGTGTTTTACACCACGATCTTATGTTGGGACAAAAGTGTTTTTAGGTAAAACTCCATTTTTCTATTTTTGTTTGTCTTGTTGTTTGCTGTTGTGTCGACGGTAGCCACTGTCAAACCTTCATGTTCCTTCATGTAACGTAACATTTTTTTATTTTTGTCATGGTAATTTATCTAACCCTCTGAAACCATTTTAACACAATGATGTCACATGACACATCATGTTTGTGTGTTGTTGTTTACCGGTGGGCGTGGTCAGTATGGAGCCTCGTCGCTCTTTCTCTGGTCCAAAACCATTTTCACTCTGCAGAGACAAAAAGAATCAGACACTGTTTAATCACATAGAAACCGGCCGATGCTGCCTGTGACCTCTAACATTTTTCTAAAGGAAAACCCTTGTGTTCATGAGGTGTGTTAATGGGGACCTGATATGCAACATTCTCCTCCAGCTCTTCGTCCTCCATCATGGCCTCCTCGTCCTCCTCCAGGTCCTCGTTCAAGGCCAGACGCATCTCTGGACCCAGATCCTGCAGAGTCTTCAGGCCGGCTTTACACAGCTACGAACACAAACATTAATACATGAACGCAAACACTGTTTTATCCTGCCATCAGGGTTTTGTCTCTCCGAATCTTACAGTTTCACTTAAACAGTAAGTCTCTGGTCTTATTCCTGTCTGTTCTGCCTCTGAGTGAAGATCCCTCAGTAAACCTGGAAGAGTAAATGTTTGTGGGAATCACAGCAGCAAATTGGTTCTCTCTAGCTGTAGGAATACATCTGATATTGAAGATTTACCTCACATGACCAGTAAAATAAAACTAATGGCAAAAATGGTCTATTTCATTAATGAAATACCTAATTATAAGTGGTGGTGTAGTAACTTATATGTGATATATGTTACCTTTCCCATTGTTCTGGAATGTTTATGTAGGAGAGATCCCTGTTCCTGGGGGGTGCAGGAATAGGTGACCCTTTGCCCTGGGAAGTGTGGCCCCGTTATTGACGGGAACCATAAGTTACGATCTGTTTGTCTAAACATTGGCCTATACACAAACCTATATAAGTGAGTTTTGAGCTGTAATCGGAGAGAGACTCATTCTGGCTCCGAGTCGTCTCCCAGGCAAACCATGGTGCCTGATCGACACTGGCCTTCTTTGTAATAAACCTATTTTATGCAATCAAGCCAGTGTCAGCTGGTTTCCTTCATCATCTGCACATCATTAATGTCCAAGAAAAAAACAAAAATCTTGGCGTCATGAACAGGATCGGTTGTGGCCTCCTGCAGGTGCCAATAGCTTCAGCCAACTACTCCTGCACCACATTGACGAGTTGGGTGAGTATTTTCTCACAAAATTGGGGCGCAGATTCGTTTGTTGAGGCTGTTGTGTTTTCCTGATTGGCTGCACAGTAAAGAATCGTTTGTGCGGACATGCTGTGATGTGTTGATATTTGGAGCGATGCTCCACAGTGGAATAAGTATTCAGATCATTTACTCTACCATCTGTATATATTTATATTAGCATTGTAGTCTCACGCTCTATTGGCTGGTTGATGTGCTCTCATCTGACCAAATTCTCATGAGGAGAAAATTGCTGGATTGACAGCCTTCCAGGATGAATCCATTATTTACTGTCTCCATTTTCACGACTTTGAACCGACCCAACCTAATGGAGGTCTGCCGAGTCTTACTTATTTAACATTAGCGTTACATAAAATTAGCTGTTTGACACCATGTCAAAGAAGTAGTCGGTGTGGCTGCATTCTGTTAAAAGAAATGACCAGAGAGTCCTTGTTTAATGTTGTTAATGAGGTTAATGAGACCCTGAGTGAATGTTCGTCAATATTCTTCAGAAGTTTTTGGAAATTATCATATCTCTATCTCTCTCACTATATATATATATATATATATATATATATATGCATAGACAGACCTGGACAGCGGATGGGTTGGTGGAGTCTGACTCTCCAGGCAGACCTCCTTTCTCTTTCCTCTTCCTGAATTTCCTGAAGTAATCCTGGATAAGGAAAGTTGCGTAAAACTTCCCAACTGTCACTTCCTCCTCTGCAGGAGGAAACAGGAGAAGTGAGTCTGTAGTATTCGCAGCTACAGTATTAGAAGCATTAGAGGTGTTTACAGTAGTACCAGTAGTACTTGTAGTACTTGCAGTAGTATTAGTACCTTCATGAGGTGGTATAACTTCATCCAGTAGTTTTGGTTTCATTCTTTTCCAGATTTTCTTTATGATCACCCTCAGCTCCTCATTCTCCTGATCTGGGTTACCTAGAAACAGCAGGTAGTGGGTGGGACCAGTTATAAAGTAGAATAATGCCCTCTCTCTTGAGGCTGGGTTGAAAATAATTGTTAAATAATTGTTAAAATTGAAACTAAAAGATCCAAAATGAAGCTGACAAGATCTGTAACTGCAATGTTGGTATCTTGACTTTTTCATGGGTGAGTGAAGTAGTGGAGGTTAGAGTTTAATAGAATTTTATAGAGGAAGTGAGCTCAGATACCTTCAGTCTTTATCTTGAGGGCGGTGCGAACCAGAGCAAAGAGTGTGGCATTAAACGTCACCATCCCATCAGAGTTCAGAGGCATGTTCATTGCTACCAGACGCTGGAAGGAAGAAGAGAGGGAAGAAGATCAGGAAAACATAGTTCCAACAGCTTTCTGTAAGTAAACAAGTACTTGTGCTTGGCAACTTCTCTATGTAGTATTTTCATCTTAGGATTTTATAATAGTTAATATGTATGTTTGTTGATGTTTGTTGCCTGATAAGAATAACAGACACACAAAGAAGCTGAGGACCTAGATTGGAGCCCTGTGGGACACCAGGGCTGATATATGTGATAAAGTCCAGCATTTCTTACCTTGCAGGCCACTCTGTGCGGACAGAGCTTCCCAAAACCCAGAGGAGGCTGAATCCTCCTGAGTAGAGCCACAACATCCAGGTGTTTTATTCGACCCCTGACAGAGAAGAATACAGTACAATATATTATAATATCGTCTAATAAAATACAACAAAATCACTGCTGAGACACAACATCTGGGTGTTTTCTACTACCACTGAGTCACCAGATAATAACATCAGATGAAGAACAAAACCTGCTATATACTGGATAAACTACACCAAACAATAAGCAGTAAAACAAGCTGTAGGTAATTTGCATGGTCTATCTGCTTTGCCAAAATAATCACAACACAGATCAAAATGCTGGTTAGTGCATTACCAGCTCCCTGGGCATGGGAGGAGGACCAACCCTGATTCACTTATAGTCCAGGAAACAAAACCTTATTGTGTTCAGGTTTATTATTTGATCAACATTAACTCAGGGACGTGACTGAGTGTAAATGAAAAATGAATTGGGTCTGACTGAAACGAAGGAAAGTCTATGTAATTTTTAGTCTATTTGTAATTTGTATGTATGTGGGTGTGGGTGTCATACTTGGCCTCTGGGTCGTATTCAGACCAGATCCTCTTAAACTCATCTAGATGATGCGGGCCAAGAATCGACCAGTCACGTGTAAGATAGTCAAAATTGTCCATGATGACGGCAACAAACAGGTTGATGATCTGAAGGACATAGAGACAGTCAGAGTGTGTTGAGCTGTTGTGTATATATAAAAATAAGTATATATATATATATATATATATATATATATATACAGTATATGTACACAGTGTAGTAGATATGTGCTTGGCACTAGTGACAATTTTAAGGAGGTCACTGTAAGGACATTCAGATGTTATGGACCAAGGGCTTTGTCCTTCCTGCCCTCCCATGATTAAACTATCCCATGGACATGCAGTAAAGGACCCTTATCCAATAACAGACCAGCTGTTAGCACATCAGAGACCTGTATGACGAACCCATTGGTCAAAAGGACAAAGGGTAACTGGAAGCAAAAACACCAAGCGTCCACAGAGTGGAAAGACTTCATCCCACCTCAGAAGGATTCATGTTTGATTAAGATTTGACTGTTACTTCCCTCAAACAGTATGAAACATCAAAGGACCGTAAATGTATCTAAGGTTTGGACTCTTTTCCAGTCCGTGAACCCACTAGAATCCCACACAAACACTGCACCCCACCCCCTTTTTCTCCTTCCTTAAAGGGTCCCAGACCAATGATATGAAGCTGTGTGAAATTTTCTCGAACCTAGTTGATATTTTTCAGGTAATTTGGTGCAATTCTCAAGTCTCTGGGCCTCAGGAAGCCTGAAGTTTGAATTATCTACCATGTACCCACACTGCCGTCTAGTGAATATGTCTAACTAAGCATACTCCATATAAGTTAATAGGCATAAGATCATTTTTTATTATGTGTTTTTATTATTAATGACACATTATTGATATTATTAGAAATGTTTGACTTTTGTTTAGTTAATTAATTATTGGTTCAATGTTGAATCCACATGTGTATGGTTCCTTTAATATCAATAATGAAGCCATTATTTCATATATTGTTTTGTTTTATGTTTTCATGGGTCATGGTGATAGGAAGATGTGCTACTTTTGTGCATAAATTCCAGATTAAACAGTTCAAAGTTAAAGAGTAATTATGGCCAATCTCCAGTTGAAACAGAGTGAGAAGAGTCCAATTGATGATGGAGCCCCTAGAAAAAACAGCCAGACCCTCATGTTAGAGCTTCCTCACTTTATCTTTCTATGTGTGTCTTGCAGTGTTGCTTTTCTTTCATTTCTGTGTTCTCTGTTCTTTCATTTGACACCTGTTATTTGTTGTCAGTATGCTCGACCGGCAGCTCCTCTATTTTCTGAGCCAGTCAACAACAATTTGAGCCAGAAGAGCAGAAATTCCTTAGGATATTATTTGTTTGTGTCATTTTGCCACCTGCAATCGCTTCTCATGTTATCTAGCAAAAGTCAAGTAACAACAAATAAGAGCCACAAGCAGACAATCCCCTTTGTCCCGTTCACCTGAAACCATCAGCGGTGCCAAAGGAAGAGTCTGCTGACAGACGTCCAGGTGCCAAAACAGCAGAGAAACACTGGCAGAATCTGTCACCTAGGCAACCACCAACCCTCAGGGAAGTTCCACCCAGAGTTCGCCGTGAAAGGTTATCGACTTCCCCAGCCAACGGCTTTGGGTCCCAGCTGAGGAACTCTGGACGGCCAGCTGAAGAAGGTAAAGCCTTCTTTTCTTTGGCTCATGACTGGGTTGGTACCAGTAACATCTACTAATCCTTATGTTTAATTCATATACATCTCAGGATCCTTTAGTAATATAACCACATCATACATGTCCTCAACATACTCTCTCCAGCCGTGGCTCAGTTTATCACATTGCTCATTTTATCAGCTATTGATAAAATGCACCTTGATCATTAGTCATAACATTTATCCTGTGCCAAGAGATATATAGATATGTCTATCTATCTATCTATCTAGAGAGAGAGAGAGAGAGAGAGAGAAAGAGACACAGTAGATGTGTGTGTGTGTGTGTGTGTGTGTGTGTGTGTGTGTGTTCTGACCAGGAAAGCACACAGCATGAAGAAACTGATGAAGTACACAATGGCAAAGTTGCTGCCGCAGGTGAATTCCTCTCCTGGTTCATAGTCGGACTCAGGGTCACAGCGTTTACCTGGAAGGCTGGCCAACATGATCTCCTGCCACGCCTCACCTGTAGCACACCTGCACACACACTTTCATGACAGTTAAAAAATACCCAGAACACATCATAAAATCTTCCTACTTCTTCTCTGACTTTTTCTATTTGGTCAATTAATAAAATTAATTGACAAAAAGCAAAGAATCCAGAACAGAGCCTTGTGAGACTACAAGAGTTACGGGGCATTTCAAGAATGATTCATCAGCAGGTGTAGAGAGGGGAGAAGGAGTCATGAAGGAAGGAGGATCTGACCTGAAGAGGAGAAGAACAGCCTGAGGAAAGGTCTGGAAGTTGTTGTTTCTGTTGATCTGAGTGTGATCTTGCATTGCTATCTTCCCAAACGTCTGGAGGAGAGAAAAAGGAAACATTTGGAGCGAGTAAATTAGCGGCTCAGCCACAAAAGACATCTAATATTTGTTCTTCATGTGCTAAAACTGTGTCAGTGTAATACCCCAGGGAACAACTTTCATTGAAATGAATAATAAACAATTTTGGAACATGATATCTAGCTCTCTTGAAGCTGAAGCTCTCAGAGTGTGTTTCCAGGTGTTTCAAGGTGTTGGGAAGAATTACTCTGAATTTCTATACATTAGTATGAGATCTTTAGTGTCTGCAAAGGGAGGTGTGTGAAGTCTGATAAACATCCTCAGTTGATGTCACCTGAGTCAGGAATCCCTCTCCTGCAGGATCACCTGTCTGTGAACTCACCTGCATGCCAATGACAGCGTAGATGAAGAAGATCATGGCGATGAGCAGGGCGACGTAGGGCAGAGCCTGAACAGAGAGAGGAGGAGGAGGTTTGACTCTCTGTGCTGCCACTGACTCGTGGAGCAAGGAAGTGACCAAACACCTCCCCACTAGCCCCGCCCGTCCCCAAAAGCCCCATCCCCTGACCTGCAGTGATTTGATGAAAGTCCACAGCAGCGTACGAATTCCCTCCCCTTTGCTCAGCAGCTTGACCAATCGCATCACTCGAAACAGACGGAAGAAGGTGATCGACACCCTTGAGCTGTCCTCCCCACTCTGATGGAGACATTTAGAGTAACATTAACAGCAGGAAGAAATCAATGACAGGATTTCATGAATCAACAAAAAATAGAAACATCTGAAAAAATACATGAGGGATAAAAAAAATTATTAAAATTAATTAAATTGATGATGGACCATAATTAAAATGAAGGAAGAAAAAGGAAATCAACGTCAGTTTTTCTTTTTTTTCAAATTTCTGATCAAATGCTTCCTCTAATTATAACTTCCCCTCATGAAGGTAAATTCTATTTTTCCTTAATTTTGTCAGGTTAAAAACTGTCACGTCTAATTATATTGAATCTAACATCACTGGAACCAGCCATTTAAATGCGAGGCATGTGTAATCCTGTTAGTCGTGCACCAGACCCGCTGAAATGAAAAGTAAATTCCTAATCTGACAGAACCTGAGGAACAGTGGTTCCTCCCAGGAACAGCAGAGGGCATCAGAAGCTAGATCAGATCACACTGTTGTCTGATAAACCTTCTGTCAACAGTTTATTTAACCACCCATTCAGCATTTATATATAAAAAATCAATTAAAAAATTATATAACACTCTATAATGTAACTATAACTCCTCTATATGAAGCGTTCATACAGGCTGTAAATTTGTTGTCAGTCGATACATGAATGCATCTTTTCATCATAATTATCTGATCAGTTTTTTGGTCAGGTTTTTTACCAAACAATTTAAGAGAATACGTCAGTTTAACGCTCATGAGAGAGATTTTAGTCCCTGTATGTTCCTTTTTCTAAAGACTACTGCACCATCAATGATGCAACTAGAGAGCGTATTGTCCCTTGGTCCTCCACATCTTCAATTTTAACCCCGAATTGGTTGGAGCTTGACAGAAATAACTTCACTGTTAGCACTAAGTTTACTGAGCATTTTAGGAATTAAGTGTATTGGCTGCGATTTCATATTACTATTTGCAGTTATACAGCAGGTGTAGTATGAAAGCATAAATAAAAGTAACTTCAACATCTACTGTTCCATCAGTTCCGCCGTTTCTTTGCTTACACTGAACTCGGTGACGACGATATCAACCACGCTGCCGACCACGATCAGAGCGTCGAAGGAGTTCCAGGCATCAATGAAGTAATGCTGCCAGAGGGAAAACTCAGATTCAACAACCAGTGTCTGGACTCACAGAAACCTTCAGGGTCATAAGAAGCTGAAGACATCAGTTTCAATAAGTGAAAAATTAACAAAGAGAGAATTTCTTTTGATAGATATTATTCCAACAAAATGATGAATCTGTGCAGAAAATCTCTTCGCTGATTATTGATTTATAAGTTTTTACTTTTTCTTTTATCACGTTATTGTATTCACACGCTACATGATGCAGGACTTTGTTTAATGCAAATTTTCATATTAATATTTTGATGTTCATGAAAAATTAATATCTTTATTTTACACATATTATTTTTCGGGTTGTGTTTGTTTTTCTTACCCTGAGTCTGAGCGCAAGCAGCTTCAGCAGCATCTCCACAGTGAACAGTCCAGTAAACACCATGTTGAGGATGTCCATGATGTAGCTGAAGGTTTTAGACTGTTCATAGTGCTGCAGTAGTAAAAACACACAGTCACACACACATCAGACATTACACACTTCTGTCTGCACGAATCAGTGTGTGAATCGCAGAAGGAGAAGCAGAGTTATTAACCTGAACTGCCAGAGTGACGGTGTTGAGCAGGATGAGGACGAACATGACGTACTCGAATCCTGTGGAGTTGATGATGGACCAGAACTTGTACTGAACTGGATTCTTCGGGATGTAAAGTTTCAGGGGCTGAGCCTTCAGAGCGTACTCCACACACTGACGCTACAACCAACAGACACAAAGGGTTAATACATATACTACTGCACTAACAGAGCACAACACACACACTGATGCACTGTTTTCCAAGATGTAAACAAGACAAAATAAGGTTAATGAATAGTCGGTTTTCAAACAGGTATCAGAATTGCTCTCCAGAACCCCCTCCTCGATCCAGATCAGTCCAGCTTTCAGAGCGTCCACTCCGGCGACGCAGCTCTGTTGTCTGGAATAGAAGCCCTGACAGAAGCCCTGAGCTCTGTCCTTGGTCCTTTTGTTGCTGGACCAATCAGCAGCCTTCAATACAGTGAATCAGCACATCTTGCTTTCTGCAAGGCATCTCAGGCAAAGCGCTCTCTCTGATTGGATGCTATCTAGGTAAGGATGTACGTCCTGACCCCTTCCCCTCCACAGGGGTGCCCAAAGGCTCAGGATCGGGGCCCCTTCTCTTTGCAAAAATATACCACCTTCTTGTGTCCAATTATCCACTCGCATGGCTCCTCATATTATTGCTATGCAGACATCACCCAGCTATACCTGTCATTTCCACTATGTGAATGAGGGAACACCACCTTCAGCGAAACCTCTCTAGGATTGAACCCAAAATCCCAAAAACCCAAAATACATATACAACCTAAGAGAACTCAAGCCTTACCTGACTTAGAACGCCACCCAACTCTTGGCACAGGCGATGGTCATCTCTCACCTGAACTACTACAGTAGCCTCATGGCTGCTCACTGACCTCCCCAATCAATTTCATGTCACTAATGCTTGAACCTGGAGTGACCCTTGAGTCTGACCCATCTGACTGGATTAAACCTTAAGGGCTTATCCTCTGAGGGAAGGTTGTCATGCCGCTCCAGACAACAATATCATCTCCTGAGCTTTGTTGGGCTTTTTGTGTCATGCTGCACTGTGATTGGCTCAGCATTTTAAGAATGATGAGATCAGTGACCCAATTGGCTGAGAGTCCATTTATTATTTACCACACCCTCTGACCTATAACCACTTTCACTCAGCCCTTTGACAGTATGAGCTGATGCAGCTACATGAAGCAAACCAACAGGTGGAGATGTCCACAAGGTCTGTGAGACAAGGACCTGCTAGTTTGTTCTTGATTGAAATTTGGCCCTTGATCAAAGTCAGGTGGCAAAACTATCTGATTCACTGCTGTAGGACAGACAGACAGACAGGTGAGTTTACCTGGTTCTTGTCCAGCTCACAGTTCTTATACTCCTGCTCTCCCTGCTCTCTGAAGGTGATGATGACGAAACCCACAAAGATGTTCATCATGAAGAAGGCAATGATGATTATGTAGACGATGAAGAAGATGGAGATCTCCACTCGGTAATTGTAGATGGGACCAGAGTTCTCTCCGTTAGCATCGATGGCTTTGTACAGCAGACTGGGGGTGGGGGGTGGGGGTTAATATCTGAGCAATAAAACGGTTAATTAGGTTTTATTGAAGTGAACACTCACGCAGGCCAGCCCTCGAAGGTGGACACGGTGAAGAGTGCCATCATCCCCATTAACACGTTATCGAAGTTAAAGTCACTGTTCTGCCAGAGCCTCTCCCTGACCATCGGATGGCTCACATCTCCATCTTTATACACCACAAAGGTCCCTCTAAGCATACACACACACACACACACACACACACAGACAGACACACACACACACACACACACACACACACACAGTGTGATAATATTTCAGGACTTCAAACAGAAGTTTGTCTCACCCATTGAGGATCAGTAACTTACTTGCACTGTTCAGGAGTGTGTTTGGCTTCGTCTGTACAGCGATAAAATTTACCCTGAAACACAAAAACACACAACCGATTCAACGAGGAAACACACAACTCTTTAAACAAATTAGAGCACAAATACAGTAGAGTCAGTTGATCGGGACATGTTATCAATTAGAGGTAAAATAAAGATGCTTTCCCAACACATAACATCTATTTAAACACACACTGCATTTAAAAATACACACTGATTCTACAAAGCTATTGCAGCTATAAAGTTAGTAACGAGGAAACATTGTTATTAGAAGCAGTCATGTTTGTATTTAGAGTGTCACAGCTGGAAAACATTAAAAGAAATGAAAGTTGGAGGAGAGAAAGCTGCAGGAACAGTTACAAAAACTAAAATAACATGAAGCAGAGTACAGTACACATACAGTAAACTGTATACAGTTTTTATATATTCTGTGGTATATAGAATGGACACAGAACATTTATCTTCATAGTTATAAAATTATTCACATACGATCCTGACAAAGACTGAGCAGCAGACTTACTTTTTCTGGAGAAATCTCTTGGTCTCACCTTGAACAGCTGGACTCCGATGCAGGCAAACATGAACTGCAGCAGAGTCGTGACAATCATGATGTTTCCGATAGTCCTGATGGCCACAAACACACACTGGACCACATGCTGCAACACACACACACACACACACAACAGCATACATTAAAACATGTAGGTCTACGGCTAAGAAGTAGCTTCATCATCACTTAACCTGCTGATTATTTTTTTAGATTAAGTGATTAATTGTTTAGTCTACGGAACGCAGGAAAATTGTTCTGTCAAAGGCTTTTAGAACATTTAAGAAGCAGACATGACATCTACAGATGTTCGACCAAAAGTTCAAATACCAAGAATAATTCACCTCACACTGAAACATGACAAAGAAACATGGGAAATTCTCCCGTTTGAGAAGCTGGATTTTGAGAGTGTTTGGTTCCAATTAACTAATTTTGGATGACGAATGACTGAAACAATTGATCAAAAATTATTATTTTTCTGTCAGTCAACTAATCGATCAACAAATGAATTGTTCTAGCTGTAAATACAGGTGGCGAACTCAGTGTCCGTGACCATGACCTGTGTCTCAGTCCATCCTCTGTGCTGATGAAGACACTGTGATGGAAGAGTGAAGGTACAATAACGGTATTTTCCTTTCATCCCCACATAATAAAGAAAAACTTATCAGAGCGATCGCAGACTATGAAGACTGCATGAGATTGATGCTGCTATTTGTAGTCTGGTGTGATAATTGACCAAAAACGGTGAAACAGGCTAGAAACATGTATGAGAAAGGACAGGTTCCCTCTCAAACCTGTAGCTTTGAGTGTGTCCCCGTTTCCTTTTTCCTGTGCACATGCATGTGAGTGATGTGATGTGCATTCCTACCAACAGTGTCACACTATTCCACGGATGTACAGGTAGAGGTGACCTGTCAAGAGATGCAGTAAAGCAGCAGGGAGGAAGAAGCCTGCAGCTGAACATGGACGTAATGAACAATACAGTTTTCTGAGGAAGGAAATATCCTTCACATGATTGTTAGAGCTCAAGGATTCACACAGTGAGTTTTGGTGAGTAACGTTGAATGTAGCAATGTTTCTACTGGCCGACTGAGCACAGAGGTGAACTCTGACAAAACAGGAAATACTCTTGAATTTGTCCCGTGGAAGTGAACTGGAGCCTGAGAAATTACTTGAATATTAATAAGAAGAGAAATAATAATAATAATAATAATAATAATAATAATAATAATAATAATAATAATAATAATAATAATAATAATAATAATAATAATTTGGAGAGCAATTTTCAGAACTCAAGTCACAAAGTTTTTCAAACTTGACAGCAAGTTGAAAATAAGAACGTGTATAAGTACCGTGAGCTCTAACAGGATCACAAGATAAATGATAGAACCAATTAAATGATGCAGACTGGAGATGTAATGTGACCACACCTTCAACACAGCAACAGGTACTGTATCACCTGACTTCAGCAGCCAATCACATCAGTCCCCACAGGGCCACTGTGTATCGATCTGGCAGATGAAGCATCAAAAAGACTCTGCAGCTCAGTTGCTAACGTTAGCGATGCGGATGATGAAGAGCTGCACTACAGAGTCCCAGGTGTCCTCTCTGATGATCTTTAAAAACCTGGGACCTGTGACCTGGGAGGAAGCTTTGGGACATGGAGACCACAACAACCTTGTCTGACAGAGACCCACATCATTGCTGGTCCTACAAACTGGTCTGTGACCAACCCCTGGGTTCTCTGGTTGTCAAATGGGGGCCTCTGTCAGTGTGCAGTTACCTTGAGTCCTTTGGCTCTGTTGATGGCTCTGAGAGGTCTGAGGACCCTGAGGACTCTGAGGATCTTCACCACCGAGATAGCACTGGAGCTACAGGCAAAGACACACAGTTAGTTTCAGATGTGTTTCTTCCAGCAGAGGGCAGCACTCACACATTCATTCTTCACATTCCAGCTGAAAGTTTCTTATCATCTGGATTGATATTGATTTCCTTCCTCCCTGGCAGCCATTGTACGGACTTTATTTCTATGAGGACTGATAATTGATCACATTCTAATTTTAGAAGGATTTATCTGTAGTTTCTGTCATGTTGTTTTGCACTTGAGAGGTTTTGAAAGTTCAAACCAATAAATTTTTACCATTTGAAGTAGATTAATGATGGAGGATTTTGAAATAGATCAGCAGGAATGTACAGATATGAGATTAAAACTTGACACAAAATAAATATCTGACTAATTATGGTAAGAAAATGTGTTTGTTTGAATGGTAGACAAGATTTTTTAAATTTAAATATTAAATAAAGTATCCCATCACTTCATCATTTCCTTTAATAAAAACTTTCACCTAATATTGATAGATTCTGAATCACTGACATTATCTGATCAGGTAAACACATTTTGGCTCCTGCAAACCAAAAATAGTTTAAACCCAGAGGACCACGTTATGTGAACTAGACTGAACCTTGACCAGGTATTCTACCTCTGCTGGGTCTAGAAAACCCTGGACTTATACACATGACCTGCTGCTAATTACTGGACCCTGTTAGCTGTTTAACTACGTTAATAAGTGATAATATTCTACATTCAAACTGGTTTGTTTCTGTGGAGAATGCAACATATCTGATTTTGTTCAATCAGTAAATGAGCCTATTGCTGCTGAGAAATATAAACATTACTGTACATCAGGCCACAGAATCACAAGTAATTTACATCTAGTTTTTTTGTAACTAACATTAAAAAACTAACTTTAAAAGCAAGAAAAAAGACTTTTTTTCAGTAGCATGGCTGCTAATGTTAGCTACTAATATTGCAGCTAGTGATACTGCTTTTAGCTGGCTAACTCGACTGCTACTTTAATATAACAGCCATATTTTCTGTACTGACATCATCTAGATTGTTAATGAAAAAAACTACTCCCCACATTTATCACATTTAATTTTATTTATTGATTCTTTCAGTTAAAATTCATTCACTAATATTTAGCCAAATGCTTGTAGCATGTGCTCCCATCCCTGTTACCTGAGTCCAGGTAGGTGGGCAGACTGAAGAAGTTCCTATCTCAATCTCTTGGCCAGTCCATACAGATGTTTGTGTCCAAAATGGCTGCTAATATTAGTGATGTTGTGAACTAACAAATGAAATAAACTGGTACTGTACTGCCATAAGTTATGTCCACTCACTGATGTGGCTGTTAGAGGGGAACTAAATCAGATTTTGATACTTACTGTAGGAAGAAGGAGACCAGAGAGACGCTGACAACCAGTAGATCCAGCAGGTTGAACCAGTTTCTACAGAATGAGCCCTGATGGAGGAACGCTCCATGGACCGTCATCTAATGCCCAGAGATATGATGTTAGCATCGAGTAATGAATAGAATAAAGACTGAGGGCTGACTGATTTCATTCTAAGCAAAGGTTTTGTTTTTTTTTTTGTTTTTTTTTACCTTTAAAAGGATCTCCACAGTGAAGATGGAGGTGAAGGCATAGTCTGCATAACCTAGAATCTAAAGACAAAAACAAACACACACTCAGCATAAAAACACTGAGCAGGGAGACAAATAACTAAATTTTCATTACTCTATTACTTGATTATGAAAACATAGAAATAAACCAAAATATTCCCATTTTCCTTTAGATGCAGTGCAACACAGGAATGGGATCAAAACATCTCATGGAAGTGCATACAGTAAATGTTAAGTGTTTGGATCAAAATGCAGAGAAGATGGAAATCGCTATTTTTAGGGTCTTGAATCTCATACAGCTACAGTACAGAGGTGGGAACAAAGCCATTGTTTTGACCTTTCACTTACTGTACCTGTCAGGATTTACAAGTCCTAAATCAAAGACTAACACAACCCAAGTGAGATAGATAGTTCCCAAGTCAAGACCATATGGTCCCAGGTCAAGCCAGGTAAGCCTTCAACGGGATCAACAAGTCTCAAGTCATCACAGATAAGTCCCAAATCAAGACCGAAAAGATCAACAAAACTCAAAACAGTTAAGTCCTTTTTCAAGATCAAGACATACCAAGAAATCAAGACCAACAAACTTAAGTCAAGTCAGAGACAATAGCCACATTTGGCAAGTTCAGATAAGTCCCAATTCAGGACTGGTAGGTTTCAATCCAAAAAATTGAGTCCTAGATCAAGACAGGTTTTCCCAAGTTATTTCAGGTATGTCCTAGGTCAAGACCAACAAGTCCCAAGTTGAGACCAATGAGTCCTTGTAAGTCCCAAGTCATGACAGGTAAGCCTAAATCAAAACAATTGAGCATCACATCAAAACAAGTTTCCCCAAGTTGAGACAGGTGAGAAACAAGTCTCAAAGCAAACAAATCTCAAGTTTTGACAGTCAATTCCAAGATTAAAACAGATGAGTGTCAAGTCAAGACCTTCAAGTCCCAGATCAAGATGAACAAACCACAAGTTAGGAAAGCTATGCTAAGGTAGGGTAGCTAAGGTAGCTAAGGTAGTTTTTTACTAAGCAGAGACCAACAGGCTCTAAATTAAGAACATCAAGTCCGATAAGTAGGGACAAGTACATTTTCAGTCAACCCTGAAAGGTCACAATTCAAAGTATTCTAAAGAGGCCCAGCCCAAATCACCAGGAACAAGTCACAAGTCGAGTTCAACTCCTAGATTCTATGTTTTAAGTCCTAAAATCTGGATTAGGTTTTTTTAGGCTATGCGTTTATCTAGTCTACCAAGTCCAAAGGCTAAAGCCCAAGAACCCAAAGTCCAGTTGCAAGTCATTGTTGATTTTGTCAATTCTAACCTTATCAAATTCATGACTCGAGTGAAGTCATATGGTTTGAGTCCAAACCTCATCGTATTGTCTTAGGCACCATAAAAATAATAAATCTGACCATCTGACTGCTTGTGTATCTTTCGTGCTTGACTTCTTTTTAGTGATTTGACCTTGTCATCTGACCTCAGATATAAACTGGGTAAGAATGATGTTACCCTTTAAGGTGCAGATGAAGTTTATTGTGTTTAAAACTTTGCTTTTAGTAAGAGGACAGGTTTTCATCCCAGAACAGAGTTGGATAAAACAGGGTTAACATCTGTGTGTGTGTGTATGTGTGTGTGTGTGTGTGTGTGTGTGTGTGTGTGTGTGTGTAGACATACTATGTATGTGTTGATTGTATGTTAGAAGTCCTTTCTTTCCTCAGCTGCTGCTAATTGCTACATCTTGCATGAAGACAGCTGCTGCACCGTGTGTGTTAGTGTGTGTGTTAGTGTGTGTGTGTGTTTGTACAGTCAGTTAGTTTTCAGGATAACACAATGAAACTGGTGATTTTCTCTCTCCATGTGTTTCCACGTGTTCCCCTCTTTAACCCGGTTAGTCACTGACCTACTTCTGCTGTGTAATCTGCTGAAGCCCCACCCCAAGCTCAAACCACAGAGGTGTGTCAATGACATCATCAGTAAACTTGCTGAGCCACATTCTGCTCTGATGGCTCAGAGTCTCAAACAAGCCCTCAGAAGCCTATGGGACCTCAGGTATGACTTCCTTCCACTGTTAGCTTAGCACCAGTCCTAGTTTTTTAGTAGAGTAAATTCAACTGTAAACGCAGAGATTCAACTGTCAGTGAAGTAACTTGGGTTGCATAGACATGACACCAATAGCATGTTTGCATGATTCTATAGTCTGCAAATTGCAGCAACATGTTGTCCAACGACAGTTGTCGAACAACAGCTGTACACTCTACGTACAGAACTTTAAAACTGTTGAATCTGTGTTGACTCACGTTGTTCCTGAAGGAATGGGCTCTAATTGGATCCTCAGCAGCCAGTGAGCAGCTGCTGAGGATGATGAAGACGAGGATGAGGTTGGTGAAGATGTGGTGGTGGATCAGAGTGTGACAGGCCACACGGATACTGGAGACAGAGGCAGAGAGAGAGAGAGACCGCCGATCACTTCTACGGTAAACAGGTGATCAGACTGTGGATCAGTCTGTATTGATCTAAGAATTATTATATGTATTTCCTACAGTATCTGTTGTCAACAGCTGCTCATGAAAACCTCCTTCAGGCTCACCAAATGGCACGCCCCCAAAGCCTCATGGGAGTTGCAGCCGCTAAATGCTAAAAGGTTTGTTATCTTATCTTTAATACAATACTTAGGTGTCGAGATGTTTCTGTCCGGTAAGGCAGTTGATCGCTTTTTTATGTCAGAATGTTGACACAGAACATCAGGAACATTTTTGATCTTTTTGCAGTGTTAGTGCAACACTGACCATTTAAAATGGAGCCATTTATCTTCTGTAAATGTCTGGTGGACAGAGATGCTGACTTAAGCCATGACTTACCGGACAGCCTAACAGATCATTTAAAATTCTATTCAGAGAGTTTCTGTTCTTTAAAGATCGAGTCAAGGTTCTGAAACATAAGAAAAAGGCTCATCATGGTTTTTTCAGTGTAGAATCAGGGCAGTTTCCTCAAATAAAACTGTTGCCAGTGCACTTTTTGGACAGAGCTTCATAATTTGCTTCATAGTTCAATTCAATCAATAATCATCCCAAGACGTTTTGTAAGATTGCACACATTCAACTTCCTGAGCCGTGAGGGATGGATTAGGAACTGGATTACGATTCTTAAAAAAAATTATAAACCATAGATTTATATTTATAGATCAACATGGCATCAGCACAGTCCAACAAAAGTCATTCATTCAGTGCATCTCTTCCACACTTTAAAGTCTCTTTCCTAGAGAAAGTTTTCAGGCAGATAACCTACATGGATTAAAAAGCCATAATACAAAGAGTAACAATTGATGGCTTGCTGTTGGGTGTCTCCTGTCATCAGCTTTAAAACTTCTGTTTTATAATGGAGGTCTGTGGGATGATGATTCTAGGCCACTGGGGATTTTTCTAAGCTGCAGCACCAGGAGTGAGCACTTGGACAAGCTGACAGTGAGGCTGGGGGGAGGACCTCATCTGTGAATACATCCCTGCTGTGGATAGACTCACGGGTTTGTTTTGCTGAGGCAGAAGAACGCACTGCCTTCTGGGATTGGAAGAACCTTCTCTTTAGGAGGAGCGAGGTCAGCCATCTTTAACTGGACCCCTCCATCTAACAGGAAGAGAGAAGAAATGTGAACAGTTTGGTCCAATGAGTTTTAATTCTCATGGTCATTGTTTGTGCAGGTAAAAGTAAAGTGAAGTTAAGGTTTTAGTGTGGCAGCTCTTGTTCTGAGTCCCCACAATCAAGTGGCCCCAACCCTCTTAATGGTTGAGGATTGTTGGAAGGAAGACGGGAAGGAAAAATAACATTTAAAGTTTCTATATAACTGGTCATTTCAACATTCTAACAAAAACTCTCTACAAATCAGTCTGAGCGGTGAAGGACTGGAGGGGCCAGTGTTCTCAGATAGTTCAGATTAAACTAGGATTTCATTTTTTGGATGATATTTTCTCAATGACACCGTCCTCCACTGCAGCTGAGCTCATCCTCTCCAAACATTAGACGAGATGTTCACTGACCGTCCTCTCCTTCAGGAAGCTCCTCCTCCTCCTCATACTCGGTGTCTTCATCAATGTCCACCTACAACAAACAGTCAGGCTGAGGGACTGGAAGTGCTCGATCTTTACATGAGTAAAAGTACCAGAATAATGTAGTAAAAATACTGATTTTGTCTCCTGTGACTCATCTGATTCTGTCTGACATTATCAGAGACTTAACTACTTCATATACAGGTAGATGGTTTAGTCCACTGTTCTCAAACTAGGGGTCAGGGCCCTCCAGAGGAAGAACCTGAGGGGTCGTCAAATGATTAATGGGAAAGAAGAGGAAAAAAAAAGTTCTTATTTGCTGATTATTTTTCATTTAGGATTATTTTCTCCTCATCTTTGCTTTTTGGAGAAACAATTTTCCCTCTCTGACCATCAGTTCTTAGATGAAACTATATGAAAAGTTCAGTGCAGAAACATCTGAAACTGAAAACTTCTCATTGACCAAAACGTTACGAGGACACAACCCCACACTGATTTTCTGAGGGGCCAAAAGCCAATGAGGTTTGATCTCTAATAATGTAGTTTATGAGCTCGTCAACTTACCTCAATCTGTAAAGTAACTAGTACCGATAGCTGTCAGATAAATGTAGTGGAGTAAAAGTATAATGTAACATAAGTAAAGATGCTCAAGTAAAGTACAAGTATCTCAAATCTGTACTTAAACACAGTACATGAGTTAATGCACAAGTTACTTTCCAGCACTGACTCAAGGTCACTGCTCATTAATACAAAATATGAAGTCAGATCGCCATGTTCACCTTCACTGCTCCTCCTTCGGCCTCCTCCTCCTCGGCTCCCTCTGTCTTCTTCCTGCAGACACAACAGAAAAACAGGAAATAAACATCCTGTCTTCCTTTCACCACATCTACATATACATGTCCTTTCATCCCTTGTTTTTTTCGTTCTTTCTCTCTTCCTCCCCACTTCCCCCCTTCCTCCCTCCATCACTCACTCTGTCTTCTTGTCGTCTCCATCTCCTCCAGCCAGGTTGTCCACGGCGATGGCGAGGAAAACGTTCAGCAGGATGTCTGACACATGTTGAGGACACGCCACCACATTGTACAAAGACACTCTACAGGACAAAACATCACACACTGGGGGAGTTTCCAGAGTCGGAGGGTTTTCAGACTGATTGCTACATTTTCCTGCAGCACTTGAATGCACCAGGTTTCAGACGTCTTAGTCATCGCTCGTGTCTGGTGGTGACCCCCCGACCCCCCACCCCCGCCACCCTAAAGGATAAGCGGGTGTATCAGATGGATGAATGACCGAACAATATTTTAGCTCGTTTAAAAAGAAGAGAAGCTGTTTATGATGTCAGCATGTGATCGCCTCAGACTGAAGTGGGCGTACTTCAGCCAAAACATGGATTTTTCTGGCTGGGAGGCGGGGGGGCTCTGCGGGGTGAAGGATACAGTTACCGCAGATGAACAGGATGACAAAGTAAACGCAGACGATCATCCCCGGAAACACAGGGCCCCCGTACGCCATGATGCCGTCGTACATGACCACGTTCCAGTCCTCACCTGTCAGGATCTGAACATACAGCCAGCGTCAGTGACATGCCCCCCCCACGCCCTGACATCACTGATCGGCTGTGTTGATGGTCACATGACAGACGCTGGATCTTCTACAGTCTTCTGACAGTCATTATGGAAAAATAATTTAGAATGATCAAACTAATAAAAAGGAAACAGTTCAACAGCTGGAACAATTTAATTTTTGCTTTTTTTCAGGGAAAATGACTCAAAAGATTTTCACATTCATTTTCAGTTTTCCTAACCAGTTCACCTCTTCTAGTCTTTACTGCTGAGTATAAAACCATATATAGATAAAAGTCCCATAAATCTCTGACACGTGTTAAGTGTCCTATTCTTAAGTGCTGAGTTAATGTACTCAGTTACTATCCACTGCTGCTGCTGAACTTGGAGTCAAACACCTGCCTGAACATTGTGATGTAGCGCCGCCAGGATTGTGTTCATGGGCTGTGCAAACTGTTTGATCAGAGCCGACAAGTCCGATGTTAACTAGTGCATCATGGGAATAAAACTGAACTGTTTTGTCTGATCGTGTGTCAGAATAAAAAATAACAGACAGGCGAAACATGACTGAGGTTTCTGTGGTTTTTGTCACAGAGGTCTGGTACCCTCTGAGGAGAAGGGAGGGAAAATCTGTCCATTCTGGACCAAACCTGCATAATGTTGCTGGACAGGTGCAGGAGTTTAACCGGAGCCCCGAGTTTCAGGCTGGGGGCTGTTACCTGGAAGCAGGTGAGCAGTGCCTGAGGGAAGGCATCGAATGTGCTGCGCTTGGTCTGCGTCTCGTCGAAGTTGAACTTCCCTCCAAACAGCTGCATGCCGAGCAAGGCAAAGATGATGAGGAAGAGGAAGAGGAGGAGCAGCAGGGAGGCAATGGACTTCATGGAGTTCAACAGGGACGCCACCAGATTGGATAGAGCGGTCCAATGGCTGAGCAGACAAAGAGTGACACTGTTACACCGCTGACATGAAGTCATGCTCTACATTCAGCTTTTGTCCTCACAATGTAAAGACCTGGGCCAGTGAATTTATGTGGAGGAAAAGAAAATGTAGGAAAATCCGTCCTGAGGACTACTTAGCACGTTCCACCTTGCCAGACCCCCGACCCCTGACTCTGCTGGTCTCTGATGGCCTCAGCTTGCAGGATGGTCTCAGTCAAAAAAACTTCTCTGAATCTGCAAACACTCCTTAGATTTTCTGACATTGTGGATGTGTGGGTCTGGTTTGCTGTGTACAGACCTCTGATCAGTGTCCACACGGATCTCTGATCAGCGGAGACATGATCCAAGATCCATCCATGTTAAGCACAGTGAGGAACCCTGTTCTTTAGAACCTGGAACCCTGATTGTATCAGTGCAGTATTGGATCTGTGATGATGGATATTTACAACCTGACTATGGCATACAGAGAAACCGCTGCCGTTATTCCAGATGTGTCACTAATGTAAATATCACTGACTTTAAATGTGATAGTAAACATGGACAAAGAAAAAAGACAAAAAGGCTCCAGGAGGAAAGTTTTGTTGGAATCATTTAACTAAAGATGTTCATTTATAGACTCTGTAAATCCAGTTAGGCCCCAGAAACATTTAAAATCCGATTGTAACATTGAGCCCACTAATGTTTGTCTGAGGTTGATCTCAACTGTCCTTTGTTCAGCTGTTAAAGATGTCATCACACATTTTAACTGTAAAAACACCAGTGTTGATTTTTCTGCTGATGATTTTAAAGGACACATTTTCACTGTCACACTGTCTTTTTTTTTTTAGGAAGATCAGATTTCCTTCATTTCTTTGCTTCTCTTCATCCAAATGATGACAATGTTACTTATCATAAATGCTGAGCTCAACCTGCCTTTATTTAATCTTGTTGTCTCTATTTATTCACTCAGTTTATTTAATTTATTTAAATTGTCACGGACCTCGTTCTATCTGTTTCCTTTTTCCTCTCATAAAGCTGGGTTGTAAACTTCATTGACAATTTTTGACACTTTGACACTTGACTGTGGAAACAGGGGAGCGACGCTGCCTTCACCTGGTCCAGGTGTGTTTTCTCACCGTGTGACCTTGAAGATCCGCAGCAGGCGGACACAGCGCAGCACGGAGATACCTAGAGGGGGCATGATGTCCAGCTCCACCAAGATTGTCTCCATGATGCCCCCGCATACCACAAAACAGTCGAAGCGGTTGAAGAATGCCACGAAATAATGGGCCAGACCCAAACTGTACATCTTCAACAGCATCTCCACGGTGAAGAGAGATAGCAGCACCTTGTTGGCGATGTCTGCGGAGATGGAGACATTCATTTATGTAGGTTCAGTTTTAATTACCTTTTAATACATTTACCGGTATCATCTCATGTATTTATTTTCTTTTGTTTCTACCATGTTTTATTTATGTGTCCATATATATATATATATATATATATATATATATATATATATATATAAATAACAATAGCAGCACAAGACACAGACTCCATTAGATCACACAGGTGAGCCAACACCTCTGAAACAGTTTCAGCATCAGAACCTTCATGAAGGAGTTGGATGGGGTCAGACTGGCCCAGTTTTAGCTGCTGTTCCTAATAAACTGACCTCTGTGTGAATATTCCACCTTTATATAAAATTATCTGGTTCGTGGCCTCTTCTTACCTCACCTCACCTGTGAGTCTCTGCACCATCTATAATCATCTATAAGCATCTATAATCCTTTTACACATTTATGTTTTCTAATCACCAGCTGTTGGATGTTGAGAAGAGATGACTGTGGAAAAGAGACTGTTCTCCACGGTAGTAAGACAGTGACTTTGACAGCACTGAGACGGTGACTGGCTGTCTAAAGGTAGGAAGGACCCCTGTGTGTGTGTGTGTGTGTGTGTGTGTGTGTGTACCCTGGACTTGTGTTAGCCAGTCTGGTTGGTTGTAGTGCTCGGAGGCGCTGAGGGATGTGTTGAGGAAGACGAGTAGGAGAACCAGCCAATAGAACGTCACTGACTTCACAGCAGTGCGACAGTTTCTGCGACAGACGCGGTTCCACCGACGCAGCGTCCGACTGACAGACGGAGAGAGAGACGGGTGTTACGGCGATGTGTGAGCTCCTCGTGTCCTGAATGTCTGAGGGTCAGTGAACTCACCAGCAGCTGATCTTCATCATCCGAGCACTGAAATAAGACGGACTGAAGTCAGTTTACTGTCTGAAACAAGACCATGTGACCAGACCGCAATCAGAACCACCTCAGGTGTGTCCCACCTGCCGCTCCACATCAGTCCAGCTGTTGGTGGTCAAGAATCTCTGAGCTGGTTTAGTCCTGAAGAAGCTGAAGTTTCTGACGTGTTGGATTCTGACTGAAGATAATTCTTCATGTCCAAACACATATCTGACACTGTCTGGTTGTCACTATGATGCTGTTTGAAACAAATTGGTTCAGGCTCTGTGAAGATCCTGGTTCTGGTTTAGTGCAAAACAGTTCACAGTGACTTCAGACACTCTTTATTGACACTGAACCAGAACCAAAAACAGGACTATGGATGTGGACCTGGTCTCTGGATGTGGACCTGGTCTCTGGTCTGATGGTTCTGAACAGAGACCACTGCTGATTTTCTAGTTTCTTAGATTCATCTTTAGGAGACAGGGTTGTTCGAGTCCTCACTTTTGAGGACTGTTTGAGAATTTAGATTATTATATCAGTGTGTGTCCTAACAAGTACAGAAGTACAGAGGTGTGTGTGTGTGTGTGTGTGTGTGTGTGTGAGTTTACCAGCAGGCCTGGCAGCAGTTGGTATGTTCCTCATCGATGTTTTCAGTGTTTTCAGACGCTGTTTCACTGGCAGGAAGACTCGCTGAGAGAGACAGGCAAAGAGACAGGCAGAGAGAGAGAGACAGGCAGAGAGAGAGACAGACAGACAGACAGACTTGATTCCTGTCAACCTGCAACAGTAACTTCAGCTGAACTGAGACAGAGTCTAAAGTCTCCTGGTTAGAAACAGGGTCAGACACAGACCCAGATATTTTACAGGGACACAATGAAAGTCGTTCCACATTTAGACAGAGAGAGGGATGAACACACACCAGCCACATGCTGTGTGTGTGTGTGTGTGTGTGAATGTGTCACACCATGGGTTTCATTGGAGTGACTGAACCATCCGAACTTCCCTCTCTTCTTATCCGACAGATCTCCCAAAGACGGACCTGAGAAGAACCAGAAGAACCAGAAAAACAGAAACTGCTTTTATTTCACTTCTGAAACGTACAAGACACATGTCTGACAGAAACAGCGCAGAAAGAAACAGGTCCATCATGTCTCAGCTCTGTCCCAGTTCTGTCCCAGTTCTGACCCAGCTCTGGACCCAGTGTACCCATAGCCCCTGTGCTGCTGAGTGTCTGCTTACTGTTCACTGTCCACCTTTTCAACAGGTGATGAACCAGACCACAAAGACCTGACCACCTACTTCCTGTCTACATACTGGTCCTCTCTGAGGCCATGTGGGTGATCAGTGACGTATCCTCCACCACCCTCCCACCCACAGCAGAGACTCTACACTGCTTGGGTCCGTCCACCTCCTACTTTAATTCAATTCAATTCAATTCAAATCAACTTTATGTATATAGCTCCATATCATAACAGATGTTATCTCAGGACACTTTTCATATAGATCAGGTCTAGACCAGACTCTTTATAGTTACTATTTACAGAGACCCAACATTTTCCCTTTAGTTTTATGTTATTATAATTTTTAGTCTTGACAGAAACTAAATGACAAGCATGTAATAACAACCAATGTAAACTGGTTGTCAATCGCACTGACAACTTTGAATGTATTGACTGGATACTTTGTCTTATTAATCACACATACACATAACACATATAGTTCTCCTATAGGGACTGACTGATTTGCTCTGATTGGTTTCATTAACTGACAACCATAACTCAATTTTTTAACAACAACTGAGGCCTCCATCGACCGTTTAAGATGTCAAGCTGCAGAGCTTAAGCCTCAGGTCTGATGAGAACACCATGTACGTGACCAGTTGCACCATAGACTCTGTCACTGTCTTACGAGGGTTTCCGTCCTCATCCAGTTCGTCCATGTCCTCTGCCTGAGTGATCCAGTCCATGTACCCACACAGGTCCTCCTCCATCTGCTGCTTCTCCCTCAGCTTCTGGAAGTCTCCCCGAGCCTTCGCCTTCTCCCTCTCCTTACTGAACTCTCTGCAACATTCACATGACGTTCAAACAACACTTAGATCGCATACAAATGCTACTAGGCCTCAACAGACTTGCAGAGGTGAAACATTTTTTCAGGTTCATCTGATTTTACATCTGATTTTACATATTTAAATGAAATGTAATTTCGTCTGTATGGAGGGAGGTTTTTATGTGGTGAGAGACGACTAACCCGCTGAGGACTCCCAGAACCAGGTTGAGAACAAAGAATGAACCGAAAATCACCAGACTGACAAAATAAACCCAGGGCAGCTCGAAACCTATGGCATCGTTCATCTGCACACACACAAAGGAAAATGTTTGTCATCTCCGTCATGAGTATATACGTGCAGGTATTTAGTAAATGAGCAGTCGCAGCTTATTTTACCCAGTAAAGTACGTCGGTCCATCCCTCCATAGTGATGCACTGGAACACGGTCAACATGGCAAAGAAGAAGTTGTCGAAGTTGGTGATTCCCCCGTTGGGACCGTCCCACCTCCCCCGGCACTCGGAGCCGTTAATGGTGCACTGACGACCATGGCCGGCGAACGCACACGGCACCGGGTCGTCCTCCAGATAATTATCTGGCAAACAACCAACAAAGTGTCAAACGCAGGTGAAAAAATGTAATCAGATCCCACCAAGTGCCTCATTGGAACTGGACGAGCTTGGTCTTAAGTGACTGGTTCACTACTTGTTACTATTATTACATTTCCTGGCCCAATATGTCATTTAGATAACTCATTATTTCCTTAAACTAATTTTCCCACTTGTTTTACATATGTCTTCATTATTCATTTAAATATGTTGAAGAAGATGTTGTGTTACATAATGGTATTTATTTGTAATACGAGTTATTTTTTTTAAAGTAATATTTCTTCATAGTTCCTCCAAAGTAATTCTATTCTATTCTATTGACCTTGTATTCATTCAAAAAGTCTGAAATATTGAATTCTATGCATTATTATTATTTTATCTTAAGGTGTGTGTGTTGTGTGTGTGTGTATGTGCACCTGTTCCTGTGTAGTAGCATGTCTTGTGCATGCGCCCAATGAAGAGCTCCAGGCCGATAATGGCATAGATGATGATGACGAAGAGAACAAGCAGAGCAATGTGAAGCAGAGGAACCATCGCCTTCATGATGGAGTTCAACACAATCTGCAGACCTGACAGACGACATAAGTTACCAAGTGTACAAACACACACACACACATTCACACACACACACACACTGATCTCCAGTCCAGCTGACTCACTTGGGACCCCAGAGACCAGCCTGAGGGGCCTCAGGACTCTGAAGGCTCTCAGGGCTTTGACATCCAGACCTCCAGGTTTCCCTGGCATGTGGTGAGTGGTGGCCTGCTCGCCAGACTTATGAGTCATTGTCTCCAAGACGACACTGAACAACCTGCACAAACAACAGAAGAAGAAGAAGAAGAAGAAGACTTCATTTTACAATCCAACTCATCAAACGATAAACTTCCATTTGAAGGTCTCGGTGGGAAGAAAAACTTCAACCTTGAATAGAAAGAAAATACAAGAAACTAAGATAACAGACGGTTTTGTACAGCAGAGTATCACCTGCATAACAGTGGAGATAGATAATGTGTTTGTGAATTTCCATCCATCCATTTTCTGCTGCCTATCCTAGGCCTGGTTATGTGGTTACCTGGTCACCTAGTTACCTGGTTGCCCGGGTACCTGGTTACCGTGCATCTCCATCACCGAGGGGGTGTGTGTGATACACCTCTCCATGCTTTGCCAAGGATCCAGTTTCCTGGTCTCTATCTCCAGTTACACTTTTAACACCCAACTTATCTCAGACTTGGCTGCAAGTCACTCAAGACTGGGGCCAGGGGAGGAAACAATCTAATTATAGAGTTATTGCTCACAAATTATTTTTCCTCCCAGTTTTATCCAGTGCACACCTTTTTAATCAGAGCAATTGCATTGAACTTTTATTCCAGTGCACCTATGCAAAGCATTGTGTGTTCTGGGTCTACACTGGGGCCTCCTACTGGTTGGAGGTGTTTGGAAAATCTCCGTAGGAAGGCACCCGGGAGGATCCTGATCAGAGGCCCAAAAAATCTCAACTGATCCTTGTGAGGGAGCGAGGGAGTGCCAGCTTCACTCCGAGCTCCATCCGGATGTCAGACCTCCTCAACCTGTCTCAAAGGCTGACTCAGGATGCCTGAGGGAGGAAGACTGGTTGATATGGTGATTGTTTTTGTGATCTCATTCTTTTCCTCACTACACAGATCAACCGCTGAATGAAAAGCTTTTTTAAAACCTTTTACAATACAAAGTACCCTGCGAGAGCCCATATTTGTAAATTCTTTACTGTTGTCATCAGATATATACTTTATAAACCATATTTTCTCACATAGAGAACGAGGCTTTTATTTCTGATTCCCTGTATCATTGATCCTGTTTCAGTACGAAGCCTCTATTTGATTTGCTCCTGTTTTTCCAGTTAATGTTACTGTTTTACACCGTTAATACAAACGCAACAATTCTTGCAATCATTTCAGATTAAAAGCTCTCTAGCAGTCCAGTGGACTGAAACCCTTCGTTTCTCAACAGAGCTTTAACTGTGAAAAATTTTCAGGCACATGATTAAAGTAGAGGAGAATGAACAACAAAGTGTTGAAAACATCTTGATTATATTGTTGAGTTATTAAATTACAGCAGTAGAAATATACATGATGCTTAACTGGCATGAACATTATATGAGAATTATACAACAGGAACCAGGAGTTTATGCATCTGTTTTTTACCCTGGCCTGTATTTGGGGGGTAGCCTTTATGTAGAGAGGTCTGCAAAGTCAGGTTTAGACTGTTTAATACCATTTGACAGTGTGTTAATAGGCGTCAAAGATGGAGCAGGCTGAGACGTAACCATGATCTCTCTCTTCCAGTAAACAGTTTTCTCTGCCTCCTGGATTTATGAACATTTTCGATTTTCACAAGACGATTGGAATCAATTCAGTGGAACAGATCAGGTTTCATATAGGAACCTGGAACACGGTAAAACAGCCACTACACAACCTTTCATTGATAATAAAGACACTGATCTGAACCAGATTAAATGAGCCTCTGTGCAAATCCAATTTCAACTTACTATGTTTTATTTTTCTGATAGATCAAATAAAGATAACCCATACCCTGAGAAGACACCTCATCAGCTGCAATAAGAAGAAGCACCTAAATCCTGAATCCAGCCAATTTACAAGGAAATGTAACCAATAAATAATGTAATCAACTTCACGAGAGGCCAAGCTCTGATTTGAATGGATTAAACCTGCACCATCAGCAGAATCAGAATGGTTTTCCTACACTTTGCTTGATTTTTAAAACAGATTTTTAAATCATCTAAAACGCAGTTAAAAGCATCAGATGAATTAGTCAGGTGAAAAAAACTTCTGAACATTTCACTGAGATTATGATGAATATAATATAATAAACACCACAACACAAAGACAGAGGAACAGACACACAACGTCCAACTCCCAAACTCCTCGGGAACCCTCAGTGTCCCACATACAGAAGCCTCAGTGCAGCATCACCTGACTGTAAAGTGGAGCAGAGCGTCCTCAGGCAGCATTACCATGACAACAGCCTTCATCATCATCATCATCGGCCCGGGGACATCCAGTCACACTGCTACCGTGCAGCAAGGACACAAACTCAACATGGAGGAAGACGCTTGGACCTGCAGGACTCGCTGTGACCTCAGCAGGTGACTGGGATCTCTGACCCTCTTCCTCTGAACTGGGAGAACAACACAACAGCTGCTGCTGCTGCTGAGATGTTGTCTCTGTTTTATATTTGATGATGTTTAAGAAGAGTTCTCTCTTTTTTCTGTTCAACTTTGCTGTTGATAAGAACTTCTCCAAACTTCCTACATTTACATTTACATTGACTCATTTGGCTTTTTTATGCTTTTATCCAGAGCCACTTACAAGTGGGGGATGACACTAAAGCCTCAGTAGGGCAGGAGAACTGGAGGAAGAGCTAAGGGCCAGAACTGTTCAACAGGACAAACTGTGAGGAGACCATGTAGAGAAGTGAACAGGAAGTGAGCAGGAAGTGGTGGTCAGACATGATCCCAGGGGTGTCAGGGGTGTTGGAGGTGTCAGGAGGGGAGGGGCTCTCTGAGCAGATGAGTCTCCAACAGATTTACTTTCTTCCTTTAAAGAAGTTGTCCGTATTAAAATGTTGGATGACACAGTGAAGGTACTGTCGTGTTAATACTTGTATAATGATTTAAAAACAATGCTGCAGATCAGTGTGATTATCAGTCTGCTAAGGAATCCTAAATCTGCCACAAACACAAGTCTAACTTCTGAAGGTCATTTCACTGTTTCGCACGGACACATTGACTTTATATGCAGCTTTTACTGCAGCAGAATCTGCTCTCAACAGGTGGAGGCAGGTAAACGTGGAGCTGAATCATTTCAGGAGCAACAGGATCCGGTGAAACAGCCCAAAGCAGCTTAACTGATCACCGATCTCTGATCTAACGAGTAGTTGAGTGTTAGATCACATGTATATAATAGAAACCTCAGGGACTGTCTCAGCAGTTTTTCATTGGTTTATGAACAGAGGAAGAGAAGATGAGAGGATGAACGGCTGCTAGATGCCGATCAAACCATGCCATCCTGTTCTCCCTGAGGAACCTGAGGAGAACCAGAGCTGCAGCCCTGCATCTCCAGCATCAGGAGCAGGGGTTAACCTCCCTGCGTTGGCCTGAGGTTGTACTGTGACACTTAGAGTTTCTTGTAGCTGGCTGGATGTGTATATTTAGAGCCGAGTGTAGTTACAGTGTCCAGGGATCACGGTCAACTGTCACATACACTCAATACAAAAAACACCAAAATGAGATAAACTGTGGCGTCGCCGCAGGGTTTGTTCATCCAGTGGAGTTTATTGCAGTCAGATCAGATTTACTGCTGCGTAACGCACCAACTCTACAGAGAGAGCAACAAAGGGCAAGAACAGAGAACCAGGATCTAAAGAAAGAACTAGGATCTAAAGGAAAGAACCAGGATCTAAAGGGAGAGCTGGGATCTAAAGGGAGAGCCAGGATCTAAAGGGGGAACCAGGATCTAAAGGGGGAATTAGGATCTAAAGGGAGGGCTAGGATCTAAAAGGATAGCCGGGATCTAAAGGGAGAACCAGGACCTAAAGAGGGAGCCAGGATCTAAAGGGAGATCCAGGATCTAAAGAAAGAGCCAGGATCAAAAAAGGGGAACCAGGATCTAAAGAGAGATCTGGGATATAAAGGGGGATCCAGGATCTAAAGGAATAGCCAGGAGCAAAAAGGGGGAGAACCAGGATCTAAAGGGAGAGCCAGGATCTAAGGAGATAACCGGGATCTAAAGGGAGAACAGAGATCTAAAGGGTCAACCAGGTACCAAGGGAGATCTGGGATCTACAGGGAGAACCAGGACCTAAAGGGAGAGCTGGGATCTAAAGGGAGAATTAGGATCTAAAAGGGGAACCAGGATCTAAAGGAAGAACCAGGGTCCTAAGGGAGATCTAGAATCTAAAGGTAGAAAGAGGATCTAAAGGGAGATGGAATTTTTAAACAATGAACCAACATCTTATGAAAGGAGATACTGTACATCTAAGAAGAAACAACATCTAAGGGAGGCACCATTGTCTAAAGAAATAAAACTGAATCTAAATGGAGAGGAAATATCTAAAGAGATTCCTAAAGACAGAACCAGTGTCTGAACATGTAACCAGAGACCTTATGATAGAACTTAAGCTTAAAACGAACCAGCATCTTAAAAGAGATCAACATCTCAGCAGAGAACCATATATCCAAAGGGAGAACCAATTTCTAAAGAAGACTAACACAAGAGAGAGAGAGGGACAGCCCATGAGAGAACAACAAGAGAAACAATGTATAAAGAGAGAAACAATATTTTAACAAGAACCTGGCATCTAATGAGAACCAACATTTGCAAGGAATCACCACCTAAATAGATAACAAATATCTAATGGCATCTAATGAGAACCCACCTCAAAGAACAAAATCTGAAAGTGAAACCAAGCATCAGAAGAGAACCATCATTTTAAGAGAGAACCAATGAGAAGAGAGAGTTCTATATACAGAACCAGCATCTAAACAAATAACAAGCAGGCAAAGAAGAGAACCAACATCCTAAGAAAGAATCAATGTCTAAAGAGGGAACCAACATTCAGACAGAGACCAAGATCTCAAGAGAACCAACATTTAAAAAGAGCTAATTTACATTAAGAAAGAAGAGGAAAAACAGCATCCAAACAGGAAACCAATATCCTATGAATCAATGTCTAAAGAGAGTACAGATGGATCCGTTGGTTCCTGTGTTTTCTCACCCAACGATGACGATGACAAAGTCGAGTAGGTTCCAGCCGTTGCGTATGTAGGAGCTGGGGTGCATCACCAGACCATAGGCCAGGATCTTCAGGAAGGTCTCCACTGTGAATATGATGAGGAAGACGTACTCCACTTGTTCCTGGAACACAGAGAGCGTGCTTCGTTCAAACCAAGCAACATCATCATCAATCGCTCTCCAGATGTAAAGAGTGTAGGAACCGCTGAATTAAAAACAGGTGCAGAGCATCAAACTGCAACCACCACTGATCAGATTTCTTTCGGTTCCTATTCTCCAGAGGATGATCTCTGTAAATATTAATGACTCCATTCTCTTACAGAGTAAAATGCCATATTCCTGATGTGCCAGTTGTAGCTGACGTCATCTTAGACTGTGACAGTGTGGACAGATGATGAATGACTGTGCTGTAAAGGTAGTAAAACCTGTTTGTATCAATGAGGTGTTTTCCTGTGTTTCTAATGAAGAACGTGTAAAATTTGAGGAAAACCACTGATGAATTTTTGAGTTCAGAGTAACCTGCTAGATCTCATGGAAACAGGGAATCTAGCTGCTGGAGGCTGATGCTATAAAAACAGTGTGAATTTATTTGTTACAGGAAACCACCTTGTGTAAGAAAATGGTTTTGCGTTTCATTTGTGGGTGAACTGAACCTTTAATGGTCTGAACGGAGGTTTGAAATCAGAGAGGAAGCCAGAGTTCGTGTGTGCTTGTGAGTGTGTGTGTGACCTGGTCAACACAGAGATGTGGAGAATTTGTGGGCATTTCACTGGATTACCAATCTGTCATCATCTCTGCTACACACACAGACAGTAGTCTTTCTACACTTGTGAGGACTGTCAGTGACATAGTGCTCATGCTTTCCTGCACTCTCTTACCTTAATGTCACGTTCACAGGTCAGAACCCAACAAGGACCTAAACAAGAATCATGAGAACAAGTATAACCCTCAAGCAGTGCTGCCACCAGACAACATATCCTCACTTTACAGTCAAAATATCACAGTAGTCCTCACAAAGATAGACAAAAGCGCACACACACACGCATGGCTGTTGGCTGCACAGAAACACAGGGAGTCAAACCAGCAACCCTCTCACAATTTACCTTCCTTTTCTGACCAATCAGGATGGAAAACGGCTCAGCATGAGCCACCTGATTGGTCAATTTTTTTATCCTGGGACAGTGGAGGGCTTGTTTTTTTGCGTGTATAACCCTCGCTCAGTTGTGCTAGTGTGTGTGTGTGTGTGTGTGTGTGTGTGTGTGTATGACGACAGCCCCCCCCCCCAGGCATTAATGACGACAGCTCCCATTTCCTCTTCTCTTCTCTAATAAAGAAAAGCTGAGTCAAGTGCTTTTATCTTCCATGTTGAGTTCATGCTATTTGTACAATGACATATATCAAGGACCTGTGGGTTACTGTAGCACCCCCCCCCCGTCAGACACCAGCAGGTTGAATCAGACCAACAGTTCATCAACTGGTCCCTGTAAATCTATAGGTGATTTATCAGAAGGGCCAATGCCTAGAAACCTGTTTGTATAACCAGGCTTGAGTGAGGAAGCAGAACATTAACCCTCCTCATGAGCGACTTTCATCACCACACTTTCTGATGGGACCACTTCATCACAGTAGTTTGTTGTCCATCACACATCAATGTGAGACAGAAGACAAAGACACAAACACACACACACACACACACAGAGCGAGGCAGCAAGATGTGGTCGTACCATCACCTCAACGTAAAGTGACTTCATGAGCAGTGTATACAGTCAAACTGTAACTGAAGGTAGAGAGAGACTGACATAAATAGGAGGGGGGGGGGGTAGAGAGATGAACCATCAAAGCAGAAACTCAGCTGATCAGATGTGATCACGAACTTGTCAATCATTTACTGCATTCATTGATGACCTTTGATCTTTACAGCAGTAAGGGGAGCTTCATTAGGTTCCTACTAGCTGAGAGAAGTCCCTCCACAATGAAGTCACTACCTGTTCACAGAGATAAAGACAAGATGGACTAAAACAGTGTGTAGGAGATGAGCTCTTCCTGTCTGTCTCTAAGAATCCTGGCAAAGAAATAAGATGACAAAAATTTCAATAACATATTAAGTTCCTCTGTTTATCCTGTATAACCATATATGAAGATGTAGGAGGTTCTGGAGGCTGATGTCCTGCAGTCAGTCAGTCAGTTGGTTGGTTGGTCGGTTGGTCGGTTGGTCAGTCAGGTGAAACCTAAAGGAGCTACGGCTAAACCACAATGTGTAATTTTTACATTCATATTTTTACTCCTGTTCAATAAACAGAACATGTAAATGAGACAGAATCTCTTTTTGAGCAGAGCTAAACTAACTCATTAACTGGTTCAGTCAGATGTTAAAGATGGTTAATCTGTGTCCTACACAGTTTTAGCCTAGCTTAGCACAAAGACTGGAAGAAGAGGGACACTGTTAGCCTAGCTTAGCACGAAGACCATAAGCAGGGGGAGACTGCTGGACTAGCTTAGCACAAAGACTGGAAAAATTTTAGCCTTATTTAAAAGAAAGAGGGAAAAAAAGTCTCCAGAGCTTCACATCTGCTGCATTTGAACCTTTATCTTAGTATTTGATAGAATTTGTGTGATCTCTTATACCTACTTCACACACACAAACACACACACACACACACAGACATTAACCTGAGGCTAAACGTTAACGCCACCTGAGTCCATTCACCTGCAACACACCCAAAGCTGTTACCACTCTGAGCTAAATGTTCTCTTGCTCTTTACTCAAGCATTTAAATTTTTATCAACCATGGATTTGTGTAGTTGTAGAGTTGTGTATTAGTGCCCTTGTGTAGCTGTGTTGTGGCTCTCACCAGGTCGTGGTTGGTGGAGTTGGAGTCGTCTTCAGGAAACGGTTTGGAAACTCCCAGAGCAACACAGTTAGCAAAGATGGCTAACAGGATGAAGATATCAAACGGCCTGAGACACAAATTAAGGAGGCTCAGAAGGATCAAATGGCGTGAAAGCTATCTCAGCGTTTTTATCTCAGTCTGTTATATATGCTGCTGTGTCTGAGTGAAAAGTTCCAGAGAGCTTCTTGTCATGTCAGTTTGATGCAGGTAACCCCCCCCCCCAATGTTTCACTGTTGGTTAGACTCACTGTGCTCTCAAAATCTCTCCTGTTCATCTCCACACACCCTTCTGTTGTTCCTAGATCGCCTGTATACACCTGTCCCTCTCCCCTTACACAGTATCTCTGCCTCACCTCTCTCCTTCCCAGATAATAACAACCTGCTCAGATCTGTTTAACTGTCCAAGTAAAGAAAATAAGTCCAGTCTGTAGACAATGATATTTATTGTTGACATCCTGAAAAATTTGTTTAAATGTTTACAATTTTGTCTAAAATTGTGACCTTGGTTTTTTTGGCTTGCTAAATTGCCTGTTAGTGAATTAAAGAGTTAATTAAACTAGTATAAAGCTGACAGCTGATTGGTCAGAGTAAAGGATACTTCCACTCGACGATGGAGAGAGCAGCTCGTCTGATTGGATTATTGAGTTTCAGACAGAATAATGCTCGGGGAGCTCGTTGGACCTGGTTACTGCCCTGCACCTGAGGAGGAAGATCATCATCATCATCATCATCATCATCCACAAAACAATTATACTACTACTACTTTATATACAGGTAGATGGTTTAGTCCACTGGTGCCCAACCTGGGGGTTGGGGCCCTCCAGAGGGTCACCAGATAAACCTGAGGGTTTGTCTGATGATTCATGTGATAGAAGGAGAAACACAAAGTTCTGATTCACTGATCTGGATTCAGATTTTGTTTTTTTCTCTGATCTTTAATTTCTAGAGAATTATTGATCATTTGGTCAGTTCATTGATATGAAACCTGAGAAGTTCAGAGGGGAAATGTCTGAAACTGAAAACTTTTCAGACACCAAGTGTGGAGGAGCAAATACTGCTTTTCTTCTGTGGAGGTAAGACAGTAGAAACCACAGGTTTAATCAGTAGAGAATCTTTAACGTAACTAGTTACTCCTTCTGTCAGACTAATGCAGTAGAGAGGACAGTATTTCTTTCTGTAATGTAAAGGAGTAGAGGTAAACAGTGCCCTGGAGATAAATAAAGTTTAACTCCTTCTACGTGTAAACAGTACTTGAGTAAAGGAGCTTTACCTTTTCCACCACTGACCTGCATTGGCTGACCGACACCAGTCAGTGACAGGTGACAAGAAAAAGGCTCCTTTTGTTTCTTCAGCTTCAGGCTCAATTCAACTAAAACATCACTTTGATTTTAAATCTGTAGCCATAAGGTTTACAAAGCTGTGTCTGTGGTCTTCGTCTTGGTTCTATGGTTTCTTAGCATGTTGTCTCACCTGTTTCTTAACATGTTGACTCACCTGTTTCTAGGCGTATTGACTCTGTCTCACCCGTTTCTTGGCGTTTTGACTCACCTTTTTCTTAGCATGTTGTCTCACCTGTTTCTCAACAAGTTGTCTCACCTGTTTCTTGGCGTGTTGTCCTCTTCTCCTCTGTGTTCCAGTGGAACTCGTGGTCGAGTGAAGTGTGTCAGTTCTCGTCATCCTCACACCTCCCTCGTTCTCTCCGTCCAGCTCTGCATCCCACTCTGCATCCCTCTCTTCACCTCCTCCTCCTCCTTCTCCTCCTCCATCCCCCTCTCCTCCCTCCTCCTCTTCCTCCCCCTCCCCTCCTCCCTCCTCTCCATCCACTGCTTTGGAGTAGCCGTTTCGACCGGCACCTGGAGACAGAGACAGACAGAAAAATCAGTACATTGAAATGACCTTCATCTGTTTTCGGGGGCACTAGGTGGTTGTTAATGTATCAGTAGGTGGTTGCTTGATGATAAGTGCTGAGTACTTGGGTGCTAGAAGGTCAACAGAGTTATTATGCGATCTAATTATTAGTGGTTGTTGTGGTGACCTGATACTCTGAGGGTTCACATGCTGTAGTCTCAATCCAGATTGAAATAAACTTTAATCTGGACCAGGGACAACATGTGTAGGACTTGTTCCTGGACTCTGTGATCTATAATCTCAGCTGTTAGTTGCGCCTGTTTGCACACTTAAGACCTGGTCCTTCCCTAAGATCCGTCCAGGGCAGGAGACCTCTCAACATACTCAAATCATGCTAGAAGCCCCTCTCAACAACAGAAGAGTCCGACAGAGGTGGTGTTTATGTAGTGTGATGGAGGACAAGAAGGCAACAGAGCTGGTGGGTGGAGCTAACAGCTGTCAGGCTCCCCGGGTCTCTGCCCTGCTGTTTATCACGGTCAATTTTCCTGCTCTTATTTAATGTTCCACATGTTGTGTTTACTGCCACTGCAGATCTCGTTCTTGTACAGCGTAATTTTTCTGCTGGTGAGAGGCTACAGACAGCGTATGACTTATGTAGACCTCATGGTTGGGGAGGGGCACTAACTAACCCTGAACCACACTTTTGTCCAGGCAGACACCTACAGGCTCAGTTTTACACACACACACACACACAATGTGTGTTGCTGGAGAGAATCTATGTTCTACTTCAGCTTTTTAAAGAAAGTGAACAAGACACAAGTACGTCCCTTGGACGTGTAGAAAACATCTGGACGTTTAACATCTGCATCTCCAGCAGAGTCAAGTTTATTTGTTTAATGTTTTTTAACGCCATCACCTTTTCCTTTACTTCTGTATTTGACTGATCATGTTTTACTTCAAGGTCAAAGAGGAGCAGAGAGAGAAGACAGGAGGTAAAATGAACTGAGAGAAGAGGAGGAGAGAAATATGACAGTTTCCAGAGGAGGTGAAAACAGAAATATTGTAGTGAACAGCTGTGACCTAGATCTGTGTGTGTGTGTGTGTGTGTGGGTGTGTGTATGTGTGTGTGTGCGTGTGTGTGTGATCTGGGCCGTGATTTATGTGTTAGTACCTGAGGACTCTGAACACACACTCAGATAAACCCAGTGACGGACACCACAGTGAGATTAAATGATGATCTCTCTCTACCTCTCTCCCTCGATCGACCGCAGTTTAGTGATTTCCTAGATTTCCTATGTTTCCCAGAATGCTTCGCAGTCCTGTCCAGCTGCTTTTTTGTTTTACATGCAGAGAGAAAGAGAGCAGGCAGTCTGTACATCTTGTATGTTTGGAATCTGAGGCTGAAACTAATGACTGTTCTCATTATACCAGATTATTCTCTACATGAACTGATAAAATGTCACCAAACAGCAAAATATTCAACATGAAACATGAGCATAAGAACAGCAAACAACAGGAGCACACAAACCACAATCAGCAAACAAAGGGTTCTGCACAGAACTGAAGCATGGATCAGGATGAAACACTACAAGTTAGAATAAGTTATTTCCACTGTGGAGACTGAGCCTGCACCTCCACCGCCCCGAGCTACATTGTAGATGTTCAAGATGTTCAACCAAGTCTCCTGTAAAACCGGAACCGATTCTGAGGGTCTCACTTCATTCGGTCAGCCCCCCCCCCCCCCGACCCTGACGCTGATAGGGTTGTAGGTGATCGTGTACAGGATCCACTGAGGTGGAGGAGCAGATTTCAGATGTGGAAACAAGCAGCCTTGTCACCAAAGAAGAAGAAACCGCATTCGGATGAAAGGTGTCTGAGGATTCTGACGAATCGAACACAGAAACCAGGACCTGACGCTCCTTCAAGGTCCAACGTGGAGAACTTCCTGCAGTTTGACGTTAAATAAACTTTACTGAAGTTGGTTTGGTAGAAGAAAGTTCACAGACACAACAAGCACAGTCTTGTCTCCAATGGTTTATGCCAATGAGCTAATGAAGTAACAAGCCTAAACGGGAATTCAAAAGAAAGTTAAAGGTATTTGCTTCAAAAGAATTTTATATTTATTCCATCCAGTGCCTTTTACAAACTGGAACAGTGCTTTTTTGAATGGGACAGAAGTATTTCTAGATTTATTTGGAGAGTTAGTAACAGACCTCTACAGATACCCTTCCATGTCTGTGGGATTATTATATAACAGCAGGTCAAATGGGGCCACGAGCCGGCTGGTGTAGAACCTATAGATCAAGATGGAATGAAATGGAAACCTCAGTGGGGAAGGGATTAACAGTCGACACGTTAGTTGGAGACCCTTCATTAACTAGTCAACGTTAAGATCCTGATAACCAGTGGATAACTAGCTCCCTAAAGATACAGAGTGACATAATTAATTGGCACCACCTGAGGGGCAGGGCTGAGATCTTCAAATGGGTTAATGACCCAGGTTTCATGTCCGTTACCATGACATTTAAAGCTTGACCGGAAATTGTCTTAAGGCCAATTCATGCTACTGCGTCAAACCTACACCAAAACTATTATGCCGTAGCCTGACGTGCTCCCTCCCAAAAAACTACGCATAACTACGTGTCGCAGTGACGCAGACCAGAAGAACTGTGATTGGTCAGCTCATATCACATTTCTGGCTCCTCCTCCTTCGTTCAGACCGTCGCCTCCGACGTCTTCTCTCGTTTCTGCATCGCAGTAAATTCAGGAAAACTAAAACTGCTGTTTAACATATATCAGCTTCAACTCCATCGAGATCTGCTCCGTTTCAGTTGCTGAAAAACTTGTAAAATAGTGGCAAGGAAACTCGGCAGAGTGGCATATAAACGCCGCCGCTAATTAGTGGTTTGGTGGTGTAATTGCAGAGTGACACCAATGCAGAAGAATAAATGCTCCCGAAGGCATAGGTTCAATGCAGATGCATAAAATTGGCCTTTAGTCTTAGTGCAAAATGAACAGTGTCAAGTCAAGCTACAGTTTTGAGCTTCCAGGACATTGAGGACGACTTTATTCTGTAGAATCAGCATCACTTAGGTGGCAAGAAACAACACCATACCTGGGAAAGGAAAGCCTATAAAGATTTATTGAATAGTAAGATCTTAATTATATTTTGCAATTTAAATTGTAAAACGAGAAAATACTCTGAACATTAGAGCAAGGTTAGAATCCGAGAGAAATTTCACAATAAACAGGGAGAATGGGGCAGGACCTGCAGGCAGCAGCTGTGGTTAATGACAAGCACCAAGCACCATGCTCCAGCACTGAAGACTAACCATTGTGACCTGACCACCTTCTGGAGGTGAATGGGGGCGCAGTGGAAAACAACGTTCACTTCTTCGAGAAGTTTCCCTCTGTGGGACAGTTTTGGACAAGTATGTTTAATATCAGAGAATTTAAAAAAATGAATATATTCACGTTTCAGAAGCTGGGAACCAATACAATTTTCGCAAATGAGTTTTTGCAACTTTTTTAAAAGGAATTATTTAATATCAAATTGTCAGAATTTTCTATTGGTCAACTAATCAACAAACTTACTTATTGTTTTTGCTCAACTGGAAACCTGGACACACTGACGATATGTTCACAGTTCGTGGGAAATAAGGCCTTCAAACCAACCCAGACCATAATGAGGGGAGTCAAATAATCAGTACAGCTCAGGTGTAACCAACAGCTTTAATTCATTTACAGAGGAGGAGGGAAATGAGAGTTCAGTTCAGACAGATTCAACCCCCGCCCCCCCATTTGGAACTATCCATTAACTAAACTAAGTTCTGTTTACATTCAGTAGTTTTCACCAAAACGCAACAGGGCCTCATGTGAGAACATTTTAATTTTCTTGTCATAAAGCTCTTTGACTTTTCTCCAGGAGGTTTCTGATTCAGTAGCAGCTGTTAACTGGACCTATTTGTCTTGAGCGGTTCGTTTCAGTCTGATGGACTTCGCCTGTTCCTGAGACCAACCCTGTTGCCAAGGACTGATCTTTTCTACACAATAGGAACCTGAACCAGCGCCTACTGAGACCCTGTTCTAAAAACAGCAGCACGGTCCTTTAGCGTTTCTCCTCCTCTGAACTCTGAGCTGGCAGTTTCTCACTACGTTTGTCATCCGTCCAATGAGCAGCTGAGGTTTGGACGGTGCGAGTCACATGACTGTGGGTCACGTTGTTTTGCTCCTGTGGTGGAGCTGCTTCACCCCCAGGACGACAAGAACCAACGACTAATTATCCCCGAATTATCCCGAGTCAACTCACATCATCATGACAACAGTGTGTGTGTGTGTGTGTGTGTGTGTGTGTGTGTTTGTGTGTGTGTGTTTGTGTGTGTGTGTGTGTGTGTGTGTGTTTGTGTGAGATGGTCTAACAGGGCATCCCATCACTTGCACACAACCCGCATCCGCCTTGTTAGCTTTCTACTTTTCACTGCCCTGTCTCAGTGTGAGTGTGTGATGGTGAGTTTAAATGAGTGTGTTTTACAGAGAGTGTGTGTGTGTGTGTGTGTGTGTGTGTTTGTCATGCTGCCCTCCGGCTTGGTCCAGCTGGAAGGTCATCAGTTCGTTTAGTGAATGTTGGGGCAGTTTTTCTTCTTATTCACTGCTCAGATCACTCTCTCTCTCTCTCTCACACACACACACAAACATCCTTGTTTTACTATATTCATCAGGTCCCATCATTGTCATAATGCATTCCCTACCCTCTCACCCGACCGTCGACCATCAAGATTAGAAGCCTAACCCCAACCATAACCCTCACCCTGACCTGAACCTAAACCTGATTCTGACCTGAACCCAGGTCTGAGCCCTCAAACAGCCCTTTGAACACATGGGTGAGAATGCATCTGCAGACTTTGGAGACTGTAGATATGTATTCATGATGCTGTAAGTGGTGGTAAATGTTTATTTTGCATTTCTTTTGGTGTAAAAACTGCTTGTTTCTGTGACTTAAAAGTGACTTCACAGGAGAAAAACTTTCTCTAAAAAACAGATGATTAAAGAAGAAGAACAAACTAGTGCTGAGTGGTGTCATCATCCACCTAATCACCTCTCCACAACATTCACCAAACAATATGATCCAATCAGTTCTCATCACCTTCTGGAATGATTCACAATCAGAAAACATTCACTTCAACAGGACAATCTCTTAAAACCATCACTAATCACTGTTAATCAAGGTCACTTCAGACGTATGAATGACAAAAAGGATGAAACTGTCTATAGATCCAATGGTGTAGCTTCAGTTTCAGAATAACAAATCAGACTAAAATCAATTCCAGTGTTTTCCTTTATAAAGGTTCCAGTTTCAGCTGCTGCAACAGAACAAAGTGCAGTTTTAGTGGCACTGAACATAATTCATGACATGAAAATCCTCGGCTGCTGCCATCGTTTCTCAGTCTTCTACAGTTGAAGCTCACCTTCTGATTTTAATACAGTTTTTTGGTTGCTCTTGGTTGCTCTTGCTCTCTGGAGACGTCTCCAGAGAGGGATGCCCCAGCTCCGACAACTTCGGGGACGGCAACGCCAGACGACGTTCCTTGGAGGAACGCAGTGGCCGAGAAGGATCATAAGCCTGTGAGACTGAGCACAAGTGGACGGTGCAGACCCAGAAGTCTCTCTGTGGGCAAGTATTAGTGACATGAGTTTGATCGCGGTGGCCATGAGCAGCCACGAGAGGTCAATGAGCAGTGTAGTGATGTGATCTTTTAGGCTGATTTAAAAACCAGACGGGCCGCTGCATTCTGGACCATCTGTAGGTTCTCACTGCGTCTGAAGGGAGGATGGAGGGGCATCGCAGTTGTCCAGGCCAGAGATAAACGAGCACTGTTGGCTGTTTCAAAGAACAGAGCAGCTTTGTTGACTAAGAACCAAGTGGATTATCTACTATGGCACACATGTGAAAGTCTGATTTTAGAAGAAAACTGGAGATTAAACTCCAGGGTATTATTATAAACCAAACCTGGTAAAGATAATCAGGGATTTAACATGTTGGCTGCGTTTGCTCTGACCAGTCTAGTTCTACCGCCTCAGTAATTAAGTGTCACAAAGTACTAAAACCGCCTGTGAACAGGTGAAAGGTTTTGACTACGACGGGGACAGTGGATCAGGATGGAGTCTGGGGTCAGTGTAGTCTTTGTCAGAAACGATCTTTGGGGTGTAAAGTGAGACAAACCTGAAATATGGTTGCGCATAGTTCAAGTTTCCGCAGGAGGAAAGGATCAGTTTTAATGAACCTGATGAGCTGGAATAGATAAACTGGTCTCAGTGTCTCAGGATGAAACTGTCTCCACACTGTGAAGGTTTCTCTGAGGTTTAAATAACGTTACAATAAGCCTCATTTCACTGCCTGAACGAAAGGGTGGATTAACTCTGCTGTCATAGTAACAGATGATGTCACGTGTTAATGCTCATTTCCATGACAACATTATCAGAAGGTCTGTGGAGGCCATCTTAGTGGAGCGAGCGGAGAGCAGGAAGTCTGATCCCCCATCAGGATCAGCAGGATTAATGGGTCCCTCTTTAAATGATGGAGGTGGTGCCCTCTGTTAAACCCCTCCCCCCTGAGGTCAGAGGTCACAGAGTCAGAGAAAGCTAGACACCTGAATCTGATCTGATTGAATGACTGAGATTCAGGCTCTTATTTCGATAGCTCTGTCAGTCGGTCCTGTCAGTGATCATTAACCTGTAGAGGCACAGACCAATCTGATCAAGTCCAGTTCACTTAGGTATCTAATGAGGTTTTTCCTGACTTAGGGTCCAGATAAACCTGAGAAACACTGATACGTCACCTCTTCAGGCCTCAGAAATCCTTCAGATCAAACAGCCTTTTTCTGAGGTTGAACCGCCGATAACTTAGACCCACAACAAGCTCATGAGTTCACAGACATGATGCCAGTGTGTTTTTGTGTGTCAGACACACAACTCTCATATGTTGATGCTGTGGTTTCTGTCCAGTGTCTTGTTACCTGCATCTATCTGTCAGATCAGACAGATCTGGAATGTCCCGCAACGCTTCCTGTCCTCTGGAACTGAATGAGGACCGACCATCAGTGTGGAAAACCTCCTGAGAAGCGAGAGGTTTCCATTGTGAGCCTTGACTCTGCTTGTTGCTTCCATTCAGCCCCGTCTCCTGGACATTACACAGGTGTTGTAGGAAACGTGATGCAGGATGGAGTCATCTTCTATGACCGTCATAAGTAAATTTAGTTAATAAAGTTAGCTGACAAGTCACAGACATGTTGATCCTGAACGAATGAGTAAAATGTTAACAACATGGTGGATTGTTGATGTTGGATTAATCGACCAGACAACGTGTGTGTTCTCCACCAAAATCTCTGAATCTGCAGCTCAACACCTTCACAGAACCTGATTCAGGTTCAAGAAAGATCCTGGGCTTGTTTAATACAGAAAATGTTCTCAGTGACTTTAGGCCTAACCTTTTTATTTACACTGAGCCAAAACCAGCCTCTTTTCTGAACCTAAACCACAGACAAGATCCTGGATGTGGACCTGGTCTCTGAGACTAATACTTTACACCATCCTCCACCATCCTCCCTGACCTCTGACCTGGTGATTAATTTTCCCCCTCGCTGTAACAGGGAACCAGTTGAGTGAGACGCAGACGTCGACACACACAATAGCAGCATTTCGACGTGGGTCAACTTGGGCTGATTACAACTCATCAGGACCCAACGCTGTCCCGGTTCTCAGAGCTGGTGCATATCAATGCTCCTGAAAGCAGTCGTTCTGTCACGTTCCCTCTGTGGAGGGACAAATTCAGGTAACTGTAATGACATCAGGTGACATCATTACCTCTGATGTCCCTCAAGAATAAAAGCTCCAGAAATCCACTTAGAAACCAGAAGAGAAAGAGGCTGCAGAACTCCATTCAGAATCTTGCTGATTTTAAGTCTCCTCCAGTATTACAGTGATCAGTGACAGCAGTCTGTATATCCATTGCTACACTACAGACAGGAGCTGGTCACTGCCTAATTTTCCAAAAGGTAAACTCATTAAAAAAAAACAAAAAAAACAAAAAAAAACAGAGCTCAAGTTGTAGCCACAGCGTCATTCACTTAGTCCACGGTGACAATTTACCTCCTGTTCCTTTAATCATTCGGATATTTAAGCTCATATTTTTTATGCATGTGAATAAACAGTATCTATATGATGCACAACCCCCTGAAATCATCTTTCTCTCTGGTTGTGAACAAGACAACGGTTGTGCTGTTGAAGGTTTGAATCTTCACCAATCATCAGCCTGATGCCAAAAGAAAAGAACGAAGTCGGAGACTAAATACAGCATAATAAACCTCGACAAAATATGTGATGACAGCTGATCAAACTCCATCAACTGATGAAGACTGAAAAATTTGGCTGAAAGCTCTGGAAACAAAACAGTAAGTGGATGTAAAGTTAAGATGGACAAAGTGATGTCAGGATGATGATAAATCTAATTAAATACAGAAATAAACCTGGGCTGTGTTTCCAGCTTTAACTACGTCTCATTGCATCTACCTAGTATTTCTATTAGTCTTCGTGGGGGGGGGGTCTTTATCAAAACACTGGCTGATGAATTTTCTGTTGATCAGATGATCAGTTGATCACCCAGCTGTTCCAGCTGTGGAGCACCTGACCCCCCCCCCCCAACCACCACCACCCCCTGAGGAGGCTTTGCTCTGTTGGAGTAATCAACCAGCTCTGTTACAGCTTCTTTGACGTGAGGAACCAACCGGACTGGACTTGGTTCAGAAACCGGGACTTTTACAGGTAAAACCGTTTCGAGCAGCTGATGCCCCCCCCCCCCCACACACACACACAGTGACTTCTTACTTTTGCGACTCTCCTCGTACATCCCCGCTGCGTTCTCTCTCAGCACCAAACACCGACAATCATCATTAATCGATCCGCAGTTCGATCAGTTTCCTGTCGGTTCGATCCCGACCAGCCTCTCCTTCTGATTCACGAACACGAACAACTTCTCCACATTTTACCCACGAGCCCTATCGGATATATCTAAAAACCAGCTCCACTTTTATTCCGCTGCAGCTGCTGATCGGTTCGTCGATTCATCAATTGGTTCACTTACATCCGATCAGGATTGAAAAAAGTGCGAAGAAACGAAATAAATCCAGAGACGGAGTCGGGTTCTTTCTCCAGCCTCGGTTCCCTAATCTGACTCTCTCTCTTCATCTATCTGTCCATCTCTCTCTCTCTCTCTCTCTCTCTTTGTTAATGTCTCTCTACCTCGCTCTCTCTTCCAATTGGGGATTAAATTGAAAAAAAAGCTCTGTGTGGTAAAGGGGAGGGGGTGGAGGAGGGGGGCTGGAGGCGAGTTAAAGGCGCAGAGTGAAAATGTGACTAGAGAAGGTTGATGTTATTTAAGATGTTAAACAGCAGAAACAACTGATGATCATGATGATGTGATGATGATGGTGGTGAAGGTGGTGATGATGATGGTGATGATGAAAGGTGAGGATGATGGTGGTGATGATCATGATGAAGTGATGATGATGGTGGTGAAGGTGGTGATGATGATAGTGATGGAAGGTGAGGATGATGGTGGTGATGATCATGATGATGTGATGATGATGGTGGTGAAGGTGGTGACTATGGTGATGATGGTGATGAAGCCACAGAGTCAAGACTCGGGCTCAGTGTAAAAACTTTGTTTGTCACAGATTAAAAGAAAATAAATTTCCCTGAGCTGGAAGAAGACAAGCAATCAGATGTTTTTCAGAGGAACCAAAACCAGTAGAAACCTGTCAATGTTATATTCTCACTGGTTTTGGGATCACCAGACCGAAGAAGAACCAAGAGAGTCCATTGATGTGGGTAGGAGAGGTTCAGGTGGTCCAGCTTCTGATCAGGATCCTCATGAACCCCTTCCTGTGGAGGAGGGGCCCACAAGGCCGACCACAACAAACTAGAGGGATTATCTCAGATTACAGTCCCTCTGTAGAACCAGGTCTGCACCACTAAATGTATCTAGTATTCCCGGTTCAAGTCCAGTCTGGTTGACTCGAGTCCAGTTCTATGCTGCTATAGGCCTAGACTACCAGGGAACTTCCCATGATGCACCCGGCTCCCCTTTCCTCCACCCTCAATTCTCATTACTAACTGTCCTTCCTCACCCCTGTAGTTCTGGTCTTCCTCTTCTGTCTCTTCTCTCCTCCTCTTCCTCGTCTCTCTGTCCTCTCTCCTCTTCCTAATCTCTCTTTTCTGTTCTCCTGTCACTTTCTGCAGGTTCTTTTGCCTCTGATGCTGCAGAGTCTGGATAAGAGTCTGGATCCAGGACTGTAGAACCGCCTATTGCCCCATGAGCCTGATCAACACCCACTGCTTTAATTATTATGATTACTACTGTTACCATTTCATTTAGTCCTATTAGTAATGTTATCAGCCCTGTTAGTATAACTATAGTATATATAGCTGTTAATCCCATTATTGTGCTATGCTCTCTCTCCTCCCT
>CM029111.1:20256713-20346713 GCA_016859345.1 Istiophorus platypterus | reverse complement strand
ATGTGTCTAAAACCAGCTACAGCCCCGCATGCACACACACACACTCTCGCTGATGTCAGCCTATTACCCCGAATACCCCCCCCCCTCATCACACAGACTCCTCCTTCTGGAGGTGGAGCTCCCTCTCACTTCCTTCCTTTTTCCTTCCTGGCCACACACACACACACACACACACACTTCCTTTATCATCACCCTCTCTTTCCTTATTGCCTCTACGAGAGAGGGTGAGAGAGGGAGGATGTTAGAGAGACATTAAGTCGTCATTACTTTCACTGTGTAGTAAAGCTCCATTAAGCTGCTGCACAGTACCTGCGGGCACCACTCGCACGCACGCGCACACGCACTCACTGTTATACGGAAACAGGCGTGCATGCACCGTGCACGCGTGTTTCAGCGTAACAGTGTGTGTGTGTGTGTGAGCGTGTGTGATCTTCCACCTTTCAGCGCTTTGCATTTTTACCTGCAGTGGACATCACGCACTGTCAAGCGCGCACGCGCATCTTCGCCGCGCATGCTCGCGCACGCACGCACGCAGCAGCAGCACCGAGGGAGCGATCGATACACTAAAAGCCCGGAGAGGATTTTCAAGCGGAGCCGAGGAGGGACGCGTCGCGCGGGGCTTGAGAACCGGAGCAACGCGGCAGGAATTATGAAGGTAACGGTCGGCGCGAGGCAGCTTCGACCGTGGAGCCCGGTCCGTCGGAGCGGTTTTCTCCCGCAGGTGAAACGGCGCTGTCAGCAGATTCACAGCCGAGGCATGCAGCCTTCTGCCCGGGCTGGGGAACAGCGGCCGGTCGGTCCCATCCTCCATCACCACCGTGTGTGTGTGTGTGTGTGTGTGTGTGTGTGTTTGCTTGAAGGTCTCATCTGCTCCCCGTTAAACCACAGCTGTAAACTACCAGCTGCTCCAGGATCAGTGTGAGTGAACGGAGGTGACACCGTGTGTGTGTGTGCGCAAGTGTGTTTACATGGTGGACAGCAGCTGGATCTGCGCTAGAGAAGCTGCTCTTTGTCTGCTCTGAGTGGCAGCAGGAGTAAGAGGAGGAGGAGGAAGAGGAGGAGGAGGTGATGTGTGTACATGTGATGCGGGTTACAGTCTGAGACCGTGGGGAACTGGTGGAGGGTCCGTGGAGGAGAGGAGGCGCTGCGTTACTGTACAGAGGAGGTGCTGCATTAACGAGGGAGCGCTGTGGTTCCTAGTAGTAAACACCACCGGTGCGTGACACAACCGTCGTTCACTACAGTTCACACAACACACAGACTCAGACTCTACAACTCGGTCGTGATGCTGCAGAGGGTCGGTCGCGCCTCCGTCGGCCCCGGGGGTTTATACCGAGGAGCAGGCTTACGGGGCCGAGGGAAGGAGGCGGCGTGGAGAAACAATGAACCGGAGCGGAGAGGAGGCGCCAGCGGGCTCCGTCCAGGAGAAGAGGTCGGTATTTCCCTCTGAAGCCGAGGAGTATCAGCAGGAGCGAGTGAGGGATAAACAGGAGGAAAGGGAAACGAAAGAGGCGCTCCCAGGAGGAGTCTGGGGAACAGGAGGGGTCGTAGGTGGTACTTTAATGTGAGGAGGTGGTGTAGTAATCAAGGAGCAGGGAATGAGAGGTGGCGTGAAGGGGAGGTGAATGAAAAGGAGGTGAAGAGTGAAGAGGAGGTGGGAAGAGAATGTGAATGAAGAGGAGGTGAAAGACAAGGAGGTTGTGTGAAGAAGAGGGGAATGAAGAGGAGGTTTTGTGAAGAGGAGGTGGTGTGAAGGGGAGGTGAATGAAGAGGAGGTGAATGAAGAGGAGGTGAAAGAGGAGGAGGTGGTGTGAAGAAGGGGTGAATGAAGAGGAGGTGGTGTGAAGGGGAAGTGAATGAAGAAAAGGTGAGGATTGAAGAGAAGTTGTGTTACGAGGAGGTGGTGTGAAGGGGAGGTGAATGAAGGGGAGGTGAATGAAGAGGTGGTGAATGAAGAGGAGGTGAAAGAAGAGGAGGTGGTGTGAAGAAGAGGTGAATGAAGAGGAGGTGTTGTGAAGAAGAGGTGAAGAATGAAGAGGAGGTTATGTGAAGTGAGGTGAATGAAGAGGAGACGGGAAGAGGAGGTGAATGAAGAGGAGGTGGTGTGAAGAAGAGGTGAATGAAGAGGAGGTGGTGTGAAGAGGAGGTGGTGTGAAGAAGAAGTAAATGAGGAGGAGGTGAAAGAGGAGGAGGTGGTGTGAAGAAGGGGTGAATGAAGAGGAGGTGGTGTGAAGGGGTGGTGAATGAAGAGAAGGTGAGGATTGAAGAGAAGTTGTGTGACGAGGAGGTGGTGTGAAGGGGAGGTGAATGAAGAGGTGGTGAATGAAGAGGAGGTGAAAGAAGAGGAGGTGGTGTGAAGAAGAGGTGAATGAAGAGGAGGTGTTGTGAAGAAGAGGTGAAGAATGAAGAGGAGGTGGTGTGAAGAAGAGGTGAATGAAGGGGAGGTGGTTGGAAGAAGAGGTGAATGAAGAGGAGTTGGTGTGAAGAGGAGGTGAATGAATGTCAGACCAGAGACTAGGTCCATATTCAGAGACCCTGTGGTTCTGATCCAGTGTAAATAAACAGGTTGTGAACCTCCTTTGTATTGAACCAGATCAGGATCATTTCCTGAACCTGAACCAGGTTCTGTGAGAGTCTGAACAGATCCATGAACCAGTTTAATGAAGCCGCGGTCTCTACAGTTAGAGGCTGAGCTGCAGGATCAGAGGGTTTTTTCTATGAACGTTTAACTGAGACGTTCAGCGTTGGCGTGTTTGTGACTTTTCAGATGAGATGAAAAATAATATTAATTTGTTACATAAATAGTAAACGTGATCACAGCAAACTTTACTCCAGAACGTGTCTGTTGTTGCAAATGAATTAATCAAAAATGTACTTTCTAGGAGACAGTTGAATAAAACACATGCTATAGATTTAAAGGTGCATTCTTCTGTAAACCAAATGTGTGTGTGAGGTGGTTTACTGGGCAGGTTGATCCAGTGAACCGCTGAAGGGAAGGGGCTGTGTCATTGGGAAAAAGGAGGTGTATTATATGTCAGAGTGAGGTGCAGTGTATCACTTGAGAGGAGGTGCACATGCGCTTGGTCAGTGTTATCATTGTTGTCGAAGGGAATTTCAGGAAGAATCAGGGTTTGATAAAACACTTTGGTCAGATGGAGCAGCGAACGGAGAAGGAGTGTTTCAGGCTGCGGAGGCCGGGGTAGGGGAAGGAGGTGTTGTCCTCAGGTTAATGTTTATCCAGCAGCTGACAGATAAGTGAAACCGGCGACAGAAACTCACACAGGAACACAAAGAGAGAACAGAGCCACTAGCGAAAACAGCTGAACAAAGAAACAAGGAACACAGCAGAGAAGAACCAGAACCGTCCAGTCGGCCAGAGACTGAGATCATCTCCTATTTATCTGACCAGGGTCCGACTCTCAACCGGTCTGGGCCCAAGTGTAGTGCAGAGGAAGTTGTAAAAGATCCAACCCCTGAATATTCTGAGTTCTACTTTGGACCGGGTTCCCTCCCTTTGCGAGGTTTGGTGCATATTTGTTCAGCAGTTTTTGTGTAAACTTGCTTACAAAAAAAACAACAGACACTGGTGAAACCACAACCTCCTCTAAGTGGAGGTTTTAAGAAACTCTCTCCTCAAATCCACGACGAGAAGGGGGACATCGGCTTAGCTGGGCTAGGATCAGAGGAGCCACCAGACCAGGTCCGACAGAGACCATGCAAGTCTGAGGCTCCAGAAATCCTCTCAGACAAATTCACTTTTTTCACAGCCTGGTCATTTGTGCATAACAGTCCAATAATATCCCTGAGTTTTCCAGGAAAACACCTATTGGACTCTGGTGCTGAATGTGGACACGTCAAATTATCGCTCACATTTGACCCAGATAATGTTTAGTCCAAACACAGGAGACAGCTAAGAGAAAAGTATTAGAGCTAAAAGAATTAGTCACTGATTGAAAAACTGACTGCAAATTTTCGTATAATCCACTAATTGTTCAACTGGCTTTCAGGCAAAAATCATGGAAAGTAAAACAAATAGTCCAGTTTTCTGTTTTCCCCTGTTTTTTCTCACAGTAACTGAAACTCTTTAAAACAGACTCATCAGAAAAAAAAGTGAGATGTTTCAGATCTTGTGGGTTTGATTTCCACTGAGCCTGAACGCCTCGATCACAGGTCTTACCTGGACCACAGGTGATCTCGACATGGAGGCTGCTTGATAAACAGAGGATGAACCACAACACAGTGAAACGACTTGAACCATATAAAATATTTTTTCATAGGAGAAGTTAAACGCCCTCACGTCTGCTCACAGATACATTATAGTCATTTATTAAACATTGTATTTAACTGTGTTGGACTGACAGACAGAGCTGAAATTGCCTGGCAGGTGGAGGACAGGACAGACGAATTAAGACAGTGGGGAAGGAGGCAAGGATGAGGATAGCAAAATAGGGAACAAGGAAAGAAGGAGGACAGAATGGAGGAGAGAGGAACAGAGCTGAGGTCAGAGAGGTAAAGAGATGAAGGATGAGAGAAGGATGACAAGAGAGGAAACAGGAGTTGATGGAGAGAGAGAGGAAGAAGGGAGCGATGAAAAAGGAGGAGAGTGGAGGAAGATGGGAGGGAGGAGAGGTGGTTTCTCCAGAGTCAGCATATCACCGAAAGCCATGTCTGCAGTGGAGGGTTTGTCTAATCTCTGCTCTGCTCCGGTCTGTTTGCTGGATTCTGACCTGATTATTCTGAGTGATAGATTTCATATTCACAGCGGATGTGATCGGGAGCTGCTCGGTTGGAGACTTGGGGTCTGTTGGTAAAACGTGGAGGTCTGAGGTGAATCTGGTCCGTCAGCAGATTCGGTCTCTGCAGTCTGACTCAGCTGATGCGGATCGCTCTGATCCAGACTCCAATCAGCTGATAGGTGTTTCCCATTTGTCTCTGCTCCGGGTTTTTAGTCCTCAGCTGTTTTTTCTTCAGTTGTGAAACAAACAGTTTGGATTTCAGATCTAATGTCGACTGTTGAATTCTCTCCCATTCTTTTTGAGGTGGGAGGAGCTGCTGGCAGGGTGAGAGCTTTCAGTCGGTGTCCATGACCATCATCCAGCTGTTTGGCTCTGCCGTCTGCAGAAGCTGAAGCAGACGAAAGAAAACCCGTGGGTCCCAGTTTGAATCTAACATCTGTCAGTACCCCATGAGTTAAATCCAGTGAAAAAAAGCTGCGTTGTTTGTTTTCACATTCGTCTCCTGACGAAGGAAATTTTCTCTCCGTCCATCTCAAGGTTAAAGGTCGGTTCTGGATTTTTTAGTTTGTCTCTTCAGTCTGAGACTGACACTCTGTAGTTCCCCTGAACCTACCTGATTCTTAACCAGGTGGTTCTAGTTACTTTAGTTCAACCAGGGTCCAAACTTGGTTTATATGTCATGAGAACAGTCCATCTCTAACCCTGAACCAGATTGGTGAAACCATCTGGACCTTCATGTCTGTGTGAACATTAACCCAGGTTCTTGTTGCTGGGATCCTCGGGTTCACACTGGACGGTCTGGGTCAGATGAACCAGGTGAACGTCACCTGAGCTACGGAGTCGTGGTGTAAAATTCCCCCAGAGGGAAACAGTGATAAACTCTGGCCGTTCACGTGTCATATTGACAACATGTTCAACTCCTGGTACATTTTTACAAGTAATCAGGACCAACTCTGTCTCTTCACGCTGTACAGAGGAGTTTGGTGACATCCGATGTGAACAGGAAGAAGAGTTCCAGCAGGTGAAAACTTCCCATGTGACACCTGACTGTTGTCTTAACTGTCCTGGAACATCTGGACGTGTGACATCATTTTTTATGACATCGTCACTAAAGACCAGTTGCTTTAAAAAACATTGTTAAGCTTCTGTCAACACTTCCTGTAGATGTTTAATATTAAAAGCCTACTTAGAAGGGGGGGGATCATGCCCCTTTTAATGTAAAACATCTGCAGGAAGTGTTGAGTTTCGTCGACAGAAGCTTGAAGGGCAACTCCGCCCTCAAAGCCTCTCTCCCAACATACAGTATTTATAAACTCCACCAACTGTGGGAGGGTCGCGTCGCCACGGAGTGTGATGGTAGTAGTGGTGGTGGTGGTGGTGGGGGGCAGACTGTCCGCCGTTTGGCACAGATGGAGGCGCTGCGACGCTCGTCGGAGGTATGCTGAAACCCTCCGACCCTTCAAGCTTCTAATCAAATTTGCTCATGAATAGTTTCCTGTTTGCTGATTGGGATGTAAACATCTGTGAGGCTCCGCTGCAGATGTTCAGTGTGTGATGAGCTCAGGTTTTTTCATCCCCCACAAAGTCTCTCGTCACTTTCCTATTCGATCTGGTCTCGACTACTATGCTTCTTTTCCTCCCTAAAACATCAAAGTAGGAACAACTGGATGAAAATCAGAGAATAAAAACCGTTAGGGTGTTGCCTGGACATCTGCGGTGTTACAACCATTAATCAGCAGAAAAAAAACGCTGTCGCCAAAGGCCAGTCACTGACGGCCGGTCACTGACGGCCGGTCACTGACCTTTGACCCCCTGGTAGAGCAGGGTTTGACTCTGGCTTTGGTCCATGCTCAGCAGAAACCGTTTCCTCCATCTCCCGGGCAACCGTCAGCTGATTGGTCAGCTGATGACACCATTGGAGGCTCCGGTTCCGTGATGATGTCACCACTTGCCGTCTCCCCGCGGACTCAAAGAGATTCAGACTGACAGCTGCTGTCGGACAGGATCAGTGTTAGAGGACAGGAAGTCACCACACAGAGCTGTGCTTCCTTCTCTTCTTCCTCCTCCTCCTCTTCATCCTCCACAGTCTACCCAGCGTGCTGTCTGTCATGTTGACAGAGCTGTTTAACATCATGTTCTGTTGATCTGTGCTCAGACTTTTTCACGGCGACGGCGAGCAGCTGAGAATAAAAGCTGAAATGGCGACAGTCGATAACAGAGCGGCTCTCTGACTTTAAACGGACCAACTCTACCCAGAGTCTGGAGATTAGATGCCGTCTCCACTTATTCGTCGCTCATTAAGTTCACTCAGGCCCGAGCTGTTAGCATCAAAGACCACAGATCTTTGAACGTTAAAGACTACAACTTTAGTTTGGGGGGGGGGGTTTGTTGTGTGTGAGATGAGAGAGACGAGCCCCAAGGTGACGGTGCTCGTCTAAAGCCGACTCCGCCTGGTGCCTACAGGTCGGCCCTCAGAGACTGAACACTAAAAAAACCTATGCCTGCAGATGCACTCTGAAAAAAAGATTTTACCACTGTTGTTGTTTGGAGAGTAAATTCGCTGAAACTTAAACTCTTGTTCATCAGTCCAGTTCCTTCCCAAGAAATTCTAGCAAGCCTCCAAAAAGTCTGTAAAATGTTCTGGACCAGAGCCTCTGTATGAAGTGATCCGCTCTCACCGCCGGACAATGGGTCCATGTTTACATCCAGACTGGGTTCAAGTTGGTTCTGGTATTTTTAAAGTAGAAAGAATTTGGGCTCTCATGTGACACTGAGGCAGAAAACCAGGTTCATCCTTAATTTATCAGATCTAACAGTATAATCAATCAAGAATCACCTGAACAGAAATGGTTTGACTTGTTTTACCAGATTAGGGTCAGACGTCTTCATCTGGATTAAAAAGGACAGAACATGGCTTCACTTTCCAGTGGAAATTTCTGGGTAAATATTTTATGAATAGTTTTCTGCAGCTTCTTCCACAACACTGGAAGGAAACAATTCAGGCCTCACATCAGATCTTTCGCAGGCGAGGTCCCAGCTCAGTCCAGTCCAATCAGGTCTGGTAGGGTCTTGGTCCCAGCCCTGTCTGGTCTGATCAGGTCTGCTGGGATCCTGGTCTTAGTTCTGTTTGGTCTGATCAGGTCTGGTGGGGTCCTGGTCCTGCTCCCAGCTCTGTCCAGTCTGATCAGGTCTGGTAGAGTCCTGGTCCCGGCTCTGTCCGATCTGATCAGGTCTGGTAGGGTCCAGTTCTTGGCTCTGTCCAGAATGATCAGGTCCGGTGGGGTCCTGGTCCCGATCCTGATCTTGGTTGCGTCTGGTCTGATCAGGTTCTGGTAGGGCCCTTGTCCCAGCTGTGTCTGGTCTGATCAGGTCCGGTAGAGTCCTGGTCCTGGTTCTGTTGGGTCTGATCAGGTCTGGTAGGGTCCTGGTCCTGGTTCTGTCTGGTCTGATCAGGTCTGGTAGGGTCCTGGTGTACTGCTGCAGCTCTCAGGTCAAATATAGGTCAGTCACATACAGAGATTCTCGCTCTGCTTCACTGTGGCTCATTTCGCTTGTTTTTCCGACTGTGTGTAACCTATTTCCATCCTCTGATCATGTGTGTGTGTGCGTGTGTGTGTATGTGTGTGTGTGTGTGTGTGTCCCTAATGAGGCTGCTGATCTCCAGCTCAGACTCTTCAGTCCAAACCAGCTCTGACACTCAAACACACGAATAATGACTCACGTTCAGGCGACTGAACCGAGAGGAGATGAGCGAAGTCTCAAGCTCAAGTTCAGATATTAGAGCTGATCCCAGACGATGCTGAAAAAACCTCCCACGCGCATAAATACACTTTCACCAAAAACACAGCTCATCCCAGACAGACCTCAGGACCAGTCCACGTCTCCTGGACTCTCCGACAAATTTCCTCCATCTTCGACTGAACTGGTTCCCGGTGACGTTGTTGTGGTAACGTTATTTCTGATTTATGTTCAGGGGCAACCCTTTTTTTTGTTTTCTTTTGAATTAATGAATCCTTACATTTATTAAGTGCAGCAGAGTGCTCAGGAGGTGGTCCGTTTGGGGAGAAGGCTGTCAGATCAGAGACCAGGTCCACATTCAGAGACCAGGTCCACATCCAGAGTTAAATCTGAGGTTCGTGTTCAGTAAAGATGGAGGTTCTGGTTCAGTGTAAATTAACAGGTTGTATCTGAGGTCACTGTGAACTTCTCCTGTATTGAACCAGACCAGGATCTTTCCTGAACTTGAACCAGGTTCTGTGAGGGTCTGAACAGAACCATGAAGCAGTTTAATGAAGCTGGAGTCTCTACAGGTGGATGTGGAGCTGCAGGATCAGAGGTTTTGTCTTTGTACTTCATGATCTGTGTGATCACAGCTTTACAGTAAAACAGGTTGTGATCCTATAGAGGTGGTTTGTGTTCAGACCTGGATCTGGACCAACCTGAAGCTTTTGACCTCAGGGAGCAGATTAAATAAACCAACTCATCAAAATTAATTATTAATTCATGAGGGGAAATTAGTTGTTTCCTCTGCTGAGACTCATTTGACTGTGACCTCACTCATAATGGAATTTCTTTCCTCCATGGAGTGAAAACATTGAGCCACCAGAAAACTCCTGCTGGTTAAACTGGGATCACTGGAGACCATAAATAGACCTGCAGACAGGAGCCAGAGTCCAGAGTCCATAGTCCAGTGTCCAGAGTTAGGTCCAGTGTCTAGAGCCCAGGGTCCGGATTCCAGTGTCCAGAGCCCAGGGTCCAGAGAAAGGGTCCAGTGTCTAGAGTCCAGTGTCCAGAGTCCAGAGCCTAGAGTCCAGTGTCCAGAGTACAGAGTACAGAGTACAGAGTTCAGATTGAGTGTCCAAAGTCCAGAGTCAGACTCAGACTCAAGAGTCCAGAGTCATAGTCCAAAGTCAGAGTCCTGTTGCCGTGGTGACACATAGAGAAAAACAACATTAGCAACCAGGTTCAGTTTTACTCTTTAGATGCAAATGTTATTAGATTTGTTCACAGTTTATTCATCGGGGGCAGATGGGTTTTTTCATCAGTATTTAAATTTTTGGATCAGCTACTCTCTTACATTGGGTTTTTATTATTAGTAGTTTTCTTGTATTTTTCTGAATGAAATATGGAAGAAGATTTGACCCAGAATTCAAGTTAAAAGGAACATTAAAATAGAGGATGGTCAATAAATTATTCTATTTAAACATAAATAACATTAAAGAGAAAAAATGAAATTCTTATGATATTATCCAACATAAAATGTAAAAACTATTATAAAATTGAATCTTATAAGGTCAGATTCCTGATGTTAAACATGTTCGGAGACTCAGGTTTAAAACCTCTGTCCATCTGTAGCTGCTCTGCACAGATGCACACGTCTGAATGGAATCATCTTTAACCACAAGTTGTTTAAATTACACAAGGCATGCTGGGATTTCGCTCTCCATTCAGGCCTTTAACTCAGACTCATCAGAATGAAATGCCTGTAACTTTCCACCTCTCAGAGGCCACGTTCTAATCCAGAGTACCTGGATTAGAACTGAGAGTATGTACAGTGTAATCTTTTAAACTCATGTTTGCCTTGACTGACAAGCATAAGAGCCAATCACAGTAAGACACATCTTTTATTTACCTGTCAAAAGAAAGTTCAGTAATCATGGACTGAAGCTTTTTGCTTCAGTTTTCAATGGATCAAACACACACACACACACACATTCCTGTACACAGTGCACCTAAAGAGAGAATACAGTCCCCTCCCTGAACACACTCGGACTTACATCAAACTCTGTACTCTGACCTGCCTTATCAGAGAGAGGGAAAGAGGGCGAGGGACACAGAGAGAGTAAGAGAGAGAGAGAGAGAGAGAGTGAGGGACAAAAAAAAAACGAAGGACGAGAGACATAACTTGAGAAAGAGGAGAGAGAGAAACCAACAGAAACACTTAGATAATCTGGACATGTCGGCTGAACACACACCAACCCATTCATCTGTAGAGGTAGGACATGCACACACAAACACACACACACACACATTGTGCAGCAATAAATTGAATGCTTGAGGTTGAAAAGTCTTCTATTTTAACACATGAACGACTGAAGTGAACGAGGTGACAGACAGGAAGTGACAGAGAGAGAAGGGGCAAGCAAGCTTGTGTTAGTGATGTGTTAATAGCAGAACATGTTGAACTCACACACTCCTGCCTCTGACCGCGAGACGCCACCAAGTCTCCGCGTACATTCACACACACACACACACTTCATCCTCGAAATAAGGACGCTTCTTTACCTCCTCGCCTTCTTCTTTACCTCCTCACCTCCTTCTTTACCTTCTTACTTCCTTCCTTACCTTCTTCACCTCCCTATTTCCTTCTTTACCTCCTTGCTTCATCCTTTACCTCCTGACTTCCTTCTTTACTTCCTCATAACCTTCTCTGCCTCCTTGTAACCTTCTTTATCTCCTCATCACCTTCTATACCTCCTTGTCATCTTTTTTACATCCTTGTCAGTCTTTACCTCATTACTTATTGGGACACCCCCCCCATCACCTCCCCACTACCTGAACTAAAGGGCATCTTCACCCCCTTGTCTCCTCTTTTACCTCCTCCTTTACCTCCTTGTCTCCACCTTACCTCCTTCCTACCCCTCAGACGCTTCTTTAAAGGATAGTTCTGGTCTAAACATGGCTCCTGTGGCTATACGGGTTTTACTAACGTTAAACTTTGCACCAAAGAAAACTCAGGAAGCTAAAAACAACAGAGGATTGACCGATTGATGCCTGAAGGACTCCAGACGCCTGCAGGTCTCTGTCAGTTCGATGTGTTTATAGATGATGAGCTACATCAAATGAAGGAGGGTGACAGATGGACGACAATGTTCCTGACAAGTCAGAGGAGGGAAAACCTGGACAAGAAGACCAGGACCCGTTGATGCTGATGAGCTCAGCTGTGTAACTATGAAAAACCAACAACTGCCGCCTCTCCACACAGACATTACAACGCATAAAACTCCATGTGAGGCATTTCCATATGTGGGACACCACCAGAGATGAAGTCTAGCAGCTGGTTACTCGTTTTCCTGTACCCACTGTGATCCGAGAGTCCCCAATTGGTGAGGGGAAACTCTGTGAAGCATCGTGAGCTACCACTCAGCTGTTTGTCCATGAAGGAGCATTGGCATCGGCATTGGCGTTGGTGTCGGCATCTTATTCTCTGCCTGTTTACAACCACTTCACTGACACGACACATGTAAACAAACCGGTGTGGAAACTGAGCCGGATGCGGCTCTTTCTAATGTTTCTGGTTTTGATGGTTTGCTGTGTAGGTGAGTTTTCTACGTGTCTATTTGTTGGTGGACTTGCTGCCTCAAATTGTCCCATGAGGGATAAATAAAGTTTCTTGAATTGAACTGTTGCCAAACGCTGTTTCCAGGCAACTACTCTCCCTGTTTCCTTTGGGTCAGACTCGTAGACCAGTGTTGGAAGTGATTCCTGTACAAATCCGGTTTCTTGGGAAAAAAGCTATGAGACCCTCATCCAACACTGTTTTACACAAGTCCTCATTTATATGAGTGTAATCTCAGCCAAAGCCACAGAGTCACAACAGCCACACTGTGGGAAATACACCCAGGTGAAGTAAACTGGAACGATCCTTTAGCTCCTTTCTACTAAACTAGGAAGCTTTACATCCTTGACCTTCAGCTCCTCTCTTCCTTCCTAGGAAGCTTCCTAACCTGCTTTTTTATTTTTTCCTTAACCGGTTTAATTTGTGTTTTAAAGTCTCAGATTGTTTAACTTGCTGCTCGGGGACATTGTTGTTTGTTTCCTCACTGACTCCCACCTCCACATATGCTTATCCATATTTAATGTACGGCATCTAGCAGCCTGTGTGTTGTGTGTGTGTGTGTTTCCCTGTGGGTATGATTGTTTATAAATGAAATGGAGTCAGTAGCTGGTCTGCATGTGTGTGTGTGTGTGTGTGTGTGTGACTCCCTGCTGTCTGCCACCATCTGCTGTTCTCTGAGACTGAAGCGTTGATGGAAGAGCTGATCCCAAACACTCAGAGAACAGGAAACACTTCTCTGCTGATTAAATGTTTTACTGTTGCTAGGAGACCAATGACAAGCGCAACCGTAGAGTCTGATTCTGAAGGTCTGGCCGGCTCCAGTCTTGGATGGAAGGTTTCTGTTAGGAGGCCTCGGAGGCACTGATGCTTCCTAAGGAGCAAGGCCAGCAAGTTATGCAGTGAGGAGGCAAGGAAGCTTTGTGTTTAGATAGTGAGGATGCTTCCTAGAAACAGAAAAAGGAAGTAAAAGAGCTCTCTGATAAGGATGCAAGGATGCAAAGTATGCTTTCCAGCTAGGTAGTGAGGAGAGAGGAAGCTTCCTTATGAGGAAGGGGAAAAGATTTTTCCTGTTAAAGGGGCAAGAAGGTAAAGTTGTATCCTAGTGAGGAGGCAAAGAAGAAATGATCCTTCCTCGGTAGGTAGTGAGGATGTGAAGAAGTCATCTAGGTAGGTAGTGAGGAGCTAAATTCTGGTCAGTGTTCAGGTAAGGAAACGTCCTATTTAGTCAGGGAGGGGGTAGAGAAGCTTCTTAGGGAGGAAGCAAGAGCCTGGTAGGAGATGAAAGCTCAGGTTCAGGTCTAGACCTGATCCAGATTCAGTAAAAGCTCATCGTTTGTCGTTTGTTGAAGTAGTTCTTGACATTTTTGTAACGTTCGTGGTATCGACTACAACCAGAATCGTCTGTAACACAACCTGAAGGTTCCAGCCTCTGACAAATGAAAGTCTCATTCATTCTGCTCATGTTGTTGATCTGAACCAATCAGCTCTAAGATTAGTAGAGAGCCAGGTGTTTCCCATCATGCCCAGTGGCACCTGGGTCTACAAACCGCTGCCGCCATGGTTGTTGGGAGGTCTTGGTTGTTTTGGCGACAGAAATCTGCAGCAGCCGGGTTTTTCTCTAACAAGCCTGATGAAGAAAAGAAGCAAGGAATTAAAGATGTTTCCTAGTTAGGTAGGGAGGAAGTAAGAAGCAGCCAGGTAGGAAGCCGGGGGGGGGGGGGTAAGGAACTGTTACACATATGTAACAACACAGTGTTGTGATAAGTTGTGAACAGCGATTTGTTCCACATAGACAACGGAAGCCATTAATGTGTGAGCAGCAGGTAACCAGGTGTGTCCTGTTTCCTTTTCCCTCCCGTCTGCAGCTCGGCCGCCATGTCTAAAGCGACGGTGAAGAAGCTGCACTGGCGCTCGAAGGTAACCAATCCCGTCTAACCTGGAACCACAAGAAACTCCCATACCTCCCGTAGTTGTGTCTCACCTGCCTGTCGTCCTCAGGTGCAGGAGAGCTTTGTCCCGCTGGGCGGGGGCTCCGGGGAGCTCGGTTTGGCCATCGGGGGCGGGGCCGACTACGGCGAGTTCCCGTTCGTCACAGCAGCCCCTGGGGGCGGGGCCACAGTGGGCGACATCATTCTAGAGATCGGGGGGACACCCGTGTTAGGGATGACCCTCGGCGACGTCAGGGGAGTCCTCAACTCCTGTCCTCATCCAATCAGAATCAAGACTGTGTCGCCAGGTCAGAGGACAGAAGCTCCAATCATCCGTTGGCGTTTTCAGTAACACGCTATTTCCAGCTCTGTATTTTCCAACTAAGTTTCTGTAAAATTTCCTCATAACTTCCTAAACATTTAGCTTTTAATTATTTGGATGTTTTCAAGACTGTTTGAAACAGTTTGGTACAAAAAGGAAGAATGTTTGTTCACGATTCCAGGACACTTTTTCCTTTTATGAACTTTGTGTCACTGACCTAACTCAACGTTAGTAGTTTTCTCCTAAAAGCTCAAAAACAACAATCAGGCTCTAAATAACTGTGGCAACCAGTTATTATCACCTTCCTGGGAAATATCTGTGTAATTAACAGCTAAATAGCAGCTACTTTTCAGGTAATAAGGGAGAAAGTTTCCAGGAAATCAGATGGAAAAGACATGGCCATTGAAATAAATTTCATGCATTCTTATTTGTTTAGTTTTAGTGACTGATGTTTTATCATCCACTGAATGTTTATTGATGGTATTTTACTTTATGTTCATGTCAATTTTACAGAAAAGATAATTCGATTGGTTGATCAACAGAAGGTTAATCGGCAACTACCTTTGTAATCCACTGATCACTTGAATTTTCAAGCAAAAGTACCAGATGATCTGGCTCCAGCTGAGGATCTGATGCTTTAACTTTCAGATTGTTACAACAAGACCAGTAATCTGAATAAATCCTGTTACTCTTCCACAGAAATATAATGGAAAACTAAGTGTTTTTTCATTGTGTAGATAAAAAGATTAATATGTCATCATATAGAAAATAATCTGTGGATTGATTTATTTATTTTCATATCAGAGTCTTCACGTGGTTTTTAACTGAACCAGGTTAAACCCTCTGCTGATAGAAAGTAGTTAAAGTCCAAACTGGAAAACCTGAACCAGTAATGTCAGAAGCAAAAGGATGATGATCTGAGATTCAGCCGAAGTATGAAATAGAAGTAAAAGTACCTAGTAATGAAATACTACTGCTGGATGACATCACTGTGACATCACATCCTGTCTGTCTCAGGCTCTTCCCTGTGTAAGGACCTCAGGTTGTACCTCAGCAAGTGTTTCACTCCCGGATCCATGGATAGTCAGCTGCAGCAGCTCATCAGAGAAAACCTGTACCTGCGCGCTGTGCCCTGTACGACACACCTGGACACACACACACACAAATGGACACATAAACATGTACCTGGAAAAACAAACACACACACACACTTGGACACACACACCTGTACACAAACACACATACCTGTATGCACACTAAAAACCTATTAAATATAATTTGAAAAAGGAGCCTGCTGGGAGAGTCTGTCCCTCTCCACATCATGAGACTGTACCTGAACTTTACCTGTGCCATGAGATCACGGTGTCGTCATTGCAGGTACAACCAGGCAGCCCCGGGACGGGGAGATCTCAGGTGTGGACTACAACTTTGTATCTATCGAGGAGTTTTTCTCACTTGAGGAGTCCGGAGCTCTGCTGGAGAGCGGCAAGTTCAAAGGTACGAAAACAAACGCACCCACAAGAAAACAGCTGTAAAAAAGAGTAGACTGTCCCTTTACTCATACACACTCCAACGTTGCTGAACTCAGATGCCTTTTTTTACAGTGTAGGGTACAGTTACAGTGTGGAGTCATTTTTTTACAGTGTGTCCTGAGGTGATTTTATTACAGGGCAGGGGAGGATGATGATTTAAGGCTGGGGGTTTAAAGTTATTCATTATCACTGAGCCTGATGATTATTTTCTAGATTAATTGATTGTTGATTAGAAAGAGTGAAAATAGTGAAAATCCTGGAACCAGCAAATATTCAGGATTAAAACAGATGATTTGTTTTCTGTCCATCAACTGATAAATAAATCAGCTAATCAATTCTAAAATCAGATGAACTACATTAAAAACAAGCCACTCATATAGATGAGAGCGTCCGAGGCGTGACACCTGTCCATGCTCACCTGCTCTGCAACTGTCTGCAGCAGGCGGCTCTGAAAATCCAAAGATTTCAGGCCATAAATAAAAATCACCTGGAGTTTAACGAGGGATTGGACACTCACCATAAAAGCCAGGAACCAGGAAGTCCAGGTGGTCTGGTAACCAGTCACTAATCTGACAGACTGGTCGGCAGCTCTGTGCTGAGTTCAGGGTCACCTGGGACTCTTAGGGACGCAGGTCCATGCTGGACTGGCATTTTTTACAGCATGGAGTAGATGTGGTGAGTGATGCTGAATTTTTTAACAGTGTTTGGGAGGAAAAGAGGATTTTCTGTCTCTAATCCTTCAAACCTCAAACATCAAACCTACTCCACCCGCTCTGTGCTACATGTCGCCCTATGCCCCCCATCCCACCCCCCACCCCCCGTATTAATCTGATGGGATTAATGAGACTAAAATAGAAACTGCAACCATACATAAAATTTCTGTTTAAACTAAATGAAGTGACTTGTGACAGAGTCACTTTTAATGCTAAATGTTTTCTCTAAGTTTTGACTGATCTTCCTGAGCGTTTTAATTTGAGAGTTTTCATTTTTTCATTTCCTGTTGAATGCTTTCTTTCATAATAAAAGCCTTTTATTGATATGTTAGGTTTTACATTTATTCAGCTCTTTTTAACTGTTAATTTTTTTCATAATGTCGATCAATTGTCATACGTTAAAGGTAAAATATTATTTCTACTATTAATCTTGTTATATTTTGATTATTAATAATTCAGCCTGTTGCACTCTGTACAGATCTGTTCCCTCTTTTCACCATGATATTAATTCCTCAGCTACATTTTTTAACACTATCCTTGTATGTGACAGTTTACATTTTACCATCTGTGACTTTGATTCTTGTGTTTTGTGATAAAGGGTTTTCACCCTTTTAACAAAAGTGGCGCTGAACCCGGATCTGCTCAGGACCTACAGGCCTTTTCCAGTTCCTTCTGGTTCTTTCTTGCTGAGTGGATTCTGTTGTGTATAAAAAGCTGTGTATAAAACCTGTCTGGTTTTATTACAGTATTAATAACCTGTTAATAGGAACCTATTTCATCTGTTGAGTCCATGGAAATAATCTCACACTCTGCACTGAGGAAGCTAACTGTCCTGGAAGAGGAGCATTTTCATCCTCCCTATTTTCTTATTAATGCCATTGAAGGAGAAATAGACAGAGTTTGAGTTTCAGTTGCCAGGTTTTAAACAACCAAAAAGAAATATTAAAAATGTACCATCCTCAACAGCTGATTTATTAGCTTTCAGGGAGGAGACGACTTCTTCAGTTTCTTTTGGAGTAATTGGTCACTGAATCTCTGGTCCTGCTGAGTTCATCTCAGTGGTTTGTTTCATGCTGAGGTCACCTGGTGATTCTGGGGTAAATTATTTGGAATATTAGTGTATAAAACAATCATTAATTTCTATTTGGTTTCCTGTTACAGACCTGTTTTCTGTGATAGCTCTGGATTTTTCCTCTGCCTTCGTATGCCAGTGTCAGCAGGTTACAGCCTGGTCCATAAGTATTTCGAGTGTTACAGTGTTTATAGTGTTTATTCACTGGGTTTGAACACAGTTGTTTACCTGAGCATCAGGTGTTATGTTACTGACCAATCAAAGTGGCATCTGCCTGATCATTCCCCGTCTACATCTGATCACAGGGAACTACTACGGGACGCCCCGCCCTGTCCACATTGGTCCGGAGAGTCCACCAATCACATACCAGGAACACCGGAACCTGCTGAGGAACTTCAGGACAAGGAGCAAGTCTCTGAGTAACCTGGAGAAAGCTGTGGAGGAGGGAGACAACAGCGAGGAGGACAGCGGACTGTCTGGTAGATAATTAGACTGCACACACACACACACACACACACACACACACACACACACACACACACACACACACACACACACACACACACACACACACAGCCCTGGAAAGTAACCAAGTGCATCAACTCAAGTACCCTACTTCAGTTCCATTCAGAGGTATTTGTATTTTCATTTTCTGTACATCTACTTTGATGAGTCAAGTCAGTGCAGGTTCAGGTGGATTTAGCGAAACATAACACACAGATCAAGCTAAAGGTGAAAAATCTTATTGATGAAGATGAGACGTGATTCATCCTCAGGAAAAACTCACAAACTCCTCAGCAGCTCCACCTTCGCCAGCTGCAACATTAACATGAATGCATCAATTATTATAATACAATAATATACTATAATACATTATAGTGAATGACATGGAGTGTTTTACATCATTTGTACTCATTTGTAACGGTGTGTAGAGCCACGCTGGCCGTTCACATCGAAACACCGACATCAAGTCGTCTGTTCTATTCTGGAAGCATCGTACAATATTATTTGAAGACAGAGAGGGAAGGGCACACTCTGAAAAAAATTGGTAGTAATCAGGACTGAGTCTGCACAGGGACCAGAACTTTGTTTTACATCAGAACCCTGATGGTCCTGCAGCAGCACTGACTGCGTGTGATCACTTTTTTTCAGTAGAGAGAAGTGTAAACAGGATGAATGGAGTCCAGCGCCTAATCCTATGGCTTCCTGTGTCAGTCCACACGAACACACACCTACACACACACCTGTGTCCATCCACTGTCCTACATCCCTGATATCTCATGATGCCTTTCAGCTCTCCAGAAAATGGAGATTGCTGGACCCCAACAGTCAAATAAAACCAGAGCTGGACCTGAGATTTCGGTCTGGGAAAATGTCCATTGCCTGGATCAGCTTAAATACAACCATAGAGGGTGTGTGTGTGTGTGTGTGTGTGTGTGTGTGTGTGTTTGAGGGCTGAGTGAATATTTGTTCTGGTTTCTATTTTTAGAATCAAACTTGTTTGTGAAGCAGTTTAACTGTGCTGAGTGTGTGTGTGTGTTATTTTCACATTTAACCATGTGTTTTTTTGTGTGTTAATGAAACACCTGATACACACACACACACACACACACACACACACACACACACACACACATACACAGATACACACACACACACACAGCAGGATCAACTGTGACCAGCTGTCTTTGCCTCTTGACCATTTCTTAAGCTGTTAAACTCGAAAAAGTGGATCTGGACCCAAATCACTTGATCCATGTTCTTACACTGTTGGAATCCTCTGCCTTGTTATGAGCAGGTTCAGCCGGAGCCCCGGCCACCACCCTTCCTCTCAGCCAATCATGGGAGTCAGCGGTTGGGAGTCGGGAGGGAATGGAGAACGGAGGGGGAGGAAGAGGAGTGGGGAGAGCAAGAGTAGGAGGAGGAGGAGGAGGAGGAGGTCCACTACCTGAAAACTGGGAGCTGGCCTTCAGTGATTCAGGAGAGCCGTACTACATCGAGTAAGTATTGGTATCAGTGATTCATAGATCAATAATTGAATTTTTATTTCCTTTTTGCATAAGCTGAATTAGACTTTTTAAATCACAGTTGGGGAATTAAACCTGAACTTCTGTCTTTTTCCCATGGAACGTGGTACATAATCAGTAAAATGCCTTATCATCTGTACCGGTGCTCCTTAGTTTTAACGGGTGAATTAAATGATTCAGTATAACTTTATTCGTAAAGTCAAATGATATCTGACCCTCAGAGGCAAAAACGTAACTTCATCAATGAGTTTTTATGAAAAACCAGGAGAGAAAAAACGACTTTTAACCAACAGTCACATTCTGGCCAGTTCCACTGCTCCGACATTACCCAGAATTCATTCTGGCCATGGCTGTGATGATCGTGATGATGATAGTAATGATGATGGTGATGATGATGATGATGTTGATGATGATGGTGATGATGATGGCCATGATGGTCATGATGATGGTGATGATGATGATGATGATGATGGTGATGATGACGATGAGTGTCTCTCTGTTAGTCATAACTCAAAGACGACCAGCTGGCTGGATCCTCGAACTCAGAACAAAGAGACAACTTCCTGTACAGAACGTAAGTCTGTCTGTCCATATGACTGATTGATTGATTAATTGATTGATTGACTGATTGAGTATCTATTTAAAGTTACTCTGCACCAACTTCTGTTTGGCTGCTGCTGCATTGCTATCTGCTTATGGTTTGTTCAGATTAACTTTTAAACAAACATCATTGGATGAACTTAATTTTTTATTAAAGTAATTAATTTTAATTCGTGTTATCATATTAATTCACATCAGATGAATTAATGATTATTTTTTGCTTTATGTAATTATTTTTATGATTTTATCCATGACTAGTATTATTATTTGATTTCAGTAGGTTAATGAGAGCCATCATCACAATTGTTTTTTTGGAGACTGTTGTAGAGGTGTATAACTCTTATTTTGATGGTGAGAAATAACGTGTTAAAAACTGAAGTTTCGAATATTATCTTGTTATTTCAGGATAGACTCTTTGTTCTTCTCTCACTCAATCAAGATGCTTCAAGTCAAATTCTGACCTACAATAATGAGATTATAATTGTAATGTTCCCAACGTTTCACTGCTCTGTTTATTTGGATTAGTTTAATGTTCCAAAGCTTTTAGTCTCTAATCTGCTGCTCAGGATCAGAAAAACTCACTTCCTGTTGGGACTCTTATTTTGACAGTAGCAGCCAGCAGGGGGCAGCACAGACCCACAGATACACCGATGCTGCTTGTTCTACATTTTTCTACTTGTCCTCTACTCTAGTGCCCATCTGCCATCACCTAATCACAGTTTGTTCACAGCTGATGCTATTATTTTGAAGGATGTATTTAAGGACCATTTCCTCTCATGATCTTCTTTATTTTCACAACAAGTTTCTTCAAATATGCAACCACACTATCCTCTAACTGACTATACTGTCCTCTAACTGTCCTCTAACCAAATCTACCATCCTCTAACCATCCTCTCACTGACTGTACTGTCCTCTAAACATCCTCTAACCGACTCTACTGTCTTTTAACTGACTCTAACTGTCCTTTAACAGACTCTACTGACCCCAACCATCCTCTCACCCACTCTACCATCCTCTAACTGACTCTACTGTCCTCTAACCTTCCTCTAACCGACTCTAACGTCCTCTAACTGACTCTACCATCCTCTACATCCATTGCTGTTCCCCTGTCCTCTCACTGACCCTGTCATCTGTCCTCTTACATCCCAGTCCCTGAGTTCACGGAGCAGCCTAGTCAGTTGAAGGGTTACTCCATCCACACTCGCCTCTCCAAAGGTCCTCGAGGTTTTGGCTTCAACATTGTCGGAGGAAGTCGACCCCGAGAGTTTCTACAGGTGTACAGTGTCACACCTGGAGGACCGCCTGCTCTCAATACAGGTACTAATGCTGCTATACTACTGGCACAGCTGCTAATACTGCTAGAGCTACTTCTACTACTGTTATACTGATGTCAGGTAAATAGGCTCCAAGGGCTTCTATAGGTAGACACACCTACAGGGCCTCCAGCACTTCATACAGGTAGTAACGCTGTTTATAACACTCACACTCCTGCTTAGTTAATGCTAATACTACAAGAACTAAAAAGACTAAAGTGTCTCTACAGAGACTCGCCGACCTGCCAGCATTTAACTGAGTTCTATAACTGTTTCTGCTGATCGTTCCACGGTTACTGCCACAGACAGTTGATTGGTCGAATACAACCACTGTAGTACTCTAGTGGTACCATCAGTACAACTACTGTCACTGACAGGTCGGTGACATCTGCTGGGACATGAGCTCTGTCTACATGTGGTGGGACCAGCAACTGATGCTGCTGTTAGAAAAACACACACTCATATATTCAGCTATTATAAAACAGAGATTGAAACACAATGTCTGTCTGTCTGTCTCTCTCTCTCTCGCCCTCACTCTCTCTCCAAAGGATTATTTTGCTGTTATTTTGCTCTCAGCTCTTTTTCTTTTTCTCAGGGATACAATCTCATGGTCTACAACTAATCCACACACACACACACACACACACACACACAAAAATACACAAACACACACTCTCTCTCTCTCTCTCTCTCTCTCTCTCTCTCTCTAATCTGACTGACACACAAAGCCACCTTTCTCTCCCACACTGTCAGACCTGCTCACGTGCACCGAGGGTAAATAGTCAGGAATGTAAAACACACACACACACACACACACACACACACACACACACACACACACACACACACACACACACACACACACACACACACACACACACACACTCACACACACACAGCCTCCATGAAATCTCCTGGGAAAGTAGAGAGTTACAACAGGCAGAAAAAACTCCCCAACACAGTTCAAAAGCAGAGAAAAGACCAAAAACAGAAGAAAGAAAAACTAGTGACTAGTAGAAAATTGTGGAAAACTTCAACATTAAGGACAAATAAATAAACAGTCTTCAATATCTCACCGACAAATGTGTTTTCATAGCCGCCACATGAACATATGAAAACAGACTGAATCAGGTAGTCGTGTAACCTCGATGACTGTGTCGGTGTCTGTGGTTTTAATTGCCACACAGAGCCATTGACACACAGGCCCTAAAATTAAAGATGGAACCAACAGCAAAAGGCAAATCCACCAAAAGCTCAGGCCCATCTGAAGAGCAGGGGGAACTATATCTGAAGAACAATGGATAAAATTATAACTCCTCTTTCTGATCATTACAACAAGTTCAGGAGTAAAAGAAAAACAAAATATAGCTATACACCGATTTCTCAGCCAAATGGATTTAGATGTCAGCAGTTCTCCTCCAAGTTCGTACCTGCTTCATGCTAATTTTGTCCTCTGCTCATGTGTAGCCGACATCCTGGTCTACATCAACGACAGCTGTGTGCTGGGTCGCTCCCATAAAGAGGTGGTGGAGATGCTGAAGTCGGTGCCGATGGGCCAGAGCGTGGACGTGGTTCTGAGGAGAGGATACCCGATGCTCTACAACCCCGACGGGTGTCCCAAACAGAGCCTGGAGACGGTACCGTATCCACCTCGCTGGCAGGAAACTGGGTCAAATCTCGGCTCTTTCAGTGTTATTACTACAGTCACTACTACTATATAACCCTAACTCAAAGCTCCCAACTCCTCCAACAGCCGAAGACCCCCAGCGAGCCCTCCAACCCCCCCAACCTGAACCGGGGCCTGACACACCTCACCTACAGCCGCACGCTGGACGCCAACGGCAGCACGCCAGGTGGCTCTCCACGTCATCACACTCACAGATGTAAAAGACTAAAGTTAGAAAATCTGAAGAGACAGTGAAAACCCATAGATATCTATAATCCATTAAAGGCTGTAATAGATTTTTCGATCCATCCACGATCATCTGTCAATCTATTAACTGTCTCATAATTTCTCATAATCTTTATTCATCCTCAAATCCAGGAATGGGCCAAACCCCACCCTCATGTGCTGCTCAGCCAATGACGAACGGATCGGCAGGCCCACCTACACCGACTTCCTCTGACCCCCCACTGGGTCCACCACCCCCTCCAGACAGGACAGCAGCCAATCACAGTGACTCTGATGGCGGCCCGTCCAACGCTGGAACTCGGAGGTCAGTGCTAGCATTAGCGGTAAGGTTTGTGCGTTTGAGGTGGGTGTGGGTGTGGAGGCAGGGTTTGGACAGAGCTACTCAGATACATCAGCTTGGTCGATGCATCGGTATCAGCTCATTGGACGCATATCAGCACTGGAACCCTGGAACCTTGTAGTAGTATAATCACAGAGTCACTGGTGCTGAGCCTATTGAATGAATGTTAACGTATTTATATATAAAACATGTTTTTTCTGTCACCCCTCTGATCCTTCTCCACGAAGGTCTTCCCTGACTCGCTACAACAGCAACACTCTCCCCGCCTTCTCCTCCTCCTCCCTCCTCCACCATCAGAGCTCCAAGTCTTCAGAGAGTGATCTATCCACATCCACACTCCCCATCTCCTCCTCCACACTCCCCATCACATCCTCCTCCTCCCATACTCTGTCCAAACTGCCCCTCTCTCAGCCTGAGACAGGCCTCCTCCAGAACTCCACCATCCCCAACAGTGCCAACAACACACCCTCCACTACCACACCTCCGGGGCCTGCTGTTCAGCGCCCACCAATGCCTCAGACCTCCCTCGCCCTGACCCCACCCAGAGACATCCCACCCTGCGGCTTTAATGGGTGTCCAGCCAGTCACCAAGCGCCGTCCCCATCCTCCCGAGGAAACTCAGGGCTGGTGCTCCCACTTGGGGTAGGGTTGACAGCGTCAGGCGCTGGTGGGGAGCTCGTCCCGGTGGCCTTGGGATGCAGTGAGGGTGGGGGGCTGGGGTTCAGTGTGACGGCGGGGGGACAAGGGGGTCAGCTGGCAGTGGTGAGGCGGGTCTGGGATCGAAGGCAGTGCCCCTCTCTGCAGCCAGGCGATGCTATAATGAAGATCAATGGAGCGGACGTACAGAGCCTCACCTTCTCCCAGGTAAAAGACTGTTACTTATCCAACATGCAACCGGTCGCTGTCACCATGGCTTCATATGCTGGCAAAAAAGGTCATTGAACCCTCTGGAATCACCTGGTTTTCCGCATTAATTGGTCATAAAATCTGATCTGATTGTTTGTGAATCCACAAGAATAGAACATAATATGCTTAAGCTAATAACAAACAAATTATTATAATCTTTAATGTCTTTATAGAACACAATTATTAAACATTAATGGTGCTGGTGGAAAAATCAGTGAACCTTGTATTTAATAACTGGTGGAATCTAAGACCAGAGCTTCCAGTAGCTGTGGATCAGAATGTTGGACCGTTCCTCCTACAGAACCTTCAGCTAAGACATGTTCCCAGGACGTGTGGTGTGAACAGAGCTCATTCCACAGCATCTCTACTGGGTTCAGGTCTCAGATCTGACTGGCCCACTTGGGAAGGTGGATAGTAGATTAATGTCCATGTTCAGGGTCATTTTCCTGCTGTATCCCCCAGTTTCTCCTGATCTCCAGCTGGTAAACCCATCCAGAACCAGACGTTCTCCTGTCAGATACCTGGATCAATCTGGGAACTTATCTTCCCCTGGATGATGGTGGATTGTCCAGGACCAGAAGCAGTGGAAACCCAGATCCTGACAGTCCCTCCCCTGCCTTTGCGTCTGGGACGATGTTTTCATGTCAGTGCAGGGCTGTTTTTGATCCAGCTGTAGAACTGGACTGTTCTTCAGTTTCATCAGCCCACAGAATATTTTCCTGTTGTGCTGGGATCAGAAAGGTTTTTTTGAGCGCAGTAGTTTCCTCTGTGTCCCACCATAGACTCCAGGCGCCGTCGATCTGTGTCTGGTGACTCATTAACAGAGAAGTTAACCAGCTCCAGTGATTAACTGGAATCTTCAGCTGTTGCTCTGAGTTTCTCTTTTACCCACTGATAATTCTGCTTTGAGCACTTTTATGTTGTCTCAGCTGGACATCACCTTCCAGGGAAAATCACTGAGGTGAACCACAGACAGTTTGTCAGACTGTGGACTGATCAATATCTAAACTCTGAGATGTAAGCCTGTCCAGCTTCATTTCCATTTAACAACTCTTCATCGTGGGTCTTCTGAGGTCTCTTTTGTTAGATATGGCTCATATCAGCAGAAAATCAAAATGCTTGAGTGTTTTTTTACAAGTCTGTAAGTTTAACTCCTGACTCCTCTTAGCTTTTGTTTATGTCATTAAATGAAGGGTTCACAAAGTCTTCCAAGCTACACCCTGAATGTTTGAATGATGTTTTCATATGGACAAGAAAAAAAAGATTCTTTACATGTTCTTGGTTAAAATAGAAACTGTGTTTTTTATTGTTGTAACTTAGATGAAGACCTGACAAGATTTTAAGACATATTTATAGATAGATGCAGGTAATGCCAAAGGTCTAGCTTCTTTTTCCTTGCCGGCATCAGCAACGGTCTGTGGTTGGTCTTTTTCAGCTTTTAGTATCAAAATAGAATGTCATTAAAAACAAAATCAAAGAACAAAGTCTTAGCGCAGTGTCAGACAAAGTGGCACAGCAAAATTAATTTGCCTGTTCTTGTCAAATAGGTGGTAATGGAAGCTTAAGGTTGTTTGTGGGCTACTCTGGCAGGTGAAGTCGCTGCTAACATGCTAGCTAGGAAGTAACATGCTTGCTGGTGCTTGCACGCCAAAATAGTTTGCTAAGCTGACTGGCTTGCTACCAGTTTGCAAGCCGCCAGATGGCAAGAGAGAGAGAGAGCCTGATTGCTAAACGTAAAATAAGTGAAACCTGCTAATTCACAGACATATTGGTATCATGGACTCCAGTCGGGCAGCAGACAATGCTGCTTCTCTCCTGAAAAGAGCAGGGTTATGTAAAACTGGATCTGTGATTGGTCAAGGCTGAGGATTACACTCCACATGGAAGCATCTTAGCAAACTTACCTTACCTCAGGAATCCCAGAGATCCTTCACCACATCCTCTTCCCTCAGTCCTCCGGTTAATCCGGGCATGCTGCCAGGCATGCTAGGACTTGTAGTATACCCCCCATGTCTTGGCCCTGTGTTAGGCATCTCCCACCAGCCAGCTCCATCTGTTTAAATGAAAAGAGGCAATTGGCCCAAACCCCCTGGTTCCTCCTGATGAGGAGTAGTGCCCCGACGCCAAGATTACTGAGCTCCTCACCCTCGCATCAAGATGGAAAATCTTCTGAAAAACAATTTGGGACTTCGGACACTTTTCAAGTCTCCATTAACACCCACTAGAAATGATAACTGTGATTGTATTTCCTTCTTCAGGTCCAGAGAGTCCTGCAAGAACACACCAAACAGGGAGAGGTGGTGCTGCTGGTCTACAGAGGAGGTACTACTGAACATGAAACCGAAACCTGGGACCCTAACCCCCCTTTATTAAGTGGAAAATGCAGCTCCTACCGTAGCTCCTCCTGACTGTAGATTTGGATAGGAAATTAATAAGTCTCACCTTTTCCTCCCCCAGGTCCCGTCTCCTCTCCAGTTGTCACCCCCAATATTTACAAGCCCCTCCCCTCTTCTCACGGACTGACCCCTCTTACCTCCTCACATCCCCCTACTTCAGTGGACTTGCCTTCCCCGTCCACGGGTGCCCCGGTGGGGGGCGTCCCCCCCCTCAACCAGGCTGGTTTGGCCCTCGAGAGTCCCCAGGAGGGACAACTACTGGCCCCAGTGACCCACCAAGGTAAATGCAGGCCTGCCTGGTGCTGTGTGCCCCTGAGGAAGGCAGGTGATTCATTGTCGCATTGATCGGGTCCTCCTTGTCCCTCTGCTCCCATCAGTTAGTCTTTTCCTTGTTGTACTCCCTCTATCGGTCTGACTCCTCCTTGTTTTTCAGGGGCCCCTCCTGCCCAGACGCCTAACGGGCCGCCAGCTGTGGCCCTCATCCAGAGCACCAGCTTCCTGGACTCAGTTCCTGTGACGCTGACCTTAGAGCCACGTGATTTGCTGGGTGTGGAGGACAGCACCAGTGGGCCTCCACCAACCAGAGGGGGGGGTGCACTGGGAGCAGTCGCCAAGGATGGGAGGGGGGGGGCAAAGTCAGTGGAGGTGGAGCTCAGACGGCGGCCAGGGGAAGGATTTGGATTCGTCATCGCCTCTCAGGAAGTGACCAATGGGGGTAAGTTCCAGTGAATCCCTTTGGAGCTTCGCCTGTTTTCACTTTATGTTCATGTTTATGGCAAAGTTAAATCACTTACTGCTGTTTTCATATAAGTTATGTTACTCAGAAATGCTGTTGTTTTGCACGTGTACGGTGTCACGCATGATCCTTTTTTGTGTGACCTCAAGGATAAACACTGTGAGTGGTGTATGTTTATGAAGTTACCATGAACCCCCCACCCCCCGTAAAGTTGGTGGATTTGAAAATGGAAAAGTTCCGAATAATTTGGCAGAATGTGGAAAATAAAAGGTTCAGTTTAACATTAGATAGAGATTAAAATGCTCTAGCAGCAGTTCGGTTGGGGGGGGGGGCTAGCAGCAGTAACTGTTGGTTGATTCAGTTGTAGTTTGCAGCTGCAGTGACATGAATGGAATCAGGAGGAGCATTTACCAGCAGTAGGATACCGTTAGTTGGTAGATGTATTATAGCAGTTAGCAGCGGCATTAACAGTTTAGCCGAATAAAGCCTATAGATTTTAGTGACCCAGCCCTCTAGCTCCACCCTCTGGGCTGAACCTTTGCTTGACTATAAGAGAAGAATGTCCAGTATGAATATTTCATCTTGTGGCCCAGCAGAGGACGCTTTTAAAATTCACTGCCAGCTTGACCTATTTCTGCCCTGTTTACCTACTGACCTATCAGTGAACTAAGCTAATCAATAAGATGGAGGATGGTAGTGATCAAAGCTGCGCTGATGGGATAACCAGGGTACAGAGGCCTCTGAGAAGCTGTCTGTGGAAGTATTAATGGGTTTTACAGTGTAGATGGTGAAATCACCAGGAAGGAAGTGGACTCACCTGCGGCTGCAGCCCAACAGGAGTGTTGCGCTATGCTGTACGAATTATATTCAAATCATTTCAAACAAATTAGGAGTTTGTTTGAATTATTTCGACCTTGATGTTTTAAAAAGTTATGGCTCCGTCTGTCCTCGACTGGTGGGGAGACTCATCTGCACATACACGCTACTGTCACGGTTCCTGTCATTGTTACGCAGCTGACTAAATACATGAGTCTGTTGCAACATCTGTATTCGTACTCAATGTGAAAAAAATAAAAATCCAACATCACTGTAAAGACATTCTGCTCATGCCTGAAATGACCAAATAGGCCCAGAGTTGTTTATGTGAGGCCCATGATGTAAAGTGCATCGTCTCCTGGTGAAGATCTAATAACACCTCCTCTGCTAGTGTCTGTACCATGACTTACTTCTTTCAGAGTGGCCGATGTGTGTTACACACTGCCGCCAGTGTGTGATGCTCCTAAGAACAGATGAACTATCAGGGTGATATCTGTTCATATTGTGGCTGTAATGATCACTGCAGCCTCTGGGGGATGCTGTCGGCTGCCTGTCAGCGTAGGTCTGCAGCTCAGTGCAATAAATGTGTTCACATGCAGTTATAATGAGTCTTTGGTTGATTGAAGCAGCACCTGAGCTTCTGTGTTTGTTCCACTGATTCAGCCTGAGGGAAAACAATGAGGTTCAGCACTCGGACGTCTCCTCTCCTCTGGACACGTAACAATAATCTCTACTGTCAACCCCCCCTACCTCACCCCTGGTGTGCATGTGTTAGTTTCAAGTCCCTCCCACCACTATCTGCTCTCTTTTAGACACACCCCCTCCCTCCCTCTTCCAGCTGTCTCTCCCTACAGCTCGTACTCGATCTTGCTCATCCACTATTAGGAGCACAACCTGCCTCAGACAGACACAGAGAGAAAGACAGGAGGAGAGACAGACAGAGAAAGACAGGCGGAGAGACAGGACCTTCAGGTGCAGTTGTATTTTGTGTTGTTGTGTTTCCAGCCTGGACTGTTCATCATGTTGGAGCGACTGCAGTCGGCTCTGAAAACTGTCAAGGACTCCAAACGTAAGTCACTGAGTGTGTGTGTGTGAGTGTATGTGGGAATCAGATACAGGATGAAGGGATCGGTGATGTTTTCATGTTAGAGAGGTTTGGACTTTTTCTAGTGTGTCCTGTCCATGCATCCCTGTGAAGAGTTGTTGGTTTGTCTAATCAGTGTGAAGTTGTCTCCATGACAACACTGTGATAGAAAGGTGGTGTGATGTAATAATCCCAGAATGTTACCACAGCTACTTCATTTAAATCACAAAAAAGTGATTACCCTAATTCACTGTGCAATAATAGTAATACACTATAACAGATCATACAATATGGTAATATATTATAATACACAATAACATACACCATAAAATGATGATAATACAACCTATTACACTGTACGATCAAAGTAATATACTATAATAGACTGTACATCAGTGTGGTGGATATTCTAAAGATGCAGTACTTAGAGATGGTTCACAGACGAACCTGAAATATGAGGAGGTCAAAAGGTCAGATGTAGACTAAATGAGGCTCCTGCCGTCCTGGTGACTTATACTGGAATCTGACCACTGAAGATGTGAGTATGTTGTGATGACAACTGTCAGGAGCATGACCTGAGGTCATGCTCCCATATGTGGCCCATGAATCCTGCAACGTTTTCCGTCCAGTTTGGTCACAGTCTGAACCAGCGCGACTGTTTTCATTGCCGCTTCTTGTTTTGTTCGTCTTGTGCAGTAGGATGCGCGTTTAACACGGCAGCAAGTCGGGTTCAACATCGATGCGGCTCCATTCAGAGACACTAAATACTAAATACTACTGTCACATACACAGTCCTACTCCCCAACTCCTGGAAACACCTGGAAAGGGGGAAACTCCCCTGTAAGAAAAACTACTAACCAATGGGCTTAAAGTTAAGATCTTGTCTCTAAAATTTGACTGTTACCAAAATGTGCGAATGGAAACAGAGAAAGGCTCCATAATTAATTAGCAGCACTAATCAGAGTCAGTGATCAATATCCCCAAAGACCAGTTTCACATTTGATTTCCATTGAATCAAATGAACCATTATCGTTTAAGAAGCATGTTGTTTATGTCGTAACCTGCTTATCTCATATGTAAAACCTCCCTCCTTTTCTCCCCTCCCTCCTCCTCCTCCTCTTCAGTTGTTATCGGCTCAGGAATGTCTGAAATATTTTCACCTCACTGAAAGTAACTTCAGTTATGACTCTGTGTGTGTGTGTGTTCAGTACTGGCTGGTTTCACTGTGACTTATCAGTCTTTCAGGATTTACATTTACGACTCACAAAGACCAACAAAGCTGCTCTGTGGATGGAATTAAAGGAGTATTTCCCCTAAATATGATGTCTGATGAGATGATCTGTAGGCGGAGCGGCTGCGGTTGAATTACAAAGTATCACTGGTGGAGAGGTGGTTTTGAAAAGTTTATCTGGATGTTTTGACACATATCTTCACTGTGAGTTTCTCTGTGTGTGAATCCAGCCCTGGTATTACAGCCTGAACTGTCCTGGTTCATGTCGTGGTTGTCTGTTGTAAAGTTGAGTCATGAACAGACAGAAAGAAAAACCTCAGTGAGGTATTGATCCACCACAGGAGAACCAAGTTGCTTTCATTATCAGTATACCTGATGCTTATTGTCTTTAATAATTGATCAATTTTTCAGTGAATAAAATATCAGAAAAGAGTGAAAAGTAGATCATTATTCCCTGAAGCCTGAGTGAACACATTCTAATTGATTCTTTGTGCAACCAACAGTCAAAAACCCTAAAATATTGAGTTTGCGTTCACAGAAAACTACGAAAACTGTGTGTGTTTATATATTCACATTTTAGAAGCTGATCCCAGTGAATGAAAAAAATGACTGAATCAATAATTAGTTTCAATCAGAATCAATTTAAATTCAATCTGTTGACATTAATGTTCTGTCAATCAACTAATCAACTGAATATTTCAGCTCTACAACTCCTGGTTGTTTTTGGGGAATTGATGAACCTGTCATGTACAGTGAGAATCAACAGGGGCCCGACCACAAGCCTTTGCCCCTCAGCCCCAAGGGAAGTTAATCTGACCACACTGTGCACGGAGGTGGGCAGTGTTCGATGCTCTAAATGTTCTAGAACAGCTGCTTGCTGTAGTTTTCATCAAACAAACAGAATTTAGCAGTGAACCTGTTGGCAGCTATTTTCAGTGGCGGATTAATCCACATGAGCAGCTGTAGTTAGTGTATTGTTTTTAATCTGTGTCTCGGAGGAATCAGACATATCAGGCTTTGATTTACAGACAGACCATGTTAGTAGGAGACGTTTAGTATCAACAGCATGAGATTTTAAATGGGGAGGGGGGGCTGTCCAGAGTCAGAAGGACAAACTGTTACTGTGGATTAAAGCAGCACTAGAAGTTTTACTGATAAAACTAATCACTCCTGTCTCCTGTCCACAGTGGGGTTTATTAATCTGAACAACAGGGACAGTGTCTCTAATAAGACACATCTTTTTGTTTTTACTTTTTCGTAATAATTTTTTTACTGTACTAGGTTACAAACTAAATTCCATACACAAGGTAGATATCGCAAAATTGGAGCAGATGAAACTCAAATACTAAAATACTCTGCTGGGATAGATAGATACAGAACCAATGGGGTTAAAATGAGGTCGTACTGAATCTGTATATATATACAAACAGACTCAGCCTGTTTGCATTGATGTCTGCTGTTGTTCAGATGGGTTGAGACATATATTTGAGTCTCAGAGGTTGAAGTCTGGACTCTTCTTCCTGTCTTGTAAAATCTGTTTTATCGGCTCCGAGCTTTCTTTTGGTTTGACCAGGACTAATACTTACGAAGACGAATCTGCTGTAGCGCCTCCTGCTCCGCGGGTCAGCGCTGCATCGGTGTGACACATTCATGTTTCATCTGGTTGTGAGGATGGTTCTGGTTCAGCAGCCCCAGCTGTGGGCCCAGACTATGTTCAAACCCACAGATGTTTACTTTCAGTTCTGCTGGAGACTGACCAGAATATTTATAAATAACATAAAAAATGACTGTCCAAAATTTGAATTGTTTTGCAAAGCATTTGTCTAGAACCCAGCAGAACACAGCAGGTGATTAAATCCCTGAGTGTCTGTTGCTGGTTTCCTTCCCAACGTTTGGGGGTTAATTGGCCATTAATCATAGTACTGGTGATACAGTGTTCCTCCAAATATGTGTTCAACTCACGTGATATTTTGCCTCATAAGTTGAATGAATCTGCACTAGAGCTTAAATAAATGAGACAGGCATCGTTTTTTCTTTTTTTCTGGGTGCTGTTACGAACCGACTCAGGCTGAAGCCTGTTTCCTTTTCCGTCTATCCAAGGGTTGAACAGAGTAAATGTCGCTGTTGTTTGAATAAACTTTATTGGAACTCTCCCTGGACAAACTGACCAGGGGTCAGTGTTGAGGTTGCTCAGTTGATCCGTCTCAGACTCTGGTCGTGTAGAAAGGGCAGATTGAAACCTGGAGTGTGAATTAACACAATGAACAGGATCAGTAACAACAACCAACACAGTTTAATCAGCTTCTGCTCTGTGTGTGTATAACAGATGTTGACATGTTACAATCATTACAATTATTCAATCAATGCTGGACTGATCAATAATACAGTTCTCACACACACACACACACACAAACATAGGCGCACACATAAACACACACACACACACACACACACACACACACACACACACACACACACACACACACACACACACACACACACACACACACACACACACACACACACAGACACACACACACACACAAACACACACACACAAGTGCACACAGCTATCTTTGTTAGGACATTGTCTTTACTTCCAGTCATTGTGGACAGCCTAGTCCCCTACTCTGACCCTGACTTAAACCTTGTTCTCTCCTAAACCTGTTCTAACCTGAACCTGGTTCTAACCGGAACCCTAAAGCCAGGTCTTACTCCTCCACCAGCTGTTTGAAGGAGTGAGGACCAGACACAATGTCCTGACTTTCCAAAAATGTCCTCACAATGATGGTTTAAACTGAAACCGGTCCTCACAAAGAGGGAGGTCTTATTTATTTCCTAATCAATTAGTAAACGTGCAGTTTACAATTCAACATGAATTTGAATCTTCTGATGACACAAAATGTGTTTGTGTGTGTGTGTGTGTGTGTGTGTGTGTGTGTGTGTTATGTAACATTAAGCCTCAGTGACACAACCCTGTAGCTGCTGACTGATGGTGGAGCTGTGATTGTCTCTGTGTGTCCAGATGTGCTGTCTGATTCCAGCAGTGGTTTCATGTTAAACACATAAACTGTCCCTGAGCTCTGGACAGACGTCAGACTACAATCTGCTAAATTAAGGAACTGTCAGTTACATCCGTTTCACCTGTGTGTGACCAGAACAGAGATGGATCCAGGATGTGGTTAGCCTAGCTTAGCACAAAGACTGGAATAAGAGGGAAACTGTTAGCTTAGCTCCATTAGAAGACAAAAAGGCTAAAAATGTCCTGGACACAGATGTTAAACTGAGACATGATAATGAGAATGCTCTAACTGTGTTAATTCTGAGGAGGACGTATGCTGACAGTACTACTGTGTGTGTAAGTGTGCGTGTGCGTGTGTGTGTGTGTGTGTGTGTGTGTGTGAGAGAGAGAGAGAGAGAGAGAGAAACCGGAGCGCAGGTGTGTCTGAGCTTATTGTACTGTGAAATTTGACAGAATTCAGAGAGACAAACACACAGACAAACACACACAAATACACACACACACACACACACACACACACACACACACACTCACACACACACACACACACACACACACACACACACACACACATTCTGTCTGTTCTGTAACAGCCTCAGTAGAGCTGCTGGATGTTGATGTTCAGGTTAGCATGCTAACCAGCTAGCCCGTCTTGTAATACCACGTTTAAACTCAGGAGGCAACGGTGAGTCACTGTAGCGTCAGATCCGCCTCAGTCCGACACGAGAGGAAGAAGAAGTCATAAACCTGTGTTTCAGTCGTCCTCCCTCGGTGACACTCCTCCATCTTTCCTCCACTCAGCCACTGATGCTGCTGCTCCACCTGCGCTCCATCACCTTTCTCCTCCTCCCCTGGCTCCTCCTCTGCTCCTGCTACCAACGCATTTTCTCAGTCTCTCTGACAGGGCAGACTGGGTGTGAAACCATCGTCAGTCTAACAATAACTTATGAAAACAGCCCACCAGCTATATAATTCAACTGTAAAACCTGTGGAAAACATTATAACCAACACGCCGACAATAGCCCTGAGCAGAGGTCAGATTTATTCAAGCTAACATTAGCTCAGCGTGAGGGTTGAAACTTGGCTGTGATTGGCCAGTGAGTCTGGTCCCAGGACACGTTCATAGCTCGCTCCTATGTGAACCAGGAGTGACAGGTACATGGGGGTCGGCCCACCTGCGGCCGGTCCAGTCACAGCACGGGGGCCGGAGAGCAGGGGGGAGGGACCAAAGAGGGCGTTCCTTCTCTCTCAGGGGGGAGGACATCCCATCTTTCTGGTGATGCGCTGCCTCCTGTGTGTTTGGAGTATGAATCGGACAATTGTTTCGCACAGACCTGTTTAATGTACTGCAGGTTTAACTGAACGTATGTCCTAATGATCTTTATGTTCAAGTGTGTTTCTGAACATTTCCTCTCAGCATGATGTGTTCACTGACTGAGTTCGGTTCCCTGCGGCAGTCATCAATCATGTATGAGAACATTCGGTGAAACTGTTCTTTCAACCGCAACTTCACTTACTCAGATCTGCTGCAGATGGAAAACCAATGAAATATTAACCTGTCGAGGTAAATTCAGCTCCACGGCTCCTCAGGCTGCCTCCTTCCTTTTCACTCCTGTAGCATGACTACCATGGTCATCTTCATCATCATCATCATCATCATCATCATCATCGACTCTTTGCTCAGTCTCTGTAAAAAGCTGAAATGTGTTTTTGAGGAAATTTCTGTGACTTTATTTTTATTTTTCTGCTGCAGGCCAAAGCAACTTTTTAAGGAGATGTTGAGTCATTATATCAGTCACCACCTCACACAGTGTTTGTACTGTATCTCAGTGCCAAGATTCATCTCTGCATCTTTGCATATGTCTGTGGAGGTTTTTCTTCTCTTTGTGGTGATTTTACATCTCTTTTACATTGGGACTCTCATTTAATTCCTTTTCCTGAAGCATGTGTCTGGATATGACTTTATTCTTTGGCAGTGATGTGGAGATGAGTTGAGATTAATACTTAATCTCTGTTGCCTCAGGTGCAGCACGAGGGATAAAACGATGTGACAGGACAGGAGCCTCCATTACATCATGAAATAGTTTGATCGCTCTTCTCATTCTACGTGAATGTGACATGCATGAGATCCATGTTTTCCTATGACAGATGTTTTATCTGAGACTATTTTTGGAGATGCAGTGACAGTTTTTAGTGAGTGTTTCCCCTCGACTTTCAGCTGTCAGACTGAATAACATCACACTCTTCCTCCTCCACCTCCTCCTGCTGTTTCCTTTGCTAACAGGGACGTTTATTTCTCTCTCTGCAGCTTCATGTCTCCTCCTCCAGCGACTCTCAACATGTTGAGTTCAGCACTTTGCTTATCAGCTCTCACGCCAGCATTCACTCTCCCTGTACCATCTGTGTGTGTGTGTGTGTGTGTGTGTGTGTGCGAGAGAGACTCTTTGATTCATTAAAGGTCCTTTAAAGTGACTTTAAAGGACCATGTTGGTGTTTCTTCCTGTTTCGGCCTATTCTCTATAAATCCTGTTTACTTCAGTCCTGCTGAGTCCAGTTCAGTTTATTTGTTCAGCCCAGTGTCACATACTGTGTCTGAGATTCTCAGGTCCACTACAGCAGCAGCAGCACTTCCTGAGCAGCCCAAAGTCTCTAAGAGATAATCCACCACACTGGTTAAGAAAATGAAAAGTCTTTAGCCACTGGTTTTAGTTAAATTTATGAATATGAAAGTCCAGAGAGATAAATCATCATGATAACCTCTGTTACCGTATGGTGCTATATAAATTAAACTGAAATGAATTAAATGAAACCAGCTATACTCAAGTTCAGGTGCATTGCTGGGGAGTTCTGCTATATTTATGTGAAGGGGCTGTTCTGAGTTTGCATTTCTATGTGGTGGTTTTTCTCTCTTTGAGGTGGCCTGGAATACGTAGCCAGTTCAACAGACCCAGGACGTCTTCTCATTATCTGGCTTCACTGAGCCTGACGACTATAATCACAAGTGGTCCTGTGATGGTGGTTATCATGTCAACCCAGGATTTCCTGAGTGTGTTCACTTAAAGGTGCGGTGTTTACTGCATCCGGCCAATCACAGGGATGGACACATCTACTGAGAGCAGATTATAATGGTCAGTAGACAAATGAAAAATAAAATCAACATTATTCTCAGCCACAGAAGAAGACAGGAGGGGGCCTGCTACACTGGAGAGGACTCTCGTCTTAGTCCTGTCGCTCTGCTCCACGTCTCCACTGATCATTCACCAAATGTTTACATCCATTTCTTTAGTCAGTCAGTCAGAGGTTCTGATTGGTTTAAGGTTCCAGCAGCTGTTGATCATGTGACGACTCTGACCTCTTTGAATAGAAACAGTTTCTGTTTTTCATTTGTCTTGTTTCTAGTGTCGTTTGCAGTGATTAATGTCTGTGAGCCAGAAAATCTTCCTGAGAATCCCTCCCCACCCAACTGAGGTTTACACACTCATTTGGATCAGGTGTGTGTGTGTGTGTGTGTGTGTGTGTGTGTGTGTGTGTGTGCGTGTGTGTGTGATGAACTTGGCAGTCGGTGTTGTAAGAACCAAATCCCACGAATGTTTTTCCCTCTGTTCGGAGCTGACTGCAGTGTAAACCAGTCTAAAACAGGATTTCACGGGCTCCAGATGGAGTGTAAAAAAATCAGAGACTGAGAGACTGAAATCATGTGACCAGGAGGTCAGTTTACAGAGCTGAGGAGCATCTCCGCCCTCGGCTGCGTCTGCTGGAGCTCAGTAACCTCTGAGGATTGCTGTCTTGAAGGACTTAGGATCGGTATTTGACTCACGGGTCACTGGATCAAACTAGTGAGGGCCATTCAGACCCAGTCCGGCTCTGATCCTCCATCAGTGAAGGTGGAGACTCAGTTGAAACACCCGACAAACCAGTCAGGTAGAAACAGTTAGGTAGTGTCAGGGGGCCAGAGGAGGGTGGAGGGGGGCACCAGTCAAGGATCCTCCTGGCTCGTCACACCCCTGCTCCGAGACCTGAACAGGCGCTGCAATGCTGCCATCGTTGCCGTGGTGAACGTGTAACCACGCTGTCTGACCACCTGACCCCCCCTGTCTCCTCAGCCCCCTCCCTGATGTCTCACCGGTTCGTGACCGTCCGCCGCGGCAGCCCGGCGGCCCGCAGCGGCCAGATTCAGCCCGGGGACCAGCTGGAGGCGGTGGAGGCCCGGCCCGTTGTTGGTCTGCAGCACCGGGACCTGGCCCAGATCCTGAGGAGGGCGGGGAACACCCTGAGGCTGAGCATCACGCCCAGACAGCGTACGGCACACACACACACACACAGAGTACGACACACACACACAGAGCGTACCGCACACACACACACTCACACACACACACACACAAACACAAACACACACAAGATTCCCTAAACCAGCCTCCTCAGTTCAGAACAACAACATCAGATTAGTCAATCAATCCTCTTTTCTCCTCTCTCCTCTCCTCTCTTCTCCTCTCCTCTCTCCTCTCTCCCCTCTCCTTCTCCCCTCTCCTCTCTCCTCTCTCCCCCTCTCCTCTCCTCTCCTCCTCAGACTCCTCCTCTCTGTCAGAAGGAGCAGACTTGGACATTGACAGCCGACTGATGAAAGGACCCAGAGGGAGGTCAAAGGTCAGTCTCACATTATATTATTTACTCATGCTTACAGTACCAGTATAAGTGCATGTGTCAGTACTTGTAGTATCAGTACACAGTAGAGTTGTAGTACTTGTAGTACAGTAGCAGTACTGCAGTACCGGTAGTACTTGTAGTGCTGTTATCGTGGGTCTCTGTCCCTCAGGACGACTCCAGGTTCTACAGTGTGGATCTGGAACGAGGTCCCACGGGTTTCGGTTTCTCTCTGAGGGGGGGCAGTGAGTACAACATGGGACTGTACGTACTGGGACTGATGGAAGGGGGGCCGGCCCAACGCAGCAACAAGATACAGGTACACATACACACACACACACACACACACACACACACACACACACAAGCAGACAAGTAGAAAAACACGACCAAACAGAAACTTTGATGTGACAGATGTCTGAGCTCTGTGTCTGGAATCTGGAATCACCTGTCCCACAGTGAATCAGCAGAAAATGAATCAGCAACTATCAAATAAATCCAGTCACAGAAACAGCAACAGCAGCTGAGACCGGTTCCGTCCACGTTTCCTGAACAGGATGAAACCGGTGGTTTTAAAGGCTTCGGGTGACTGTGGCGATTTTAATGCTGATGCTGTTTGAAGCATGAGGCCGTTTTTCATTCAAGGTGAAGTTACAACTGAACACTTCCCACAGGTGTTTCATATCAAAAGCCTGCCGGACCCACTGACTGTAGGAGGGCTCTTAATGTGAAGCGTCAGTGCAGGAAGTGAAGAGCACAGTAGAAATGAGCGGATCTAATCAGTGACAGTGTCGTGACATAGAAGCAGACATGAAACCGATCCAGGTGCAGTGTACGGTGTCACATGGGCTCGTACCTGTGTGTCCAGGTGTCCGACCAGCTGGTAGAGATCAACGGAGACAGCACGGCGGGAATGACTCACAGCCAGGCCGTGGAGCAGATTCGGCGGGGAGGACATCGGATCCACCTCATTCTCAAGAAGGGAAACGGATACGTTCCCGACTATGGTGAGGCGCGCGCGCGCGCACACACACACACACACACACACACACACACACACACACACACACACACACACACACACACACACACACACACACACACACACACACACACACACACGATACGCCAGGTAAAAGCTCGTCACACGTCCTGCTGCTCTCTCTCTCCTTAAACTCCTTCACTGTGATTTTCTGTACTTCTTTCTCAAAGTTTGAGCTTAAAGGATGAGTTCACGTTTTTTCACGGCTGTCCTGAAGCAGGACGGACGGTGTCACTGCTCACTAATCATTCTGGCTGCAAAGTGACTTCACTGTAAGAGATGGACGACTGTGCCTGTGGTTCTAAACTCCGATCTGATTGGTTACTACTGGAGATGTAAATCTTTAAAAGCACCTCACAAATAAATAGTTTAATTTTATAAAAGTCTCAGTTGTTTTCCTAAAATTTTCCTAGTTTTTGTTTAGACAAACAGGACGAAACATTGACTTTGTTGGGGACTATTTTCAGTGGCGGATTAATCCACATCTGGGGCTGTAGTGAGTGTGTGCGGCAGCAGGGTGGTGCGTGTGTGTTAGTGTGTGTTGATGAGTGAAACGTGTGAATCACTGATGTGTTTTAACAGTTTCTTGAACTGGTGGAAGAATCAGATGAATCATTAATCCTGTCGTTTGATGACAAGAAGAAAATATAAAACACTTAGACCGTAGACCCAATTTTAACCCTGATGCATTGCATGCTGGGAAGTGTAGGCTGTAGTTGGTTCCAGTTTCTAAGACCTAATAACGTGTAATGGATATGAATGCCAAACATTTTAAGTTGCAGTTTTTTACAGTGCACTGATGAACTGAAGACTGAATTTAAATTTCAGTTTGAGAGTTTAAAAAAAACTTGATCTCTGAGAACATAGTGTCTCAGCTCAAAGTGCTCTGGGACTCTTCATTTCTGCTCTGACTTTTCTCTTTCTCTTCCTCCTGTCTTTCCTGCGGTGCTCCTCCTCCCCTTCTTCCTCCTCCTCCTCCTCCTCCTCAGTGGAGCTGTCCAGCCTGTCTCTCTGCATGACCAACTCCAAGCAGGGTGAACCCTGCTTCTACGTGATCGGACGCACTGAAAATTCGCGGTTGGTAAATCTCTGCCCTCTTCTCGTCTTTTTATTTCCTTTACTTTCAATTCCATCGACTCTCATGCCTTCAGCTTTATGGTTCCGTCATGTTCTCATTATGTTTTTCATGATATGTGGTTGTTGTATTTAATCAAATGTTACCATTATAAGTGTCGTTATGTGATATAACATTCTATCGGATGTAGACAACATGGTTTATCAACTTGCTGAAGTGTCGTGTTATTGACACGTTACATGTCATTGTCATCATTAATTTGATAGCACAAAACATCAACATGCTAATTAGTACAATATATTAACAAGTTTATAACATGGCTTCATGTTTCAAAATTATATTCATTTATTTTTTAAATTGATACTGGTAGTTATGCTTAAACCAATGATCGGTAAATAATCTCAAAGACTCATTACGCTGTTTACATATGACATGTATTAGCATGTTATTAACACATAATATTGATAATTAACAGGTGAGTATGTACTGCCCGTCAGAATCCTGTCTGAAACCAAATCCCATTGATTTTTTTTTCTCATTTTCCATATGAACCGATGTTGTGATTGATTGTTGTTCCTCGAGTCTGCAAAATATTCAGACAGTGTCAAGTTCTGTTGGTCAGCAGAGAGGCACATTTTTCAGAGGGTCCTTGAATGCGTCGCTACTGGAGCGTGAAGTTTTCAGCATCTGGTTCCTGTTTGCTGCAGGTTGCTCAGGAGTCTGAAAAGGCCTCATGAGGTTGTAGATGTGATGAACCTGACCGTTACACTGTCTGTTTGCTGCTGCAGAAAGCGACATTGGTTCAGAGGAGGAGAAAGTCACCTGGCCACTGCAGGTTTTTAAAACCAACAGTGGAACAAGGATGTTGGTCCACTAGTGAAAGGAGAAGTCAAGATTTTAGCAAAAACCTCTGTTAATTTAACTGATTTAATCTTTTTTATCTTGTTAATTCTTCCAGTTTCTGTCTCTTACCCAGGTTAGATGAATGTAATTGACTGTTTCATTATGAACCACTGTTATAAACTGCTGGGAGATGCCATCAGTTGTTGCCTGCTGGTCGACCAGTGTCACAGTGAAACAGATACCAAACCTAATTCTGTGTGGCTCTACGTGGTCGTCAGAAGTCTTCAACTTGGTGGACCTGCGGTGAGGGGGACCCAGCTGGTCTCAGTCTACAGGACTTTGTTTTCCGTCTGAACGCAGAGCTTCATCATCAGTCCCTCAGATTAGAGACTGCTGAAAACAGATTAGGGCGGGAGAACAGCTCATCATTGTTTTCTGCCTCAAGGCCTCTGTGCCGAGACCCTGGAGTCCCCTTAGACAGACCTGGAACCAGATCTGACGGCCAGAAAGGCCTCCAGTCAGAGTAGACCTTATCCCCAAAAAACCCAAAACAAAACGAAAAAAAAAAAATTCAATTTTCAGTATCGGTTTACTTGATGTTTTGCCTGGATCATGTTACGAGTCTTTAACGAACAGATGTAAACTTTTACACAACAACCAACTCCCTGTTGTTCTTAGATCACCTGTTTACACCCGTCTCTCCCCACCTAACACAGTGTACCCCCCCCCCCCAAGAACACAGACCAATGTTCTGTAGATGGAAAACACCCTGATGGTACAACAAGTAGCTCAATCTTGCAACATATTGAATTTACACAACTGTATAGGTTTTCTCCTCTATCAGAGGAACTGCAGGCTAATACTGTGTTTATTTCTGTTTGTCTCTCAGGCCCTGAGGAAGGAGCCCTCTCCCCCTCCTCCTCCTCACACCCAGAGGAGCAGGATGTGGATATGATTACCATGACAACAGCCTCCCTCAGCCAGCAGTCCGGAGGAGGTACAGGAGGAGGAGAGAGGAGGAGGAGGAGAGAGGGAGAAACAAAGCATAGAACAGGAGGAGGAGGAGGGTTAGGGCCTCCTGACCTGGACCTGGATCTTGTGGAGGAGGTGGCGAGGCAGGAGGAAAGGCAGAGGGAAGAGGAGGAGGAGGAGGAGAGGAGGAGAAGGAAGGAGGCAAAGGAGGAGAGGAGCACAAGAAGTCAGACTGTCAGACAGAGGAAGCGGGACAACCAGAGGGAGCAGGGGAGAAGAAGCCAGAGCTTAACCAGGACCGGTTCTCGGTCCTGGGACACATTCCTGCCAGACGAGGGGGTGGAGGCGGAGGAGTCTGGAGGAGGAACGAGGGAGAGGAGGAGGAGGAGTAGCGAGACAAAGAGCAGGGGGAGAGAGAGACAGGCCGAGAGGGAGGAAGAGGAGGAGAGGGGGGACAGAGACAACACCACCACCCACCACGCAAAGCATTCTGGGAGCTCAGGTGCAGCGTTTTCCTTCCTCATGCCGATGGACAATAACGATGGCGAGCGCCAGCATCTGTCCGGCAGCGAATCAGCAGCCAGCATCTCCACAACAGGGTGGAGAGAGGATTCCCTTTGGAGGAGAGGCGAGTCACCGGGGCAACAGGGCAATGCCCCGGGCCCCTGGCTGAAGCCCAGCCCACAGAGACTGACACAGGTTCTGATTGGCAGTCGGCTCAGTGGACAGGAATTAGTGGGAGGGCTCTCTCTCTGATTAGCCTGCATTGTGGAAGATCTCTTTTCATTCGCTGAATCCGTTTTTTTTTTAAATGGCTATCTATAAGGGCTTTCTTTGATTGGTCTTCTGAGGGAAAACCTGCCTCTTCCTGCATCTTATTTGATGATAACAGACAATTCTGGTTTCTGATTGGAAGATGAAAGGCAAGGAGACAAGGACTTGTTTCTGGTTGGCTGGGCGGGTTTTGAGGTCTCTGATTGACCAGTGAGATAACAGCTGCACTCAGAGCCAACAGTTTTCCTTTTATTTTACCCATCATGCCTCAGTGCATCCTGGATCTGTATCATGAAGCCATGTCATCATCAACTCCCTTCGGGATTGACTCTCTTTGTAGTGGCATGAAGTTGGTGCACTTTTACCTGGGTCAGATCGCAGCGGTAACTGTGGTAGATCACCATGGTAACAGATGCCTACCGACTCCAGAGCAGATTAATGACGTAGTTTATAAATGAGGAGAAGCTGTCCCAGCTTCGGACGGTTTCTCCTCTGACAAAGAACTCCGAGCAGATCTCTAAGCAGCTTCATGATCCGGCTTTTATCAGGATCACTGGGTTCAGACTCTGCAAAGTTGGGTGACCCAAAGAGACAGTTAGAGCCGATACAGGCTCCAGGTCCGCTCTGTCCGACTCCTCATCATCTTCATCTTCATTCTCATCTCTCTGACTTAAACGGTATGCAAACGTGGTCCGGACCAGGCGGTCCCGGCGCCTCCCAGGCCCTTTTGGGATTCTCTCTCTGTGTAATCTCAGCATGTGAATATCACTGGAATGATTTTTTATTTTTATAAAGCTGAACATGTAAAGGCTCAATGACATTATTATTATCATTAATATTATTATTATTATTGTTATTATTAGGGATGAAATAGAAACAGAGATGATTTGATTTGCCTGCTTGCTTGTAAAAACGAAAAAAAATATTGTCCTGATGATGTAAAAGAGCCATAACCACACACACACACACACACACACACACACACAGACACACACAGATGTCAGGTCCAGCTGTGGCCCTGTTGGCTTCCAATAAACATAACATCACCACGGCAACATGGTCATCACGACGGATGACCTGTTTCTATACCAACAGCCACGTTGGAGCAGGACTGCGTGGCCAACATGGCCAACGTCCTGCAGCTCTGGATCATAACAAGTGCCTCATTTTAATTTTTCAGCCTTCGTCCTGCAAACTGACAGCGAGGCTGCAGGCAGGGACACCCCCCCTCCCCCCATTAGCCCCCCCCCCCCTCCCCCCCACGTCCCACCCTGAGCTGAGCCCCAGTCTGTGCCTCATGTTTTCACAGTTTTATATGTGATTCTGACATCTGACTACAGGACGAAAACTCATCCTGGACTCGTTTCTGTAAACAAACCAAAACAACCCTCGAGTCCAATGGACGAGTCTCAACTCATCTCTGATGTGGTTGAAATCAGCTGCGACTAACGTTCATTCCCACTACCGATAAATCTGCACTGCAAACTCAAATATTTATTTATATAGCGCTTAATGCAGCAGCTAATCATTATTTTCATTATCAATTAATCTGTGGAATAATTTATCAACTAGTCAACTAATTGATTGATCATATTTTCTACAAAAGGACAGAAAAAGTGAAGAATGTCTCCCTGAGTTGAACTCACGTGTGACGATGAGAAGCAGCAAATCCTGACATTTGAAAAGCTCGGCCCAGGTGTGCCTCTCACATGCTCATCGTCCAAGCAGAGATGCAGACGATAGTCAATTAACCATTTCGTTGATTGACAGAACATTGATAAGCAGCTATTGTGAAAATTGATTAATTGTTTTAATCTTTTTTAAGAAGCAAAAGAAGCAAACATTTATTATTCCGTCTTCTTAAATGAGAGAATCTGATGCTTTTCTTTGACGGTGGGTTCAGTTTTCTGGGCTTTGGGCCGTTGATCCATTTCATGGATAACAAGACCAATCATTTAATGGAGAAAATATTCAGCAGATTAATCCATAATGAAATGAGTCGTTAATTGGAGCATCATTATCTGAGACATTTGTGGACGCGTCTCCGTCTCTGTTGACTCCGTGTTGACTCCAATTTTCCAGGTCTTCTCAGCCTGTTGTTCGGCTGATGACGGACGCACCAACGGACATTTTAATGCCTGATTTTAACAATGACACAGTGGTGTCCTTACGTCTTGTCTGTATTTCCTGAGCAGTGGTTGGGAGTTGGACCCGGTCCACCAGATGCAAGTCTGGGTTTGGTTCCTCTTTTCATTAACAGAAGGAAAAACTGCAGTGTTTCTGCTGCTGCTCCGCTGAAACAAAAAAGAAGATTTAGTTTTGCTGTTTGTATTTGGGACAAAGTCAAGGACAAATGAAATGAATCGTCACACATTATTCATGTTCATTGTTAATAAATTTATACACATTCACTGTGAGTTTCCTGGTGCCAGATGCATGAACTGGTGTTTATAAGAGAACGTGTCCCGCCAGAGAGACCTCAGACCAGCGTACACATGGGTCCTGGAGATGGAAAGTAGTGCAACATTGTTTCACTGATTGTTTTTTAGTTTCTGCTTTCCTACACAGATTTATGTAAAATGTCAAAGGCTCATTTATAAACTTAATACTAAATCATTATCTATGATGAACGAATTCTATCGGTCTTTTTATTTATATAATTGTCAAAGGCACATTACATGTTCAGGTTTTCCTCCATCAGGAGGAATCCTCTGATCCGTCTGATCCTCTCAGATTCAGGACAATGAGTCCAACCTCAAAACCAGAGACATGAAGAACTGTCTACAGAGACCAGAAGGACCAGGAGTCCTTAACCAGGTGGTTCAGACCCCACAGAGACCTGGTCTCCGCATCATGGAGTCGGTCTGGGACCACATGAGGGGAAGACAGAGGAGAAGACAAGACACTGAGACAGACCAGATCCACAGAAGAGCTGAGGCAGGTTCTAAAAGATCCTTAGAACAACTTTCCTGTTCAGAACCTGAAAAACTGTGAGCAGTTCGACCAAGGAGAACTGGTTTTTGTTTAAAAGGGGGGGGGGTTACAGCAAATACTGATCTGATTTAGGTTTTTATTGAAGTTTAGATGATGTTTACTGAGAAATAAAAAAAACAATTTATAATCATCAGTATTAGATTAAAAAAAAATAAAATCAAATATAAATTGGGTTTTAGTTTTCACTTCTTTAGAACTGGTTCCCATCCAGAACCAGATTTTGAGTAGCATCGTTTTAAAGGGATCCATAATGTCAAACATAAGTTTAGCTGTAATTTGATTATCAGAAAAGTATCAGTTGACATCCGCTGCTGAATCCCTACATCAAAGCTGGGTGACAGTCATGTGATGGACAGGTGGGTGGCAGCACCTGTGGGTCTCCACATGTTCACAGGAAAAGACTGAGTACACATTCGTTTACCAAAGCGATGGGGAACCGTCAGGCAGAACCCCCCCACCCTTGTTGATTCTGTCAGTACCGTGATGAACAAAGATCCACGTGAAACTCGTCTGTTGTCGCCTTGTGTGTCTGTGCTCTGCCAAAGACTTTATGAGGTGAGAGAGGCATCACTCTGTAACACCATGTGTCTGAGCTGAAGCCGTTCAATCAGACCTTCATTGATTAGTTGATTAGTTGATTAGTTGATTACCTTATTAGCTGATCAACAGAAAATCAATCATAATCAACTGGTTGTTGAGAAAAGCCAAAAATTCACTAGCTTCAACTTGCAAGTTAAGTTTTGCTGCTTTTCTTTGTCTCATGTGACAGTGAACTGATCATGTCTGAGTTTGGTCTGTCAGGAACTCACCTGTGGCTTCAAGGACTGTGAAAGGTGTTTTCTGATATTCATTTTTGATTTAAATTACAATTCTTAGATATTTATAGATAAAAAATTTATGACCCTGGAAAAAAAAATCCCTGTGCATTTTTTTTTTTACTGTTAATAAATAAAAATTTAACAAGTATGGACAAGAAAATCCCGAGTAATCACACACACACACACACATATACACACGCACGCACACACACACACACACACACACACACTCACAAACCTCATCCATCCATTACCCCATGTTGTCATGTTTCTACCTGATTTTACCTCCTGTCTGTGTCTACATACGTTCACACCATAGCAGTTAAACTACAACTCCTACAAACCTCAGCACTGCCCTTTAGCCCCGCCCCTCAGCCTGCTCTCTTTAAGGGCATCAGGTCTCTCTTTTCTATGCATTCTCTAAGACTGTTTGCTGGTGATCGGTTCTGTGATCAGTTCTTATCAGCATCTGATCGGAGGATCACGGAGCCTGGACTCTGCTTCTACTGAGTTTTGGAAGCGGGGGGCACTTAGTTCTGAACAGGATTACCAGTTTTATCATTGGATCTGATCCCAGTCAACATGGAGGAAAATCACTGAGTTGCCTTAAGTGGTCTGACGTGGTCTGACGTGGTCTGAGTCGGACACTGGACCAGAATCGGTCTTTTCACCTCTTATTTAACAAACAAAGTTAAATGACTGTTTCATTTGAGGAGACATGTTTATTCACTTTCAATGAAGAAAGAAGATTGAAATTGTATTCAGGTGTGTTCAGCACAATGCTTGATTAAGAACCAGGTGGGACTCCTACAGACCCCCTGGGGGGTCGCAACCAAAAATCCTTTATACAATATATACAAAGTGGTGTTGTTATTTCCCCAAACACCAACCAGCACTCTACAGAACCAGGTCCATCACAGTAGGTAAAAAGGGGCCACTCAAACAGTACTACCAGATCATACAAAGTCAACCTTGGGCTTTTGAGGCCTCTGGGGCCCCGCCGCAGTTGTCAAACATTTTTGAAAATGCACTGACAAATGCATAATTTTGGGTGGGTTTAAGGTTCTCTTTCCTTGGCTAGTTGCTCATCCGTTTCCAGTCTTTATGATTAGCTAACATAGCTGTTTTCTCTCGTTCCAGTCTTTAAGCTAAGCTAAGCTAGCTGCTTCCCCTCATTTCTAGTCTTCATGCTAAAACCAAAATGATCAGGTCCTGCCTCCAGCTGTGTGCTGAACACACACTGAGTGAAATCTATCTGAGCATCTCGCTCTCTGAAAGAAAGACAATGAAACCATTTCCCAAAATGTTCCACTACCCTTTAATATGCTAATGTATGCTAATGCTTCTGCCAGATTATGGATGTAGTGAAAGTGGACATGAAGGTAGTTGGTGTGAGAGAAGAGGACACAGAAGACAGGGTTAGATGGAGGACACTGATTCGCTGTGGCGACCCCTAAAGGGAAAAGCCGAAAGGAAAAGAAAAAGTTAGCTTCTGCCAGATGTGTTAACTTTGAGTTTCTGACTTGTTCTTTACCAAATCAAGACTCTGTGAGTTAATGACCTTCACTGCTCTTTAACTCATATTTACAATTAAAAACATATAAACATAAACATAAACTGAAATCAAACTGTAATTTTAAATCAAGCAGATTCAATAAAAAAACAGTTAACAACCTACAGACAACCAACTTTCAACCTTCAGACATCCTAAATTCAAACAACCATGGACTGACAACTTACCAAAAACCAACAGTAAACCTACCTTCAACCATCAGACAATCTACAGATAACCACAGCATTCTTTAACCCACTCATACAATAGAAAGTTACAACCGCCAACCTCAGCAGAGACAGACACATAACCTGTAGTTGTGTACTCACCTGTGTGAGCGTCAGTGTGTCCACAGGTCAAACCTGTCCTCTTCCTCCTCTTCCTTCTCCTCCTCCTCCTCTTCCTCCTCTTCCTTCTCCTCCTCAGCCTCCCTCAGTGTTTAATCTCAAAAAACACCCGCAGTCACGGAGCACACACTCAATCAGGTCATTGGGATCGATGGGATCGATGGGATCAATGGGATCAGTGGATCGGTGGATCAGTCAACAGGCTAGAAGATGGAGGAAAAATGACCAGTTTGATCTTTCTTTGTTCTATAATCTGGAACAGTGATGACAACAGATTTAATGAGCTGATTTAGTTATTGTCTCTTCTTCATCAGTGAGACCAGATGTTTCAGGTCCGACCCGACAATCATCCCCAAAACCTCTGGCAGGAGGCTGTAAAGTTGAAACGAAGAAACCTGCTCTACACAAGACATCAGGTCAAATCGTCTCAAATGTCCAGAAAACTTCATCAGCTCAAAGACTTTTACTGCAAACGAGACACCAAAGTCAATTTATTTCACTTTTTAACTGTGGTTCAGTTGATTTCCAGATGATTCATGTTTTAGATCAGACCAGACCAGACCAAATCAGACCAGACCAGACCACATCAGATCAGACCCTATTAGACCAGACCTGACCTGACCACATCAGACCAAACCAGATCAGGTCAGATCAGACCGGACCAGACCGGACCAGACCGGACCAGATCAGACCAGACTAGACAAGACGAAACAAGACCAGACCACATCAGACCAGACCAGATCAGATGAGACCAGACCGGACCAGACCGCACCAGACCTGACCACATCAGATCAGACCAGACAAGACCAGACCAAACTAGACCAAACCACATTAGACCATACCAGACAAAACAAGATTAGACCACATCAGACCCCATCAGACCAGACCAGACCACATCAGACAACATCAGACCATACCAGACCAAACAAGACTAGACCACATCAGACCACATCAGACCAGACCAGACCACATCAGACCAGACCAGACCACATCAGACCAGACCAGACCAGACCAGACCAGACCTGACCATATCAAACCAGACCAGACCAGACCACATCAGACTAGACCAGATCAGACCGGATCAGACCAGACCAGACCACCAGACCCCCGGTCTGTAGAGTAATGACAGTGAGGGTCCAGCAGGGGATGCCATCGCTCACAGTTTTCTGTTTTTCACAGACGTTATAGTTGCTGACTTCACCCTCTAAAACGTCACTTTCCCAACAAACAGCCTGTCTCACGTCTCAGACGCAGCCAGCACACCGAGGGATCCGGTCTGGGACCAGAACCTGGACCAGAACCGGGTCCCTCCAACTTACGGGTGCAGTGCTCGGTCTCTTTGTTGCCTGGGTTCTGCTGCTTCACAACATTTTTGACAGAAACCAATCAAAAAATTCTTCATGCTGACGCACTGGAGTTTATTCTGCTAAACTAGAAACAAGAGGATAAAACTGAGACTTTATTTGTGAATTACTTTTCATAACAAGTAACTAAATGCTTCAAGACTGTCAAAATAAAACACAGCAACAGAAAAAAGTAAATAACATGAAACGATCACCACACAATAAGTCTTTTTATAAAAATGTGTCTGAAGAAGTGAAGTAAAATGTGGGCCTGACTCTGGAGGTCTTACAGCAAAAGCCGTGCCCCCTGGTTATCATCTGAGACCTTGGAACATCCAGCAGCTAACCCAGGTTCTCAGACTGCATCTGGCTCCGGGGGGGGGGGGGTCAGTACTACAGGGAGGGGCCACGCCTGGTTTCAAGAGTGATTAAAAGAATTTTAATGTCAGATGTAAAATAAAGAGGAAGGACAGTTCCTGGTCCAGGAAAAGCCAGGCCTTTTGAACCAGCTGTAGATGGTGGACTGTTTCTGACTGAGACAGGTAGTGCATGATGTTTCCATGGTGACCATGACGCTGATGACCCCATGACCTTTGCTCTGTCGCCGTCCTAAGGACAAACTGTCCCGACTCTGAGACCAGGGGAACCAACAGGATGTAGTTTGGATTTCTGAACAGGCCCACAGGGCCCTGGACCCGGGGCCCAAGAGGTCCAGGGGGTCTGTGGGCTCCGGGGCCTCCAGGGGCCTGAGCCGCCGTTTGAACTGACTGTGTGATGTATGGTCTGAGTCTCGTGTCTTTTTCAGCCTGGGGGCCTTGCTCCTATGTTTAAGGGGCAGGGTCTCTTGTGACAGATGTGTGTGTCCAGGGGCCTGTTGCCTCATCATCCGACACTCGACGAGTCCAGAGTATGTGTTGAAGTTGTGGTCTGCTGTGTGTAACGTTTCTTGGCCACGTACCAACTGTTTACTGCGTGTGTGTGTGTGTGTGTTTGTATGTGTGTGTTGTGGTTGCTAATCTCTTGGTGTCATGCATCAGCCGCTCAGTACCATCACTGAGAGAGGGAGGTAGTAGAGTGAGGTAGGGCGTCCCTGGCCGGCCTCAGACCACCAACCGTCCCCTGTTCATCTCCCTTTTCCTCTCTTGGCCTTTTTTCTCTGGGTCCGGAAAACCAGAAGCCTCCTGCGTTGCTCAACATCGGCCTCCAGCAGGCAGCCTGAGGTGGTGGTGGGGGGGTAGATTCAGACCAGTGATACCAGCGTGCTGCCTTCACTGTCAGCCATAAAGCTGGTGAATAGGCTGATGAATCCACAGATGAATCCAAAGAGGACCCCCCCCCCCCCCAGCTCTGCAGCTTTTTGCTCTTTTAGCTCCTGTTTTTGGTTTTTCTATGTCCAATCTGGTTCAGTCTCATTGTGATTTATTCTGTTTCCTGTTTGTTCTGCTGGAGCAAAGATGCCAAAAAAAAGTTTTAAGAGATAAACATAAGCTGAGACCTTCAGGTGTTATTAATACACACAGCAGCTCACACAAATCTTGAACCTCCTCCCACCCCCCTGATTTTCATGGCTGCAGGTAAGAGCAGGACCACTGAAGTCACAGCCTGTGTGAGCTGGGGGTGTTTCTCTTGAATCTACCAGAGAGGGAACTGTATACTGTATCAGACGAGAGCAGCTCCTGAGGGACCCGTCACTTATTAAGTGTGACCTTAAAGAGCCCCCATCGCCCCCCATGAGACCTCGCTTTGTTTTAACCGTGTGGTTTCATGTGACACTGACCGATGGTGTGACTGCAGCAACGCTTCACTTCTGTCTGATCTGAGGATGTTGCCTTTTTCACAAATCTGTTTTTTATCTTTAGTGTTTTTCAATGTGTCTCTCATCATGAGCAGGATTCAGTTCCATGATGATACTGGGGCTATTTTTCATGTTGGGTAACTGTCAACACTCGTGCTCAGCTTAAGAGAACTGACGCAGTTTTAAAGTTTTTCTCAACAACTTTTTATTCGGCCCCGTCAGATACAAATAGAGCTAATGCACAGACACGACTATTTTCCCAAAAAATCAAATATGAAATATTCACCTATGCAAGTCAAATGGGACAGAGCCTCAGCCTGAAGGATGGAGAGGAGGAGGAATAAAGGAGTGAAAAACTGAAGAAAAATCCAAGAAAAGAAAGCATTTTTCATGCAGAAAAGCAATTAATTAAAAACATTTTTAAAAAATAAGAAGACACAGAGGAGGAGAAGGAGGAGGAGCAGGAGGAGGAGGAAGAAGAAGAGGAGGAGGAGGAGGAGCAAGAGGAATAGGAGCAAGAGCAGAAGGAGGAGGAGGTCAAGCAGGAGGAGGAGGAGGAGGAGGAGTAGTAGGAGGAGGAGGTGGAGGTAAATCAGGAGGAAGAGGAGGAGCAGGAAGAGGAGGAAGAAGATGAGGAGGAGCAGGAGGACTAGGAGCAAAAGGGGGAGGAGGTGGAGGAGGAAGAGAAGGGGAGCAGAAGGAGGAGGGACAGGAGAAGGAGGAGTTGGAGGAGGAGGAAGAGGAGATGGAGGAGCAGGAGGAGTAGGACGAAGAGGAGGAGGAGGAGGAAGTTGAAGTAGAAGAGGAGGAGGAGGAGGAGGAGAAGGAGGAAGAGGAGGGGGAGGAGCAGGAGAAAGAGGAGCAAGAGGAAGAGGAGGTGCAGAGGTCACAGGCCAGTATTTGACTGAAGGACTGAAGGAATAAAAGTGGCCTCCTCAGTGGGAGGGACCAGGCTGGGCTGCCTAGTCTCTGATTGGTCGCCTCTTTTGCTCTTCTTGTTCTTATTGGTCACTTTGCGTTTCCTGGTTTGGATTCTGTCTTTCTTCATCGTCAGCGGTCGGTTCACCTGATACACGATGAAGGATTCAGTTAAAGTACTCGTGTACTGTAGTAACAGTAGCTGTGGTAGTACATGATATAGTCTGTAGTAGAGTTTGCTGTACCTGGTGTAGTTTGTAGTAAAGCCCACAGGCGTTGCAGACTGGCTCTCCTGCAGCGTTTCTCCTCCACAGTGTCGTCGTTTCTGTGCCACAGTTTACACACTGAGTTCCTTTTCTCTGGGTCCCAGCCTGAAAACACACAAACGCTTTGATCAGGTTCAGTAAAAACCTTCTTTTCTGTCAAATATCTCCTCCTCTGTGTCCAGCACAAATTTAGCCTAGCTTAACACAGAGACTGTTAGCAGGGGCAAAATGTTAGCATAGCTTAATACAAAGACTGTCAGCAGGGGGGAACTGTTAGCATAGCTTGTCACAAAGACTAGTAGCAAGGGGGAACTGTTAGCATAGCTTAGCACAAAAACTGTTAGTTGGGGAGGCTGTTAGCGTAGCTTAGCACAATGACTGCGAGCAGGGGGGAACTGTTAGCATAGTTATAAGTCTGTCTCGGGTACATGTATGTGAATGACAAAGACCTGTGAACTGACGTTACTGCAAAAACGACCCATTAAAAGTAGAAGTCCTGCTCAGAAAATGTTGAGTTTGGAAAATGGACAATGGAAAGTACTAAAAGCAAAAATATGTCCCCTGTAACTATTGACACATTTATACATTGTGTCATGAGGTTATTATTATTACTCCTGCCTTCACAGGTGAGTAGAAATTTGCTATTTTTGTTGGCGGAAGTGGAGCTAATAACCTTCTGATCCACCATTAATTGACTGGCTTGTAAAAACTAAAAAAAAGCGAGCGACTTGATCACAGTCAGTCAGAGTGAAACCTTCACTCTGGGCCTCAAGTGAGAAACGGTCGTACGAACGGATTCGTTCACGAGTGGCACCAGCAGGTTGTTTAAGATTCTGAGCCTGAAAAGAGAGAAAGTTTCTTCACACACTCAAATCTGAGTTGGAATCAAACATGATATTTAAAGTGATTTAATCTCTCTCTCTCTATATATATTATATATCTATTTAATGCAAAATGAAGATCCTGTTCACCATATCATCATGATCATCATCAGCTGTCTTCGTACTTTTTTAGATTTTAGTATTTTCACTACAGCAGTCTCTACGTTTCAGCGGTCGTTATTTAAACCATTTCCGTCCTCTTGCCGCCTCAGGGTCTGTCTGTCCAGGACCATCCTCCGTTATAACACGACAGTTCAACATTACATGCTGCAGGCTGGGGTTAGTGACGAATGGCTTTGTTTTAGAAAGACATTTTTTAACGTCTAACTTCACGTGGCCTGCACCAGTTCCTCTTTGCATCTGCCCCAGTGCAGCTCTTCTCCGATGGCTCGTCCCTAACAGATGAATATTGAGATTTTCAAACAGTGCTGGTTCCTGTTATATGACCACTGACTCTGCTAAATTGGTTCTGTTGTTGTTTGCTGATTCCTGGCAGCAGACATGAAGCCCTGTAGGGTGAACCTCTTCTTTTAACTCTTCTGTGAGATTTTTGTGAATAAAACATTCCCACAAATGAAGCCGAGCTCCTCATGGACACGAGGGTTTCATCAGTCTGAAACGGTCGATTTATGATAAGTTTGTGTGTGAAGAGAGTTTGGTGAATCCAATGTGGACACTACTAACAAACTGCACAAAAATGTTCACATTGCTTGTCCAACCAAAAGTCCAAACCTCAAAATTATTAAAAAATAAATAAGGTAATTAAGAGGAAAAAGCATTAAATGGCCACGGTTGAGAAGCTGGGTGTAGATATTCTACCTGGGTGGGGGGGGTCAGGCAGTGGCATAGAGAAGAATGAATTCAAATAAACATCAGCGGGTTCTGGAGGCTGATGTCCTGCAGTCAGTCAGTCAGTCAGTCAGTCAGGTGACACTGAAAGAGTCTGGCTTCTACAAAGGGACCAAGATCTGAAGCAGACCTCAGAATCCACCGTGAACAGGTTCAAGAAACATCAGCTGAAGCCCCCCCCCCCCCCGACCTGAACATTACTGAAGCCTGCGTGTGTGTTCAGGTCAGACCAGTGCACCGTCTAACAGGCTCTGTTCAGACTCTACCTGGCATCAACCGACCTCAGGGGGACAGCTCTAATCCCATCCGTTCACACCTTGAAAGGACATGCGTCTACCTGCGTCTCGTGATCGGATCTCACCTCCTACTCTGTCTTGCAATAAAGTCCTGCGGCGTTTCTGTCTGTAAGTGTGAAGCTCACCGTTCTCCTCTTCGGCCTCAGCAGCGGTCTGTTGCTGGTTTTCTGTTGGAGGCTGCAGGTGTTGCACAGGTGATGACCAACTGTGTCTCTTCTCCACAGGGGGGCACTATTCGTCCCGCAGCTCACACACTCGCGCTGATCTGAACGAACACACCGACAAAAACGTCAAACATCCTCCCACGCAGGGCGGACAGCTACGGCTAAGACAGATGGGTAGAAAAACCTCACCTGGCAGACCGCTCCGCCCCCATGGCAGACTCCCAGGTAACACCCAATCGACAGATGAGGAGGAGAAGGGGTAAAGGTTGCCATAGTAACTGTCCCATCCAGGTGTTGGGGGGAAGATGCAGGTGGGGGGCGTGGTCGGAGCAGGGTTACCATATAAGGATAAGGAAGGAGGTGGCGGGGTATAAGCAGAGGTCGGTGCTTGACGGCCCGAGTTGTCCAACCAGTGACAGGGACGGATGCTCTGGTGACTGGCATCATGGGACATGATTGGTGCTTGGAGGAGGCTGTGCGAAGGGGTGGGGCTAAGCTGCGAGGAGGGACCGTCCTGGTGCTGCTTTAAAGACAAGTAAAATGTGATCATGAAAACTGACAGATAATCAACATGAGGTGTGATGTGGTCCCTCCCTCTGACCCTGGTCTGCACTCTGTAGCTGAGTTCTGGATCAGTTCTGGTTAAACTGGATAGGAGAACATTCAGATGTCTGGCCTGCTGCATATAAGAGCATCGGTCTTTGAGTGTCTCCAGGGACAGAGACTGATCCATGTTAGCATCTGAGACGATAAACAGCAGATCTGATGTCATACCCCATATGAGCCGTGAGGTTTCGGCTCAGGGTGGGTCCTGGAGAATCTAACTTTTTGTTAAGTTTCTCTCTCTGAGTCTTAGAACCTGTGTCTGAAACTCCTGTTTGGGAAACAGGGCCATGAGAACCTGAAGGTTGTCAGCACCAATTTTGAAAAAGATGACTTTGCTCCTGATGACAAGACCATGGGTAGTAGCTCACTGTACAGATTGAAAAGTAACAGCCCTAAAATTGACCCTTGGGGAACCCCGCCCGTTATTCTGGAATGCTTAGAGAAATTATCATCACTTTCTACAAAAGCTCTCCATCAGACACGTACGAGGAAAGAACAGTTCCAGACAGTCCAATGCGATCCCTCAGACTATTTTAAAGAGTTTGGAGATCAGCTGTGTTAAAAACATCGCTAAGGTCAATCAGTACCAAAACCGAAAAAGGTTCATAGTTATCTAGGTTTAACCTGATACCATCAACTGCTTTTACCAGGCTGTCTGTTCTATGTTGAGCCTCAAAACCAAACTGAAACATTTTTAACTTACTGTTTGTGTAAAGAAAATGATTTAATTGTGTGTAAACCAGTTTCCCTCAAAACTTACTTAAAAGTGGAGGATTGCTCTGTAGTTGCTGAGTGTCGACGGATCTTGAGAACTTGTTTTTTTTTTTTTTAAAGGATGCTTAACAGGCGCAGTCTCAAATGCTGTGGGGAAACACCCAGCTGCAGAAAGTGATTGATAATCATTAGGACTTCCTCAGACACAGAATTAAGATTGCTTTTAAAAAGGAGGAAGGAACTGGGTCAAGAGTACAAGAGGGAGACTTTGTTTTGTTACTTTGTGTCTGAGCATTTCAGCATCAACCAGGTCAAAATTGTCCAGCGTGGCCTCACACTGTAAAGGTTGAAGTATGTGGGGAAAATACCATTAAAATAGATATTAGATGGGGAAAGTGTTGAGAAGTTAAGAGTCTGACCTGAATCAGAAGGTAAAAGTATGTCAGAGGTTTGCATCCACAGAACTAGAACCCTGAACAGTCCTCGTTGATGACCTGGAGCGGAGACATTTAACACAGCTGAAAAAAATTGAAGGGAACCAGTGGATGTCAGGTCCAGAGGGCTGAAGGGACCCGGTGCTGGCTTTCACCACCACAGAGGTTTAGTGACAGCACTGTGAAGTCATTTGAATTGGTTTTGATGTGTCTGATCGAGTTGTCGTTTCAGCAAACGATCAGCTGGATGTGAACGGTCTGACATCATCACCGTGCCTCCGAGGAGGCAGAAGATAAAAAGCAACGCCAATGGGAGAAAGAGTAATAGCTCTCTCTAATCACACAGGGTCTCTACTCTCTTAACTGAACAAACCAAGTTAAATGATTAGTTAAAGAAAGACACTGAGGGTAAAACCATCTTAAAATCCCCAGATCTCCTCCGAACCCACTGCTGTTTGAAAGACACACCACCAGCCCAGAGTCAGGGCAGCGCTGGGGCTCGGCGTGTTTCCTCTGAGCTGCAGCAGGAACCAGGCAGAAAACGAGGGAGAAGCTGTGAACTGCAGCGATAGCAATACTCACGGAGGTCGACGAGCTGCTCTGAGCCTCTGTTTACTTCAGCCTGACTGAACAGAATCTGACTGTTGGTCTGAGGTGACAGAGAGGAGGAGGAGGAGAAAGAGGAAGTGTGGGAGGTGAAAGAGGTTTGGGCTTGGTTCCTTTTCAGTGTTTAACAAGTGAAACCATATGAACCGAACTGATTCACTTTTTGTCGTATTGATTATTCGATCATTACATAATTTTATTTTCATCTGTAGTGCTTTTACACAAACCCCCGTGTCCCAGTTACGATCTGGTTTTTGGTTATGAATTGGTTTCTGAACTGAGCACACCAGATTATCATGATGACATGAGTCTGGATTTGTTTTGTTTTTTTTAAACTGGTTTGGAACAAAACCTTTTAGGGTGAAACCAATAGATGGGTTTTAATCATATTAACCATTTTCCAGCAAAGAGAGTTCTGCAATTAATGATTTACTGAGTTTTATTTTCCTCATTTAAATGTTACAGTAAATAATCAGAACCTCTGTCTAGGTCTTTTTTCTCTCAGTATCTGAAACCACGTTTGAATAAAGGCAACTTTTCATTAAAATGATAACAGATAATAAATGATTTCTCAAAAACCTGCATCTTCTTAACTAAAATCCCATCTGTATTCACACAGTGTTATCATAAATATAAGAAAGTGACTGATCTGCTCTTGGTCTCCTGGTCCTGATCCAGCTAAGCGTCAACAGGCCTGCACCTTTACCGTGGGTTGTGGTTTAAGGACCTGTTGCTATGACAACAGGTCCAGATGAATTTCTAAATCAGGCTCAAAGAGCCAAAAGGTCCAGTCAAATCTTCAACTGGCTGATCTGGATTACTCTGTGACCTGCATATAAAGAGCAGGGTCCTCGATACTGGAGATGTAACGTTCAGCTGACGTTCATCTAACGTTCAGCTCCATCGTGAACCTCCACAGTGAGACATCCCATAATACTCCCTTCTCACAGCAGCCTCCGTCACACACTCGGTTTTGGTGATCTCATTGTTAAACTGATCTTATTAATCTTATATTTTATCCTGGTCTCATGTATTGTTCTCACTGAGAGATCTGAACTGCTGCTGCACAAGCTCAGGTTGAATTTATTGAAAGTTGTTTCAGTAGGAAACAGACAATAAATAAAATCAAATTCAGTTAAATAAAATCAATAAAATCAACTGATAAATATGAATAACAGCAGAGAGAAAGGTGATTGGTCAGTTCATCTGTTTGTTTGTTTGTTTAGAGGCAGGAGGCATGTCCCTGTAGCAGCGCAGGGTCTACCACGCTGTCCTGAAGGGGTAGGTCCACAGAAAAGTCAGTGGGCGGAGCCTGCAGGCGCTGGCGGGGGGGTCGGCCCCCCCTCTCAGGGATGGGCAGCTCTGAATGGTGAGCAGGAAGGGGAGAGGAGAAGAAGTATGGATGGAGGAGAGCCTGCAAAGAGGACGAGAGCAGAGGGGGAATATCAATCAATATGCTGATCAATCAATCATTAACAAAGCCAGGTGCTTCTCTCAGTCCAACTCAACTGAGTACAGAACTGGTACGGTTTTATCTCAACGCTGCAGCTGCTTAACAGTAAAATCACTCTTTAAGGCTGAAGCTGGAACGTCAACGTTCCATTTTCAGTGCTCCACCTCAAACACTGGACGTCTGACAGAACACATCCTCCAGTTTCACTCAGTCCAGCATTTAGTCAGGCCCCAGAGTGGCTCACACCTCCAGCTGCAGCTGCATTTTCTTCATGTCAAGCTGCTGATAAACTTGATTTTAACTGGAAACTGACGCTACAGTTCAGGACATGAGCTGAAGATGGAACCGGGTCAGAACTGACCGTCAGCAGGTTTATATCATCACAACGCAGTCAGAGAGTTTGGAGGAGGTGTCCAGCTGAGGAACCATCCACCATGTCTCCGGCGCCATTTTCTTCTTATAATTGACAACACTGTCTCTGTGGTTTCTGTTTTTCATATATGCAGAAGTGGAAGTTCACAATAATCTGATTTTGTCCAGGGATTATTTGACCCTAATCTGCCCTCTAGTGAGTATAAATTTGTGTCCAGAAGCCTGGGACCACTTTCCCTTATTTATACTTTACAGATATAACTACACTGATTGTGTAATCAACTATGAGTCACACTGCAGCTAGAGCTGAAACGATTTGTCGATTAATCAATTGGTTGATCTACTTTGATACTATTCAAATTATCAGTCAAATGTCTTAGTCACTTTCAAAAAAATGTCAACCACTTTCTAGTTCTGGCTCTGAAAATGTCAGGAATTCCTGCTTTTCTCTGTTTTATATCAAAACAGAATGAATATCTTTGGACTGTTGGTCAAACAATGTCCCGTCTCTAGGGCTTTAGAAAATCCTGATGGATATTTCTCACTTTTATCTAGAAGTTTGTAAAGCAAACGATTCATCGCTTAAACGAGAAAATAAACAGCAGCTACAACTAACAATTCTTTTCATTACTGATTGATCGACTAATTATTAATTATTATTCATTTAATCTATCAAATATCTGAAAGCTGTGAAAAATTTGTTTCTGGAGTCATCAATAAAATCACTCAAACAGAAAAGAGGAGGGGACCTCAGATCAATCCCTGAGGAACTCCACCCTCTGGTCATACAGATCTGTTTCCTACCTTTCTAGCTGAGCAGCGCTGTTTTGACGGATACACCAGAAACTTGTAGAGCAGTTCGACGGCCTGAGGGGACGTGTCAGGGACGATCTCCTCCAATGGGATCGCTGGATTCTCCCTAAAGGTGATTTTATTGTAATCTGGTAACTCCACCATCTCCTGGAGAGAGACACAGAGTGGGAGCATTACCACACTGTGATTCTGTCTCTTCTCTCACAGATCTACTTCTACTGGAAAAGATTTTTAAGAAGCCAAGTCCACCTTTAAGGTATAGCTTTTAAGAGACCTTTCAATTTTCTGATGGCTATATATGTGTATATAATGGCTATATATACTATAGTTATACTAACAGGGCTGATAATATTACTAATAGAACTAAATGAAATGGTAACAGTAGTAATCATAATAATTAAAGCAGTGGGTGTTGATCAGGATCATGGGGCAGTAGATGGTTCTACAGTCCTGGATCCAGACTCTGATCCAGACTCTGATCCAGACACTGGAGCATCAGAGCCAGAAGAACCTGCGGGAATCAACAGAAGGAGAGAAGAGAGAGATACAGGAAGAGGAGGAGAGAAGAAAGAGACAAGGAAGAAGAGGAGGAGAGAGGAGAGGAGAGAGATGAGGAAGAGGAGGAGAGAAGAGAGACAAGAAAATACAAAACTACAGGAGAGAGGAAGGACAGTCAGTAATGAGCATTTTTTAGGTGTTAATCAGACAGGGAGAGGAGGAGGCAATGGAAAGGGAAGCCTGGTGCATCATGGGAAGTCCCCCGTCAGTCTGGGCCTATAGCAGCATAGTGAGGTGATGGCTCGAGCTAATGCTGAGCCAGTTCTAACCGTAAGCTTTATCAAAGAGGAAGGATTTAAGCCACCTCTGCCTCCTGGATCCAAACTGGAAGATGGTTCCACAGCAGAGGAACCTGATAATTGAAAGCTCTGCCTCCTGTTCTACTATTGGAGACTTTAGGAACCACAAGTAGGTTTGTGTTCTGGGAAGTGTATGGATCCCAGTGTGATATGTGATATGATATGATCAATTATAATCCCAGCTGAAATTGTAATCACCATGTTACTAAGCTTGTTTAATGTAGCTTTTATCAATTTAAGAACATTGCAAAGATTCAACTGATGCTCAGTTTCTATGAGTCTAGAACTAAGAACTAATTTTAGGAGGTAAATCCAGCCACAACAGAACTGTCGAGTACTTATGTGTGTGCGTGTGTGTATGTGTCTTACAGGCCAGCTTTCCTGTGTTGGTGTTCCTAGAACTCTGAGGACACAGCAGAGCTGTTCAATGTCGTTCTCCCCAGGAAACAGAGGAGAGGAGTTTAGCAGCTCCCCGAAAATACAGCCCACCGCCCTGAAACACACATTTAAATACTTTACCTTAAATCCGCCAGTTACCTTAGCAAAGTCCGAAGGACTCAAATATTTACAGTCAAATTCATTTTTTGTCATGAGGGAAATGGAAATGCGTCCTGCCATGCAGATTTTCACCTGCTGCTGATTCCTGTATTAAACCTGCCAACATTAGTTTGTGATCGTGTCCAGTAACCCTCGTCTACATTCATGTCCGAGCTCACCGACTGATTATGGATCAGGTGATGACTCACAGACCCAGTATAACATGTCATCAGCACTGCAGTCCTACAGCTGTGGCTTCAGACTGCCCCCTACTGCTCAGGTCTGAGCACTACACAGCGCTCATCAGCCATTTATAAAGGAAAAATATAAAATCAAGCTCATTGAAGTTGAAATAGGAGACAAGCTCACAGAACAGAACAAGAAATAGAACGTCTCAGTGTTTGTGAAGATAATGTGGACTACACCACGCGTTGACAGGTACCAATTAAAATGACTGGCCAATGTTTGGTCAGTTGGAGACAGGTACATAGGTATGAGTCATAGTAGTTATTTTAGCAGCAGCAGTAGGTCTGAAGTAGTAGTGAGTATTTTCAGTATTAAGTTGAGAAGTAGTTGTAGTTTTCTCACCACAGGTCGACTCCCTCATCGTATTTTCTGGCCCCGTACAACAACTCAGGAGCTCTGTACCACCTGAACAAACACACATACACACACACACACACACACACACACACACACACACACACACACACACACACACACACACACAGCTGATACGGTCTGCAGTTTCTCTGCCCCTCAGTGATGTCAGTTTGGTGCTAAATGACTCACCTGGTGGCCACCTGGTGGCTGTACAGCCGCTCCCCCTGCTCACTGAACAGTCTGGCCAGACCGAAGTCTGCGATCTTCAGGTGACCCGAGGAGCTGATGAGGAGGTTGGCTGGCTTCAGGTCCTACACACACACCCACACACACACCCACACACACACACGCGTGCACACACACACACACACACACACACACACACACACACATACACACACACAAGTACATACATACACACACACAAAATCTCTAAAGTTAAAATTACATATCTGTCAGTGAATCAACTAATCAAACAAAACCAGGTCCAAACCCAGTATATGGCTAAACCACCTACAGTCCACTGTAAAATACTTCTTTCAATGGAAAGTAGCTAAAACCTGCTGGAAAAGTCACTAAATGATGTAACATAACTTACCCAGGACATCGATGCGTTGTCTTTGTATTCTGCCTTGTGTCAGAATGTTTCAGCTATTTATCTGTTTTTTCATTCTCTCCTTCACTCTGTCTTCACATATACAGTAATTTAATGCAGCTGAATTTCCAGTAAAGCTGATCTCATTTACATGTTTCTCTGTTTCTGTTGTCAGACAAAGGAACAAAGATGAAACAGTGACTGAAATGTGGCCCATTAAGACGACGTGTTAACCAGCAGCCACTTCCTGCAGCTAAAATCCTGATTTTAGGATGACGTCGTCTGAAAGAATCACCAGACACATGAGTTAAAGATGATGGCCGAGCTGAGATTTCGAGTGTATTTACCTATGAAATGATCAGTCAGACAGAGGCTCATTCATGCCTATGTCAAATATTTGTTTAGAGATAAATTCATGTGATATACGTCCTGTTTTAGACAACGTATACACTGAAAGTAATTATAATGATTCCTGAATGATGTTAACATTTTCTGGAGTCAATCTACTCGTGTGTATATGGAAGAGAATGGCAAAAATATGGTTAAAGAAAGAGACTCTGGTGATGCTTGGAACAAACCTAAATTATGAGCATACACCGATCAGCATTAAAACCAGGTGCGTTAGTATGATTCAGAAACCAACTAACGACAGAGCAACTGGACACACACACACACACACACACACACTAAGGTCGCCCAGCAAAATGTCAAAGTAAAAACAGAAGCTACGTCCTCAAGTGTGTTACAGAGGAGACAGATAGAACCCTCTTACCCGGTGCATGATGTTGTTGTGATGCAGGAAGGCAACGCCCTTCAGCAGCATCATCATGTAACCTTTGACCTGGGCTGGGGTCAGAGGTCGCTGGGAGTTCCTGATGACCTCAGACAGGTCAGACAGCATGAAGTCAAACACCAGGACAAAGCCCGTACCGTGAGGGAAGACGTTCTTCAGCTTCACCACCTGAGGAGTAGGATGGGGAGGGGTGAGCCTAAAGCTGACTTGTGAACTGTGACCTGGGACCCGACATCCCCTGGTACTCACATACTGATTGTCCTCGATCTCCTGCAGGGCCTTGATCTCCCTCAGAGCCTGGTTGGGGATGCCGTCCTCTAGCCTCCTCAGAGCCACTTTCTTTAGAGCCACCGTCTCCCCTTTCTGACAGACAATCAACAGGTCATAATCAATACAGTCACTATTGATAAACCAACGCACTGAAACATGTGGACAGATCAATCATCTGTGAGACAGAAACTATTTGGCGTGAGCACTCAGTCATGACAGTTACATGTGTGTGTCTATCTCGGTCTGTCTGTTTCTCTGTCTGTCCCTCTCAGCCTGTCTCTCTCTGTCTGTCACTCTTTCTCTGTCTGTCTATCTCTCTCTGTCTGTTCATCTGTCTGTCTGTCTGTCTTTCTCCATCTGTCTGTGTGTGTGTCTGTCTGACTGACTGTTGTTCAGCTGGTAACATGCTGTTGTCACTGACTTCCAGAGCATTCCTGCTGAGTCTGGAGGAAATGTTGAGGAGCTGTTACACAACAAGGAAAAAATCTCTTTTCAATCAGTAAAAAAAATCCGGCTGCAGCTACAGATTATTTTCATTTGTACTGGTGAAATCACACATTCACTTGACAAGGACCTGCACTGTTTGTAGGTTTGTCTCAGACTTAAGACTGTTTACCTAAAAAAATCCCCAAGCTGTGGAGACACTGTGACAAATCAGTTCCATATTTCCTGGATTTGTCCCTTAATTACAGAGGATTTTGAAACTGGAACATCTCATCCCACTTTTAACTTCACATTTGTTTAGTGATGTCTGTGATCGGTCTGGTTATGTTTCTCTCTTGAAAAGAGTTCTTGTTATACAGTAGTGTTCAAAATAATAGCAGTCCAATGTGACTAACCAGATTAATCACAGTTATTAGTATATTTTTTATTGCTACATGGCAAACGAGTTACCAGTAGGTGCAGTAGATTCTCTGAAAACAGACAAGACCCAGCATTCATGATATGCACGCTCTTAAGGCTGTGCAATTGGGCAATTAGTTGAAAGGGATGTGTTCAAAAAAATAGCAGTGTGGCATTCAATCAGTGAGGTCATCAATTTTGTGAAAAAACAGATGTTAATCAGGTGGCCCCTATTTAAGGATGAAGCCAGCACTTGTTGAACTTGCATTTCTCTTTGAAAGACTGAGGAAAATGGGTCGTTCAAGACAGAAGAACAGCGTACTTTGATTAAAAAGTTGATTGGAGAGAGGAAAACTTATAAAGAGGTGCAAAAAATTATAGGCTGTTCAGCTAAAATGATCTCCAATGCCTTAAAATGGAGAACAAAACCAGAGACACGTGGCAGAAAAAGAAAGACAACCATCAAAATGGATCAAAGAATAACCAGAATGGCAAAGGCTCAGCCAATGATCAGCTCCAGGATGATCAAAGACAGTCTGGAGTTACCTGTAAGCACTGTGACAGTTAGAAGACGTCTGTGTGAAGCTAATCTATTTACAAGAATCCCCCACAAAGTCCCTCTGTTAAAAAAAAGGCATGTGCAGAAGAGGTTACAATTTGCCAAAGAACACATCAACTGGCTTAAAGAGAAATGGAGGAACATTTTGTGGACTGATGAGAGTAAAAATGTTCTTTTTGGGTCCAAGGGCCGCAGACAGTTTGTGAGACGACCCCCAAACTCTGAATTCAAGCCACCGTACACAGTGAAGACAGTGAAGCATGGTGGTGCAAGCATCATGATATGGGCATGTTTCTCCTACTATGGTGTTGGGCCTATTTATCGCATACCAGGGATCATGGATCAGTTTGCATATGTCAAAATACTTGAAGAGGTCATGTTGCCTTATGCTGAAGAGGACATACCCTTAAAATGGGTGTTTCAACAAGACAATGACCCCAAACACACTAGTAAACGAGCAAAATCTTGGTTCCACACCAACAAAATTAATGTTATGGAGTGGCCAGCCCAATCCCCGGACCTTAATCCAATCGAGAACTTGTGGGGTGACATCAAAAATGCTGTTTCTGAACAAAACCAAGAAATGTAAATGAAGTGTGGAATGTTGTTAGAGAATCTTGGAGTGGAAAAACAGCTGAAAGGTGCCACAAGCTGGTTGACTCCATGCCACACAGATGTGAAGCAGTTATAAAAAACTGTGGTCATACAACTAAATATTAGTTTAGTGATTCACAGGATTGCTAAATCCTAGAAACAAAAAAGTTTGTGCAAAATTGTTTTGAGTTTGTAAAGTCAACGGAAGACACTGCTATTTTTTTGAACACACCCCTTTCAACTAATTGCCCAATTGCACAGCCTTAAGAGTGTACATATCATGAATGCTGGGTCTTGTTGGTTTTCAGAGAATCTACTGCACCTACTGGTTACTCGTTTGCCATGTAGCAATAAAAAATATACTAATAACAGTGATTAATCTGGTTAGTCACGTTGGACTGCTATTATTTTGAACACTACTGTATATCATCTAATAATCTGCTGATGATTTTCTCAATTAAAAATATTAGAAGCAAGTGAAAATTACAAATTATAATTTCCAGATACTTGGTTTTCTCCAGCCAAAAGTCCAAAACCAGACTGCGGTTTCCAAACATATTCTGTTTTAATCATATTAGATTAAATTAAGAAGCAAATTCTTGATTTCAGCGTCTGGAACCAGATGATGTTTTCGAATTTTTGCTTTAGAGACTAAACAGGACTGATGGTGAGTGAGGTTTGCTGTTGCTGTGGAGCAGTGACCTCGATGTGTTTGGCCTTGAAGACGATGCCGTGGGCTCCTTCTCCAATCCGACCCAGAATACTGTATTGCTCCATGTCTCACAATCGCCGCTCCGCACTGGATACAGGTCTGGGAGGGTCCGAGTCCTGACTGAACCGAGCCTCCGAGAACTGTCCTGCTGAGTATTTATATCCTTATTTAACTTCTTTTTAAAACAGCAGTTTGTTTCCACTACACTGTAACTTAATTTAATTCGCATGGAGTCAGAAGGACCTGTTGTGGTTTTCTTATTCTTCGTTAAATTCGGAGGAAAACAGATGTTTCCCAGATGTTGCTCTGCAACAGAGGTTCTATTAAATCCGTGCTCTGACTGATGTGCTCATGGAAACTGTAGAAAAAGTCTGACATGACTCGTAAATTATCCGTGAGACTGAAAACACCAGCGTGGCTCTTTATCGTAGTTTCAAGTTGATGAGCAGAAGCCGAAAAGCAGATAGACTGAAGCGAAACACGATCCCCGTTCACAAATCCGGTAATTTATTGATTCTTCCCTTATCGGTCCATTAAGACATAAAGTCAAGTTACGTTACTTAAACGATTTAATTAGGCCCTTTGTGAGTTCTAATTCGGCAACTAGACAACCGTATAGAAACGGACAAAGCTTCTTTTAGAGAAGAAAAACCGACAGCTCCCAAACCGAGCCAGATAACGGTCAGGGAACGTTGTCCTGGTAACTCACTGGCTAAGCTAACACGGCTAAAGCTCAACATTCAACAACACGTATCGTTTCTGTTCTAAACTGCTGCTGCCAACGCACCTAATTTGTCCAACAGAAACCGAAGAGACGCAAGGTTGCGTGTTTTATAAAACACACGCTCGTTCTCCTACAGAAAGATTTTAAACAAACGTTAGTGCTCAACGAGCTAGCGTTAGCTACAGGGCTGCCGGCGGCCCGCCATGTTTGTTTACGGTGACGTCACGAGAGCAGTCCAGCTACAGAGCCGGAGCAGGTAGAAGAGGCTCACCTGTCGGTCGGTCGGCTTTAAGACACAGAAAAAGTCTTCACTTGAAACCACTGGACTAACTTAGTATGAACAAATTAGTATGTCTTTTGATATAGTTTTACCTGAGCCCAATATTTTATCTGTGGGTCTCTGATACACCTGTAGGGGTCTGGTGCCACTAGACCTTTATACACCGAGCCTTTTAGAAACTTAAGCAGTGTTTAAATGTCTTCACTTATAATAACAAAAATGTAACTAATCGTATTATTTTTTACAGGCTGTCATCGACCTGTTTGAGCCCAACATGACAATACTCTGTAACTGACACTTAGAAACCTTTTATTTTACCCATTTAAACATCTTAAGACAGGCTTTAAATTTTTGGACAGATTTAATAGAGTAACCAGAAAAATTCTGATCAAGTAACACACCTGAGGATGTCACTGAGCTCTGGCCTTTTACTTTAACTGTAGTTCAGGTTGACATTTAAAAATTCATCAGCAGCAAGTTTACTCTTTGATTGAGCATTACCTTTGATTTTCACATTATCATTATCAGATGCAGTGAAAAAAAGCATTAATTCAATAACAAAATTGATATAACGTCACCTAATTACACGTGTTCTGATATTAACACTTCTCAATCGAAGCAGTTACCTTAGGAGTGCCTTTATTCTATTTACCCTAGTTCTGTGGCAACACCTGCTTGCTGCTTTTATTTTGAAAGCTGGATGTCCTGTTTCGGCCACAGGTCTTCCACTTCCGGCTTAGAGAGGCGTGTTTACATGCGGTCTCGTCCCGCTAATCTGACCGTGCGTTGTTCGATGCTGAGTCAGAAACTGGACCAGTACCACCAGTGAGAGCTTGAGCAGGTTTACAGGTGCCGGGTCCCCTCGAACCACGGACGGTAGTTTGATTTTTAAGGAGAAAACGGTGAAGATGTCTCTGCCCGCTAATGCTAATGCTACTGCTAACGTAGATCAGAAGGTCTTGCAGTATGAAAACTTCATCAACGAGGTTCTGAAGAGAGATTTACAGTAAGAAATATGAACCGGCATTTTTTTGGTAGTACAGTCTGAGTCATTCACGCAGAACTCGCAGGTGTGGTTCTAGGTTCTCTGAGTGCAAAGGAACAGTCTCTTTCCAAAACCTAAGCTCCACTCTCCTCTAGTTTACCTGTGTGGAACCAGATCTGAGGGACAGGTGTTCAGACCTGGACCCGAATCTGTCAAACCATAGAATAAAAACTGCTGGTCAAACTTGAGCTTCAGCGTCTGTTAGGAGAGTGACGATAATAATAATAGTAATAATAATGATACAGTAAATTTTCACGACATATTTTGAAGAGCTAATTACTGTGCAGTATTAAGAAAAACAACAGAAAAATACACATGCAAAATTGCAATAACAATAATAATCCTCATCATCATTAGCTGATGCAGGATCATTAAGTACAGTGGTTTTGGTCTTATATTAATATTGATGGGATGTTACAGCACTTTTCTCTTTTTAGTCATTTAAATGCTGCAAATAAAACAACAATAAATCTTGGGCGATGTGATTCAGTATTGAATTTTTGGTTTTGAGGGAACTGAGTCATACTGAGGTGTGTGTCTGTGTGTGTGTATGTGTCTGTTTGTGTGTAATTTTTCACAGGAAGGTGTTGGAGCAGAGAGATCTGGTTTATGAGAAGATCTCTCAGTACCTGCAGCTGAGGAACACCATACAGAGTGTGCAGGTACGCACACACAAATAAAGCAAAAGAAATTCCATGAAAAAATTGTATCTTTTACAGATGTGGCCTTTTGGTTCATAGAAGAAGAAATTATATACACATTGTTTTTAAAAACAAAATGGATTCATTCTGTAAAAAACTGTGGATTTATAAGTGTAGGTTCCATTGAGAGGATTTGTCAAATGAAAACAGCCACAGTCCTTTTTCTGAAAATCAGTCTAAGCAAAGGTTACTTTTTTTTTTAATTTGAAAAAAATTGCAGAAATAAACAATAAGCAGAGATTTTCTCAATTAGTTGAATAGAATTTGGTCCATAAAAAATCATTATATGGCAGAAAAATTGCAGTTTCCCAGACCTCAGGGTTAATCTCAGGATGTCAGATGTCCACTTGCCCAAAACACTCAGAGTACAGTAAAATGGAGAAAACTGAAAATCTTAAGATTGGAGCAGTTGGAACAAGCAGATTTTCTAATGTCATGACTCTTAGTTTAGTCACAGCGCGGAAGTCAGAAACACAATCTATTTAAACACGGATGAGTCACTGTGATGTCACTGTTTGTGTGCGTGTGTGTTCCTGCAGGAGTCAGGCTCTCAGCAGTTGAAGACAGATGTGGATCTGGGCTGTAACTTCTACGTCCAGGCTCAAGTGTAAGCTGCTGATATCCTCATCGATCACCCTAATAGGCCCATCAATACTGATCATTACAAACCTTAAACCGGATCATATCACCAGAGCTGCACACGTATTACTAGATCAGCAGAAGGACAAAAGGAAGAGTTTTCCTCCCCTCAGACATTTTTTTTTCTTTTTTTAATTGAATCACTGCAGAATGACAAGTGGATGAATTTTCCAAGGCTTTTAATCTTCTTCCCGTTAACGCCAACAGAAGATTCAAAGCCTAAGATCATAGTGCAGCTTGACAGCTGCTTTAGTTTCATAAGTAAATATAAAGACCTGGGTGTTAAAGAAGCGATGGACTGAGTAGATGTTATTGTGCTCGTGTGCTTTTCCCCTCAGCATCTGTCAGATTTGAAAAAACAAGACAGAAATGTCCTATTGTTTTTGAAAATGCAGTAAAGCCTGAGAGGTCTTGAACCCCGTCCTCTGTCCCTGTCCCTGTCCCTGTCAGGGAGGACTCGTCCAGGATCTTCGTGGCGGTGGGCTATGGTTTCTTCGTGGAGATGAATCACGAGGAAGCCCTGAGATTCATCGACAGGAAGACGAGTCAGCTCACAGCGTCAGTTCATCCCCTCAGTCTGTCAGCATTAGTAGTTTTCTTCTGAGGTTTTCTATCTGCAGATCTCTTGCATCATTTTATATCTGACATTTTTTGGATCTTTGGAAACTTTGAGATCTCCACAATAAACAAATTTCTGTGAGTTTGAACAAATAAAGACAGATAGATGAAGCCCCTGATATCCAGAAAATTTGAGTTGCAGTTGCCTGTTAGCTCGGCGCTAGAATTGTCCATTGTTATGATTTAGAGATGCTAACCACGCAAATGTTGTGTGTTTCAGCTTCACGGAGCAGCTCACCAAAGACTCTGCCAAAATAAAAGCCAACATTCGCATGGTGCTGGAGGTTAGTTTGCATTTTCCAAACACTACTGATGTTTTATCTTCTTCTGTTTCATACACCACTGATCAGTTTCTACATAGAATATTTATTGATTATCAATTTAATATCATCTAATTATGTTTCAGAGCTTCATCTACCGGTCTACATCTTTGATTAATCCACCAATCCTTTTCAAATTTACTAATCATTTTGACTCTGAAGGTCAATGAACAAAAACAAAAATTAATGTATTAATGTTTGAATTTCATTTTTCAGATATTTTCCAAATATCTTTTGGTCATTTTTTTTAATTTGATATTTCCCTGACATTTCACAGATATTTTTCAGTTGCACTGATATTTTTCCAGTGTTTTAGACTCTCTTTTATGACTCATATTTCTCAGCAGCAGTCGTTGTGTGTGAAGGTTACTAAGCTTTGGAGAAGCGTCTTAGTTTCACCACAAATTGGACAGGTCAAAAGTCCTGTGTTCCTGCAGGAACAGCTTTTAGAGTCTGATTTTCAGGCCCAGCCAGCACACTTTATTAATTCCTGTGAGGAGACTCCTCCTCAGGTACCAGCCCCAGCAGCTGCTGCCTTGCTCAGTGGCAGTTTGGCAGCACTGCCTAACTTCCCAAGGCCAGAGTGTGAGACTTAATTAGGCAACATTTAACCAGTTCAGTCAATCATCTAACTAAGTATTGATAATATTGATGATCAGTTAATGAACCAACCCTTCCAGGAAGGAACATCAGCTTTGAGTAAGATGTGAGCTGGAGGCTGTGGCTTGTTTTTATGGATCTTCAGGTGTGTTTTCTATCAAATGAGAAATCTGATTGGCTTCTTTCTTCTCCTCCTCCTCCTCCTCAGGGTCTGAGAGAGCTGCAGGGACTGACCGACCTGCCAGACAGCAGAAGAAGAGAAGTTTTCTAGACTTTTCCAGGTGTTGGTTGACTGTAGGACAGTTCAGGATCTGATCACTACACAGAACCAGGATCCAACACAGCAGTTTGTAGAGCCCTGCTCAGACAGGATGAACATCGGGTGGGGGTCTTCACTGTGTTCCTCATGGTCCATGACAACATTTTAACCCTGGTGAAATGACAGGATCGGCTCTGGACATTCAGCAGGATAGAGACCAAACAGACAGATGCCTCCGTGGGGCGGGGCGGGGTGGGGTGGGAGGTTGCTGGAACCAGAAGGATGAATGCTGTTTTGGCGGCACATATGGCGACTATCCTTGTACTTTTGGACATGTATTCTGAGCTGAATAATATTTCCTTATTTGTTTCCAGTTTTAATAAAGAGAAAATGCTGTTCAAAAGGTGTGATGTGATAAATATAAGAAAATGCTGTGCAGTGGAGTCGTAATAAAACCACGAGTGATCAGAGATGCTTGGTCAACAACACAGAGCCTGTTGCCATGGAAACTGGATGCTAAATAGAGGCAGTGGCATAGAGAAGCCGAGAGATGACTCTTGAAATAGACTTGCACACATAAACACCTGCAGCGGATTCATAGTCAGAACCGGTCTGAGTCCTGTCAGCAGCTAAAGGGTGAAAGGGTTCACCTCTCTTTTTTTACTTGTATTTCTTTGTTTTCCTTATATTCTTTGGTTGTTTCACTTTTTTGTCTAAGATTTTACTGATATTTTTCAGATAATTAAAAAGTTTTTTGAATATTGAACTAATGTTATTTAAATATATTTTTACAAGTCATCACTACAATTTGACTAGTTTGAGTTAGAATTACAAATAGTAGGAATTCACATCAATTCAAGATGTCTCAAAATAGATTTTAATGAGTCAAATCCTTTTCAGATGATGACATTGAAATCACAAGGATGAATGATAATCAAAGTTATGAGTTACAAAGGTATCTGTGAATACAATTTAACAAGTCAGAATGACACTTTGCAAAAATCCAGATTCATGACATTAAATGTGAAGTAAAATCAATAAATAGCTGCTGTTTGTAACTTCATGTATACTACAGTCATGGACAGATTGTTAGAAAACGTGCCCCTGGACTCAGACATGTAAAATCATTTTTAATGGTATTTAATTATCTTTATTATTTTAATGCTAAATAGATATGTTACTGATACTTCAGGTTTGTAGATGGCTGAGGTCGATCTAATTTTAACTGCTGCTTATACTGCTGTCTGGTTGAATTCATAATAATGGATCATATTTTATAAGCTGGTCCAACAAGTCCATGTGGTCCGGTTGTAAAATCTTAATTTGAAAAGTAGCTGGTAACTATAGAACTATTAAAAACGTTTAGTGGAGTAAAAACTGCAATGTTTACCACTGAAATGTAGTGAAATGGAGATAACAAAAAATACCCTAATATAGGAATTACGAAATAGTACAAGTATCTAAAAAATGTAACTAAGCACAGTACGTGAGTAAATGTACTTAGTTACTTTCCAGCGCTGACAAAACACAAACCTGCATTAACCTCAACGCGCAACAGACTTTTATTCTGAAATGCATCAGCGGATGTGTGTTTGTGTGAATGGCGGGTGGCGGTGAGGGGGCGTCCGTCCGAACAGGAAGAAACCGGGAAAACGCACCTGAGAGATGAAGTTAGTTTCCCCGGCGGACGGCTCTCCCCGCGCACCGACACTAAACCACTGGCCGGGCTCTACAGACAACTTTTCCCCGGCGTCGGAAGCTCACGGCTCCGGTCCCCAGCGGCAGCGCTGTCCGGGGGCCGACGGACCAGCGGGAGAGGAGGCGGGGCGGGGCGGGGCGGCGCGGCGCGGCGCGGGGCGGGGGGGGCTGTCATAGAGCGTCCTAGGCTAGGCTAGGCTAGGCTAACTTGTTAGCACGCTAGGTTAACAGCTCCAGCCCCTTAAATCCCTGAACTTGGAAAAACTTTCTTAACATTAAGCGTTAATTTGGTGTTTAGACGTCGGGGGTTTAAAAACAATATCATTTTACTGCAAACAAACAAAAAACAAAAACGCGATAGCCCGGTCGAGTTAGCATTGCTAGTTAGCCGGCTAGTTAGCTCTTCTTAGCGCTGGTCAAGGGATCCAGGCTGTAACAGCGGGGATGTAGCGGACAGAAAAATACCGCAGCTCACTTGATCCACATCCGGAGAAACGAACCTAACGCACATTTTAACGCAAGCGCTTTAACATGAGCATGAACTCCCATCGCGCTTCTTAATTAGCACCAAGTTATGTTGGCTAATGTGTTGGACAGGCTCCAGTTCAGAGTGCATGAAACGTAAATTTCTGATCGGTCGTTGTCTTGTTCCGACGGTGCCTTGTCGGGGCTGAGCGAACTTTTGATTTTTCGTGTCGCCGAGTGTTGTTAGCATGGAGGCAGGGGAACCCGGCAGCGGCAGCTCGGAGCGGTTACATAACGACACCCGGTCGGGAGAGAAGCTGCCGAACGTTTGGTCCTCAGCCTCCGCGGCCCGACTCTGACAGCAGCAGCCTGCTCCTCCAACAACACCACCACCATCACCACCACCACCACCCAAATACACAGACGGACAACACAACAACAACAACAACAGCAGCACAGCATGGAGGAGGTCTGAGCCTGCAGAGACACAGGAAACAGAGACGAGCCGAGGATGGACCCGAACCCGCTGATTAACGGTAGGAGACCGAGCCTCCTCCTGGTCAATGAACGTGCTGCCGATGGAAGACGCAGCTGCGTGTGTTTCTGTGCAGTTTTGGGGGAAGCAGCAGGGGAAGCAGCAGCTTGGCAACAGGTGTTTGGAAGCTGCTGAGGCCTGCAGGTGTGTGTGTGTGTGTGAGAGAGAGAGAGAGGGAGAGAGAGGGAGAGAGAGTGAGAGTGAGTGAGTGAGTGAGTGAGTGAGTGAGTGAGTGAGAGTCCATGTGGGAGATCGCAGCAGGATACTGAGTCCTGGGTTGGACCTGGTTTGTCCTCACTCTGCCACCATCAGCCTGTACAAACCTGCAGTCGATCCCAAAGGCCCATTTACACTGAGTGATTGTCTGAGACTGAAGTTTCCAGTCATGAGAGACTCGGGATGAAACAGCCCCAGATTCACCTGACTGCAGTTAGATCTGGAGCTTTGTTGACCAAGGGAGCGCAGCAATATTCAGACTCATTCTGCAAATTCTCAGTTAGACCCACAGCTACAAACCCACCAATCAGAAGACCAAATGAAGACACCTGCCAATTCTGTAAGAGCCATTTTAGAATAAAGTTTAGACTTCGACACACACCCACTGTGTCAAGGTCAGTTGTTCGCATTAAAAGTGACAGAATATTTGTGTGAAGGCTGAACACAGAGCTCAGAGAGTCTGAGGTGAGCTCTATACAGTGGCTCAGGAGGTTGAATAGAAAAATGGCTTTGTGTGTGTGAATGGGCAAATGTGGGAGTAGTGTAAAATGCTGTGCATGGTCAACAAGACTAGAAAAGGGACATATAAGTGCAGTCCATTTACTATATATCGATTTAAAATACAACTGTATCTGTTCAGTTATTTATGCTTGAAATTATTCAGGATTTGCTTAATGTACATTTTTTTCTCATTAGGACTTTTGACAAATGCTATGACATACAGTTGTTTTTGTTATTAATTAAACTTTGGAATTGATCAGTTGTTTGGTCTATTAAACATCAGATTTACTGTTTTAGTTTACTATTAAGAAAGCAACACAATCTCACAATAGAGCAGCTGAAACCGGTAAATTCGCAACACTTTTTTTCTGAAAAATTACTGAAGCAATGAACTGATGATCAAAACAGTTCTTGATTCATTTTCTCTCGATCGACTAATTGATTAATGGAATAATTGTTGCTGCTCTACCTCTTACTTTATCAAGGAAATTATGCACATTTAGCAGCACTGTTCTTTCACTCAGCTTAATACTACTACTGCCTTTGTGTGTTATTATATTTGTCCTTATTGTGTTTGTTGCAGCACTGAAGGAACCCAGTGTTGTTGTTGTACTGTTCTGTAGTGAAAGTTTTAAATGGAGAGAATGCCAATAAATTCAACCTTGTAAACAGACAATAGAAAAAATACTCTTACTTTTTTACATATAGTATTTGGGTCATCATATTTGTGCTGGTATGTGCATATGCATATTTATATTAAGGCTGCAACTAGCAGTTGTTTTTATTATTGATTAATCTGTTGATTCTTTTTTAGATCCATTGTTTGTGATCAATAGTGTCGGAATATAGTGCAAGTTGTCCATCAGAGTTTCCCAGAGTCCAGTGGGGCATCGTCAGATGTCTCGTTCTGTCCGACCAACAGACCTGATTCCAAATATTCAATTTATGATGACAGAACGGAAAATAGCAGAAAATTCTCAGTTTGGAGAAAATGAAATCCAAGAATTTCTGTCAGTTCTTGCTTGAAAAATGATGGAAAAGATTAGTTGACTGTCAAAATAGTTGCAATTTTTTTTTCTTAGGACTATATTGTTTCAGCTCTAATATATATTTTTTATTACAATGACTATAGAAAAGGGGGAAATAAAGGGGGGATGCTATATATATATATATATATATATATATATATATATATATATATATATATATATATATATATTCCTCCTAAGCAGGGTATCGATATCAAATTTTCCCCAGTATCGAAGAATGTCCGGCCATCTACAGGTCTAATATTCTAATATCTAATATTCACACGTTGTCGTGGCGACAATGACGCACAGTGATGCAAGCGCTAAATGTCGTTTGAGAGGTGTGACAGGTTTCTGATCCAAGTCAGAACACAGGGAGGAACCAATGGGTCCAGTCACAGTCGGATCGTTACCGGCAGCACCAGCTGAGGTTGGACTGGTGTACTCGTACCTCGAAGGGTGTGTTCTGGGTCCCTGCTGTTTGTTGGTGTCTTCTGGCTGTGGTTGATGTTTGTATTGTGTGACTGACAGGCCGATGTCAGGAAGCAGAGAAACCACAGAGGAACAGGACGTGGTCAGGACACTGCACTGCCACAGGTGTAGTCAGTTGTCTGGGTCTGTGACTTGTCTAATGGTGGAGAGGGGTCGTGTAGATCGGGTCTGTTCTGGTTAGTCAGTGTCATCCCACTTCATAATCGTCATGAATGTTTGCAGTGTTGTCGTCCTGGCTGTCCAAACTGATAATGAACTACATTGTTCTGCTCTGTACAGCCAACATCTATCTCTCCTGGTAGAGGCCCCTCCTCTCATGCTCCTCCATTCAAGAGTTTTTATCTGTCCAATATGAGGGTCTAATGCAGGGGCTGTCCTAACTCTGTCCAGCTTGCTAGGCCCCTCAAGGCAGATTTGTGATGTTGTGCTGTATAAATAAAATGGAATTTCTGGTGGAGAGAGTGAATACACCTTTGGTTTGGTTCCTCTATCTCTTTTGTTTCTGTTCATGTATGTCTGACTTTTCTCTCTCTCCCTCTTTTCTGTGTTAACTTTAGGGCTCTGACCAACAATTATTTTTTCAATATAGATTAATCTGATGACAGTTTTTCAGTTAAGTGTTTAGTGTATGAAATGTGAAAAACTTGGGGAAAAATTCCCATTACACATTTTTAGTATTCAGGGTGATGTCCCCAGATGTTGTTTAGTTCAACCAAAGGTCCAAAAACCACAGTGTTCAGTTTAGTATATTAAGTGGCGGAGAAAAGCAGCATATTCTTTCGTTTTAGAGGCTGGATTCAGATTTTGTGGCCCTTTTTTTCCTCAGTATTTATCAGAAAAATGAAAAAAAAAAAAAAAAAAGAAGAAGAAAAAATTAACTGATTATCAAAATACTGTAGTTGCTTATTATTGTGCAGTTGATCAACTGATAGACTTTCAGCTCTAGTTGACACCATAAGTCATGTTAAAATCTGTAGATGTTCAGGATAGGGTTTAAGAGAGAAGCACGCTATGGCACTGAAGTGGTTTCCACACTGTAGAGAGTTTAAAGGATAATTCCGGTTGATTCCAACCTGGCATGTCCCTTCTTTTTTTGGCCACTGTGACTTTGAGTCATACTAACTTACACGCTCCAGCTAGAGCACATGGGGAGAAACAATGATTTACAAAACAACACATGACCTGTAAAAACATAATGGTATCAGCCTGTTAATCAGAGTTGGGGAAGGAAATGAAAAACTGAATTTCCTGTCACAGATGCTGTGTACAGTTTATTCTGCTGTCAATGAAAATCCATTAAGAAGAGTTGTGAATTTTTCTGCTATTATATGATTTTAGTGACCCTCGACAATATGATCAGACTAGGAAGTGTCAAGACAATATGAAAATGATCAGGCTTGTCTTTTTAGCCTTCAGTGTTGTTCATGTTCTTGAGAGCTCAAGAACAAAACTCTGCCTGCAACCTTCAGTTTTAATTTTAACCCCCTACTGGGACTCGGTTTCTATCTTTAGGGAGGGGAGGTAATCTTAACAAGACCCTCTGTGGTCAGTGACTTTAATGCCTTAAATTTTCATGCCCACCCCAGTGATAATTATTAATAATTTTTGGCAGCAGTCTAAGAAAGGTAGTCGAGACACCCCCTTGCCCCATTAACGTTTTCAGCTCTTCCTAGGGGAGCCTGAGGCCTGCCCAGGCCAGGTTAGATATATAATCTGTCCAGGTCCAACCTGAACCAGCAGTGATCAGCTCCTGTCTGCAGTGTTGCCATGGATGTGCAGACACCTGTCGCTGGAGTAAACTTAAAAAACAGCAAGATTCTGAATGGAGTTCTGCAGCTTTTTTCTCCTCTGGTTTCTGATTGGATTTCTGGAGCTTTATTCTGGAGGGAAGTCAGAGATCATGTCATTCTCAAGAAGTGAAAGTGACACTGAATCATATCCACATGTGTCTCATGTCTGCAATCAGATCTGACTGAGTTATGACTCTGAGGTGGACAGCTATGATTGACTCTAATACACCTCACACAAGTTATATCAGATCTATAACCGAGGCTGGTCAGCCTTGTATCTTTGAATCAGGATTTTCAGTATTTGGACCAAACAACTTGTGACCACTGAAGTGTAAAAGTCCATCAGCTCCAGCTGTTACTTTACTGGGTCACATACATGTTTAATCACCAGAACCAGAATATTAGACCTGGTTTTCCAGAGTTTTGTTAAATAAAATTCCAATTGTCTGTAGCTGTGGTTGTGCTGATCATCTCCCAGTTAGACTGGAGCCAGACTCAAGGGGTCAGAGAGCTCAATGAACATCTCTGTGGGGGGAAAAAGCATAAAAAACCTTTCTTTTGTTGTAGTGGCCCTCAGGACAGATAAGCTGCTGCATCCATTTGCTGTGTCCTTGTATCTGATGTTTTTTTCTTTACATCTTGTGTTCCTGCTCCTGTGATAAACCTGCAGAGACCAGGTTCAGGTTTCCTCAGATCTGGTTTAGACCACCTATCAGACTGAGTCTGTTCCAGTGTGGGTCTGTTTAAACTGGTTTCAACTGGATCCAGCACCACTGACATCACGCATGCGAGCGGGAGAAATTATAATTGAACACAGTCTCTGAGAATGGTAACCAAACATCACACCAGTGTGTACCAGTACCAGAACAAGAACCAGCACCAGTGTACTGCTTTATTCAATCTGACTTCTAGGCAATGGAATAGCTGTTATTGGCCCATTTTAATGTCTCCTGCTCATGATCCAGGTATAAAATCCTCTCTCCTGACAGGCTCCTGGCAGTTTAGCCAACCAATGTTAATTTTGGCACCTGATCAAGTTTTACTTTTATTCTTTTAGAAATATGTGTTAGCATTAGTCAATAAAAGAATACAGCTGTTCAGCTTATCAACACAATGGCAACAGGTTTAAATGGATAAATCAGCCTCAGAGCAATTGGACTAAACTTTTACTAACCAGAAGCTACGGACTGTTTTTTCTGCTGCTCGTTCAATAAGACTCTGTAATAAGACAGTAATTGGCTCATTCATCACACTATTTGTAAGTTTTTAAAATGTTGCTTTTTATATAGTTTTAACTTCATTCATGAATATTTTTCATCATTCATTGACAAAAAGAACCCCAGCTCTGACACTGAGGACACGAGAGCAGCTGACCGGTTGACTGTCCGACTGACAGACCGGAGTCGAGCTGCTGCCTATTTCCATGTGTAAAGTTTACAGTCAGCCGAAGCGCTCTTTTTACAATCCAACTGACAGAATGTAAGACGCCTCTCCGTCTTCTCCACTGACAAATAAACGATTTAACTTTTTAAATTACTTACAGGCCGTATGAATTCAGGTGCTGGGCATTTGGCCCTCCAGCCGTAGCTGGGACAATGGTGCAGTAGGCTGTGTCACACTGTTAAATTTGAATCATCATGTCGATCCCTTTGAATGTAACTGGTTCTTTTGCTTTGTGTGCTGTTTAAATGATTTAATCAGTAGCTTGTTGATGTGATTTACTTTTCTTTTGGCTGATTTTCTAACATCTCAATGTCGGACACTGATGTCTATCGTAGTATTGATGAGGTTGTCGGTCTGTGTAAACACCAAGACTGTGGATAAGGTCTGTCCAGGAGGTTTCTAGTTCAACCCCTGATGAAGTCTGACATGTGGCTTTACTGTTGCAGACGTATTGAGTGTTTTCAGCTCATTTTCAGGTTGAAGCTACAGGCTCTGGACACTGATGCTCAGTCGTCTTGGACACTGAGCATTAGTGTTAGTGTTGCAGTGCCTTTGAGCAGGGTAGCGGCAGAATGGACCTCCTGCAGGACTGACTGCTGTCCGTACCCAACAGCAGCAGCCTTTTCACACCCGACTCTCTCTCTCTCTCTCTCTTTCTCTCTCTCTCTCTGTTTATACCTCTCTTGCCCACTATCCATCTCCCTGGGTTACCGTCGATGAAAGGTCTTTCACCATGGTGATGGTTTCCAAGTTGTTTGATTGGCCAGTTGTGTAACAGGTGAGCCAGTGGTAAGGGAGCTCATTTGCATGACGACAGGCGTCTCTTGCTGTGGTCTGTTTAATGTTGACCTTCTCTGGAGAGATGCTGTCTGGGTTACTTTCTCATGAGGAGTGCTCATTCACTTTAATACACTCTGTTTGGGTTATCCTGTCTGTCCTTCCATCTCACGGTTTCTCCATCCGTTAGAGGCTGTTGCACTTTGATTCCAGAGATTTCCACAGACAGTCTCTGTGTCTGTGAAACCAAAGCACTGAATTCTGGTTCCTTAAAAATACCGGGGCCTTAGAAGGTTTTTAAAAGTTGCATTTGGGTCTAGACGTGGACAGATAATGGGATATTGGGCCCCTGGGCATTGACAAGTAAAAGGCCCCCCCCAGTCCCCCTAGATATGATCCATAGACATTGGTCATTTAGCTTTCTGTATGTTTTCCATCTTCAATCTTTGTGACTGTGAAAAAATGTGTTAAATTGCTTTTTCTGTTTCACTGTATGAAAAAGGCCTGAAAAACACACTTGAAACACTGAGAAGTGCTGGACTTAACATTTCTACCATGATGATTAAACTTAATAATTAGGAGAAGCTACACATTAACTAAATCCATATTACAGCTGCAAAAACTAGGTGATTAATCAATCAGTTGATCAATTAATCTATCTAACTGAGTTTAGACCTTTTGCACTTGCATTCTTCTTTTTCTTTCGGCTTTTCCCTTTAGGGGTCGCCACAGCGAATCAGTGTCCTCCATCTAACCCATCAAACATGCGAGTCAGACCTTTTGCACTTGCATTCCTGTTACGAAAAATTATGAGAAGATTTTAGAAGATTTGTTTTTCTCCCTCACTGATGGAAAACCTGATCCCTCACAGTTTCCTCATCAATCAGGGAGCGGAACAGCACATTAGCACCTCAACAAACCAAAATCTCACGTAAGACTTTCATTTGCTGATTTTTTTTTTCTTGGGATATTAACAAGATACAGCTTCATATTTTGCCTCTTATTTTAAATTCTCTCATCAGCCTTTGATGCCACTTGACAGAATCTGGCAGGTTTTGGTGAATGGACACATGTCCAGTACCGAAGTTTTAAATACAGACACACCCCAGGGCTGTTGGTCGTTTTTTATTATGTAGCTGCAGGTAATCTTGAGGGGGCAGCTGTCTGTCAACGTCACCGATGACTCTGGCCTGTTGTCTCTTCTCCAGGGGCCATGGTTGAGCTCTACCTGCCTTTGTTCAATGGTTTCATAATAACTTCTAAATAAAGTCAGTTTCAGGCAGAATAGTGACAAACAGAAAAACTATGTTCATACATATTGAGGATGTTTGACTTGTGGACAGATCCAGGATCAGTAGGAGACTCGGCTCCAGTTGGATGGAAACAAGCATGGAATTCACTAAGCTCTTTTCATGTCTGTCATGCTGTTTTCTACTATTTTATTAAATTAAATATTTTCTCGTCGTTCTTTCGGAAACTGGTATTGAAAATTTTCAATTGATTCCAAGCCTCGACTAAAACTGCCCCCCCCCCCCCCCCCCCCCCAGCCATGGACCCGTCCATCACGCTGTGGCAGTTCCTACTCCACCTACTGGAGGACCAGCAGCAGCGTCACCTGATCTCCTGGACAGGTGAGGACGGGGAGTTTAAGCTGCTGGACGCCGAAGAGGTGGCACGACTGTGGGGGCTCCGCAAGAACAAACACAACATGAACTACGACAAGCTGAGCCGAGCCTTGAGATACTACTACGACAAGGTACTACTGACGGTACTACTACTAGTACTACAACAAGGTACTACTGACGGTACTACTGCTACTACCATGACAAGGTACTACTGACGGTACTACTGCTACTCCTACTAGTACTATGACAAGATACTACTGATGGTACTACTACTGCTACGACAAGGTACTACGGACATTACCACTACTACTATGACAAGGTACTACTGACGGTACTACTACTACCACAACAAGTTACTACTGACGGTACTACTACTACCATGACATGGTACTACTAATGGTACTACTACTAGTACTACAACAGGGTACTACTGATGGTACTACTATTACCACAACAAGGTACTACTCATGGTACTACTACTACTACTACGACAAGGTACTACTGACGTTGATACTAGTAGTACTACTGATATTGCTAATAATACTACTGATAGTAAGAAAATAGTAGTAGCACTACTATTATACTATGATAACTAATACTACGAGTCCTACTGCTGCACCATTAATCTATGAGCCACTTCCTGCTGTTTAAGAACTGTGTGTCCATCAGTGGATTTAGATTGATCTTTGTAATGTTAATAACAAACTCTTATGTTATTTTCTTTTCTTTCATGAATCCTTCTCATTCTAACATTTGAAATAAAACCTCCTGTGTTTGGTTCAGTTGTGTGTGTTCAGCTCTGCTTTTGTCATTAACAGCACTTTACATGACACTGTAAAAAATATGAATACACTGTTGTTTCTTCATGACTAATATGAGTGACCATGGCTTTATACGTTTAAATGAACTTGACCAGAACTGAATCATTTGAGACTTTCACAGAATCTGGTTCCAAGCATGGTGAGTGGTTTCCCCTCTGGGCTGAGACCTGCTGCCATTTTCTGCTTTTTCTGTCGTCTTCCTCCAGAACATCATAAAGAAGGTGAGTGGCCAGAAGTTTGTCTACAAGTTTGTCAGTCAGCCCGACCCCTCCCTGCCTGAGGGGGTACGTAACGGAGAGGAGGGCCAGAGGAGGGACAACACCGACCCAAACATCCAATCAAAAGGCCTCACCGGCGTCACCTCGACCTGTCCATCAAAGGTCTTGGCCCAGGTATGCTTATTTTTTTTATGGGCTACTGCAGGAACATATGAACATGAATATTATGAACGACCAATTGATTTCTGTATTGATCCCCAGCGCTCGTCCCCCATTGGCTCCCAGAAAAGCTCAAGAAACGACTACATGAAGTCTGGCCTCTACTCCACCTTCACCATCCAATCGCTGCAAGCCCCACCAAATCCACGGCCAATCAAATCGGAGCTGCTGCTGCAACAGGACGCCGTGCCCAAGGTCGACCGCATGCCCAGAGAGGTGAGGGAGGCGTTTCAGGTTTCCGGACTGATGTGCCATGATCAGAGTAAAACAGCTGGTGTCCAACTGAGAGTCAAGTCTCAGCTGATTACATGATTGATCATGTCTGATCAGAGAATGAAGAACTGATCAGAGACGACCCACAGTCAGTGGTGACTTTGTGTCTTTTAAACTGACTAGAAATATTATCAGTCTCTTCACAGTGCGGCTCTGGCCTATGGGGCCAGGCGCCCGTGGTTCAGTGGCCCCATAGGCCCCATAGGCCCCATCAGCAACCAGTTTGTGGGTTCAGATCACATTGATTGATTTGATTGATTGATTTTAGAAATTCTGACGAAAATGGGATGTTTCAATAAATGTATTTTGATATTTCACGACATCATCTCCTTTAATCTGATGGGGTTTTTTCCCCTTCTTTTTCTTCCTCCATCTCTTCCTCTTCCTCCATCTCCTCCTCTTCCTCCATCTCTTCCTCTTTCTCCTCCTCTTCCACATCTTTTCCTCCTCCTCCTCCTCCTCCTCCCTGCCCTCCCCCTCCTCTTCCCCCTTCTCCAACAATCTCTTCCTCCTCCATCTCTTCCTCCTCCATCTCTTCCTCCTTCTCAGGTCTGTGTGTTACCAGAGTCTAAGTCTTCCCCGTCAGTAGGCGGAGCTGTTGACTCTGCTCTCCAGGTGATCGTCACCCAGCCGTCTCCCTGTGCGACTCCGGCACTGAGCCCTCAGATACCGGCCAGCAACCCTAGCCAATCACAGGTCGGTATCCGGCTCTGTGCCCTGATTGGTCAGAGTGTGATGATTTTATAAATAACTGAACTATGAGTGTGTTTGTCGGTCAGACGATTATTTTTGCAGTCTCAGTTTGCGGTGTATGGCCATGAATGCAGCAACAGCCGGACCTCCTTCCTGCTCTCCAGAGGATGAACCTTTTAGATATTAATCACCTGTGACCTTTCCTCTAGCGCACCCCTCAGGGTGGGTTATAAATACTGACATTTTTCTTTCTTTCCCAGAATCCTCCTGCTCCTACCCTGAGCGACCCTCCCCAGATTTATCTCACCAGCGTTGCGGATCCGTCCTCCCTCACACCCCTCATCCCCCTGCGTCCCATGGGTGGGTCGGTAAGTCCCGTCCCCCCCCCCCATGTCTCGATGGGCCTCCAGGGGCCGCAGCAGGACGACTGTGTGAGCATCACAAACCCCGCTGGCTTCCCACCTCACCCCCACACTGCGCCTCACCCAACTCACCCCCCGTCTGTCTTTGTCATCATCAACCCACCTCCCCCAAAGCAGCAGCAGCAGCAGTCGGCAACTATGGCGGCCGCACCTCTTCCTGTCGCTCCTCCTCCCTCCGTTCCTCTCCCCGCCCGTCCTCCTCCTCCCCCCATTGTCATCAAGGAAGAGAACCTGCCGTCAGAAGAGGAGCTGATGGAGATGGTGTCTTTGGAGGAGAAACAGGTAGAGGAGGTGAGAGATTCACTTTTTGAACGGGAGAATGGGGCCCAGTGAAAGTCTGATTTCCAACCTAACAAGCACTTAGTTTTTTTATTAGGTGGTCAGTTTAGTTCCATGGTTCAAATATAACGTAATTTTTATATATAGAAGAAGTATAGATGACGGTAGAACTCAAGTCAATGCTGAAAATGCAGATCAGACTATTTCCGACAACTTCTGGTATTGTGGAGCTGAGAGTCTGGCCAGAGAGTCTCGGTTCCTTTTCGGACCCGGATCTGTCCGGAGACTCACGACATCTCTCCGCTCCTTCTCGCAGGTTCCTCAGCTGATCTGTGGCTCGCGGGAACTGGAGCCCCCCCTCACCATCGTGGAGAGCCCGCCACCTCCCTGCATAGAGCCCGGGCTCAGAGGTCAGCAGCCCTCAGACGAAGGGGGGGTCGAGGAGGAGGGCACGGATGCACTGACAGGTAACAGGAGGAAACTGCTCGTGGATTGAAGGGTGTTTTTACTCAGGTGCTGCGCAGGCTTGCCTGTGGTTTCTGCTCAATCGTTGTGGCTGCTGCAGTGTCACTGACTGTTCGATTCCTCCTCCACTGCCAGGCAATATTTGTGTACTTTGATGCAGTGAAATGTTAATTTTTCTTTACCCTTCCAGTGTGTTTACACATTTTGTCTCTCACAAGCCTAAAGTTTGCCTTGACGAGGCGAAAGGAAGTTTATCCTCAGGAACCAGTAATTCCGGTTCACCTCTGCCTGCCCACAAACACTCACTGGCACAAAGTACAAAACTGTCCAACCTGCCACAGCATGTGGAGCAGCTGGCAAAGAGGCTACAGATAAAAACAGCGTCCTCATGTGGAAATAAACCATGTTTGTGTGGTGAGGACAGGAAAACGATTGTAGAGTTAATCGCTATGTCTGCGTTCGACTGTGGAGAAAATCTGGTCTCATGCTGGTTGCTTCACCTTCCTTGTTCTTTATGCTTCATTACTGGAGATAAATATCAGCCTCAGAGCTGATCTCAGGTCTGTTTAACTCCAGTCATCCGTCTGGGAGATACTGAACTTAGACAGACCTCCGCTGCTTCACCCCTTATAAATGGTATAAATTACAGAAGATTTTAAAACTTGAACATCTCATCTCACTGTCTGATTTTAAATGTTGAATTAAAGTGATGACCCTGATGATGTTTGTGCTTTTGCTTTGTCTGATTATGTGTTTTTTCCTTTTCTCTCTATCATCTAAACTCAGGTCTTTACTATGGATCTGGGTCTCAATGATAAAACCCATGAGCTTATATATCTTATGAGTGACAGTTAAAAATATTTTTGCCACATTTGCTGCAGTGACAGTTTTTTCCAAAAGTATCTGCATAAGTTCGGTCTCTGGTCCAGAATGAGACGTCTCAGGATTTATGTTAAAACGTGGTCTAGATAAATGGGTAAAGAGCCAATAATTCGGCAGTGTGTTGTTCTGAAAACAGAGCTGTAGCCTCCTACCTAGATGTGGCCCACCTTATTTTTTAGTCTTGATTCAACATGATAAATCTGATCAGATTAAAGTATTGATAAGATATGACCAAGGGGGAGAGGGCATATGATCCGATGCCGGCCCCTTAAAAATATTATAGACACAGATTCTGGGATTGGCTCGGGACATGTCTACTTCCTGACTAACACCCATCTTTTTCTCTCTCTCTCTCTCTCTCTCTCTCTCCCCATTAGATCCCTCCATCCTTCCGGTGACTTCCACCTCGGACGTGACCCCTCCCCTGACCTCCACCTCGGACGCTGTTCCTCCCAAACCAAAGAAGCCGCGGGGCCTGGAGCTGCCCTCCTCCCCCTCCCTCCCCCCTGGCCTCTCCCTGGATAAGGTTTGCAGCCCAACGAGATAACACAGTCGTGATTAATTATTGAGTATTTATTGAAAGTTGAACAAGCTTCCAGGTTCGGGAACTGGACCCCCATCACAGCTGTAACAGCTGTTGCCCTTTTTGCAGGTGAAGCCTCTGACATCACATCCTGTTTGTATTTCCTCTGCAGATGAATGCAGCTGTTAACAGTTTATTGGCTCCTGGATCAGGGACCAACACGCTCACCCCGACTGTCATCACCTCCCATGCTCTGGTAAACACTCCTCTGTGTGTGTGTGTGTGTGTGTGTGTGTGTGTGTGTGTGTGTGTGTGTGTGTGTGTGTGTGTGTGTGTGTGTGTGTGTGTGTGTGTGCGTGAGTGTGAGATAGAGAGAAAGCGAGAGAGAGAATGAAGGAAAAGCTCTGTCCACTGTTTTCAGAAATCGATTAATCTGCAGTTTAGTCTCAGAGTGTCTGAACAGGAAGTAATAGCATTGATGACAACGCCCCCTCCCCCAAAAGAAAAAGGCCTTTAGATAAATTAAAGTCATAAATCTAATATTCTTCTATCCTTTAAGCTTAGTTATAGGATGTTTTTATGTTTTGTATGATTTTTCAGCAAAAACTGGCTGAAAAATCCCAAGAAACAATATGTTTCTATGATACATATGTCTATCTCCTGGTGCTTATCCCGGTTATGATTAAAGATATTATCAGCACGTCTTTTTATACGAAGCTGGGAACAGCCGACAGAAGTCTGATGTTAATAACTTCAGGCTCTTGGTTGGTAATTTTAGGCCTTAACATCCCTCCTGGTTTTCGTTGACATTTTCCCACTCTGGACTGAAAAAGGTGTGAACTGTGCAGGACTACACAAATATTCAGTTTGTTATCGTGTTTGACAGAGAAAAGCATCAAATCTTAACTCTTGATGCCAATTACTTTACCCCCAAACAACGTATGAAGGAATCATTTCAGCGCTCGAGCATCAATTGGTTCCTGTGGTAAACATGGAACTGCTCTGTGTAGTGAGGGGGGGGGTCAGTTGGAGGTTAATCTGGTCTCGGCAGTAAGGGGACAACCTCGGGGCTGCATGTGTTTCCAGCTCGTCCTTGTGTTTTTGTTCTGAAATGTCTTCTGTGTCTGTTTGTCCAGACTCCGGTCCTGTTGACCCCCAGTCCTCTTCCCTCCACCATCCACTTCTGGAGCACACTCAGTCCCATTGCTCCCCGCTCCCCAGCCAAGCTCTCCTTCCAGGTAATACACCGAGCCCGCTGCACCTAACTCTGACCCTAACAGTCAACGGCGTTAGCTGTACTATGATGTCTCAGAGGGTAAATTCAGTAAAATGTGCATTTTCAAGGTCATTACAACTCCTTCTGTGTTTTCACCTGATTTGCATTGACTTCATGAAGGAAACACAAACAGAGCAGAAGAGACAAAACAATGAACAGGTTAAATTCAGTAACAGAACAGACAAGGTCATATTATGAAGAAAGGCTAAGTCTATGTTGTGTGTTACTCAACCCAGTATTGAATTTAAGGGCTAATAGTAAGATAACTGATAATTATTTGTTTGTTGTGACAGATATGATCATTTATAATAAATATGACCAATGTTAAATGTGAAAACATGTGACAGGGACAGCAGAAATACAGATTGACACATTTATTTGTCAAACACAAGACCAGCAGTTAAACAGTATAAAGAGAGACATGATCAGCCAGCACCCTGCTTTTATACCCAGTTCAGCAGCAGCTGGCACGGTAGGGGGTCTACATGTGTAAAAGCACCCAGGGTCTGGTCTAACAAGTTGGCGGGGGGGGTGAAAAATACAGCCCAGCAGACGCCTGAGGGATTTTTTTTTTTCTTAACACCTTATCTAATGTTTTATTATTTAAAAAAAAAACAAAACCTTCATTAACTATATAGTGTGTTGGAATAGAAAGTAACGTCTGTAGGTTTCTGACATGATGGTTAGTTGACGGTTTAACGCTGTGATCTCGCTGGTTGGCACCAGAAATACTGGTGATAACAATGCACAGTGCCACATATTTCAGCAGCATTTAAAATACAAAACATTATTAAGAAAAATGTGATAAATGGTTTCAGATGTCACTTAAACATATGTAATATTTTCCTGTCAATATTTAACCTCAGTGATAAAACTTAGGACTGGTCAACCAGTCTGAACTCAAATGTCTGTTTAATCAAGAGGGAAATTAGTTGTGAGGGAACATCCCTGATTGAGACACATCAAGCAACAATTTTTTATTGAAACACAAAAAATCAGATGACGGGACAAGAGCAGGTGGAACCGTTTAGGTTAACAACAGATCCGTTTCACCAAAGTGTCTCAGTGAAACGTCCCAGGGAAATAAACTCTGTTCTCTGTTTATGTTAAAGGTTTATTTTTTCTGATTAAATCTTGTAAACTTTGAACAGATGTATAACAGATGGGATTGTTAGTCTATTATGATTAGGTTCTACTGGCAGAGCATGAAATGA